>CM055818.1:16821541-16997606 GCA_029582265.1 Zoroaster sp. YZ-2022 | reverse complement strand
CACTTCTTTATTTTGGTGGCTTTTGAAGGCCTGTCTCGTGGAAGCGGCGGGAATCTCTGCAATAGTTTTCTTTAAGTGCATTTTTTTTAAATACTTCTCTCATATATAACACTATCATGTCCTTGTATTAGAATTGAAGATAATGCTCTTAAACTGACTGGTTTCACTTGGTAAAATCATTGGTGGATCTCGGTGACCAAAAGCAAGGATATTAACAAAAGTGTTCAGGGATTTTTAGAGGGGGGGTGGATGAAATGATTTACAACATTTTTGATCAGTAAGTGTTTCTGTACTTTGAATCATTTCTTCTGAATGTTCTGCTTGAAGTTTATGTTCAAATTGAGGCTGACTTTAAATGTACCAGAGGTACATCTGACACTAGCCCATCATGAAATGGCCAGTAAAACTTTGTCCAGTAGCCTGGCAAGCTAGTAGCGGCGTAGCCAGGACTTTTTCAGTGGGGGGGGGGGCACAGGGGCATTGCTTTCCCCGGGGGGGCCAGGGGTATGGGTTTTTTCCCTTTTATTTTTCTTTTCTGTTTTTTGGGGGCACTATGAGAATTGTTCGTGGGGGGGCAGTAATATGTTAGATGCCGAAGCTAGCCCACCTACTTAAAAAATGATTTTTTAGGCTCACTTTCCTTCAAAACTTATTTTTTTAGGGGCTTTCCCCTTTTAGGGAGGCGCTAAAAATGATAAAGATGGTGACGTCACAAACAGATTGATGACGTCATGAGAAAGATAAAAAGATTGTTTTGGGTAGGTATAGGATAGTGATGAAAAATGTTTTAAAAAAGGGGTTATATAAAACTGAAATAAAAAAATTGAAAAAGTAAAAAAAAATTAAGTTGATATAAACTAAAGATGACAACGAAAAGCTTAGAGAATAAAAAAAGTAAATTAATTGTTCCTTGCGACTGGCTTTTAGTTGGTAAAACGGAAAAGTGTTGTATTGTTAGTGTGTGTGGAGGTAAATTTTGTGGCTTACATCGGAGACGTATTAAGGAAGGTAAACGTATTCCCGTTGCGTGTTTAAGATGTGAAAAAGGCACAAAGACGTTGACAAATTTTTGCACTCGATGTGCCAATAAAGTATTAATAAATCGTTACAATAAAGTATTCAGTAGTCGTTATAATCGTTTAAAAGTTGTAGAAGGTAAAGCTAGACGAAAATATAATATAGTGATGAAAGAGTTGTTGAAAACAAATTAAAAAATTTGAATTGTACGGTGGAGGTTTATCTTTTACTCGCTCTGCATCGATATAATAAGATTTATTTACATCAAAGTTTATTCTATAAGATTGTTTTTTTCTGCATTTACATCGATAGGTTTATCGGTTGTTTTAGCTGGTAAAGCTGTATCTTTATTAGAGTTATTACGGATTTTTTCTTTCATTTTAGAATATTTATCTCGTTCTTCGCATATGAGTACAAATTCATTTTGAGTAATGACACCATATTCAATGGCTTTTGAAACGTGGTTTTCTATCGTATTAAGTTTAGATAAAGCTAAAATGTTAATTTCATTGTGTTTTTTAGCTTTTTTAGATAATTTATATTTTACGCGATTAAGAGCAATTGTCGCACCGCATAACCCTAAACCTGCACCACCTAAAGCAAATGCTATGGGTGATGCTATAACGGTGGCGATACTAGCTATTCCAACAGATCCCGCTCCCATACAACTCAATCCAGCGAGAGTTTCTACGATACTACAAGCGTTAATGATTTTATTATATTTTTTATACACAGTTTCACGATGATTTATTTCATTTCGTAATTCTTTTTGAATATTATCGATTTTTTGCAAACGAAATGATTCTGCATTATCCGTCATAGACGGTAAATTTGGATAAAGTACATTCGTTGATTCTATAGGAGCACTCATGGTTTTACTATTAATAGTAAAAGATTTTAATTTAATGGAAAAGTACTACCTTTTATATCGTAACAGACTCTATTATCTAGAGAGCCGAATAAATTTATTTAAAAAAATTATTTAACATTTCGATCTCTTTGAATGAAGCATAAAATAATTTTTATATAGCGTGTCTTACCCGCGATAAAACTATAAAAAAAAATTCTAACGATAATTGTAATGATGAGCTTAAAATATGATCAAACTCCCAATTATCATTTTCATCATAATTTTTATCTGTTTTTACTAAAGAATAAGAGTTATTTTCATCCTCAAATACTTGGAGAAATATTGAATAAAATAATAATTTAGAAATATAAAAATTGAGGTCGTAAAATTCTTCATTAGAATATACAATAATGGAATGAAACAAATCTATCTTTATTAAATAAGGATCATCATGATAATAATAAATTATTAACAGGTGGTGTGGATCTGTAATTTGACTCGGTGAAAAGTAACCATTTTTTTCAAATATAATGTTACTTTTATTATCACCTACACTACTACTACTACTAGACGAAACATATTCGTCTACGTAACCAGGTCCATAAATACTCGCCATATTTATTATAGTATAAAAATATAATAAATTTTATTAATTTAACGGTAAACTTTTAATTTTTATATTAAAACATATTTTAGAATTTAATGCGCCGAAAAAGGTAGCTTCTACAAAAACTTTTTGAACGCCTCGTATTTTAAAACACATTTCGTACTTTAGATGTTGCGTTTCATTATCGATAAAATGAAATTTTTCATCTCGTTCGGGAGAAGGAATATGATAAGCGTTAACTGCATAGTCGCGCGTTGTTGAATGCGTAGCAAAACTATTAGTTTTTATAAATTGTGTAAAAATACTGCAGTACGACGGTGCTTTATTAAACATGAAAAAGGGTTGTTTAAAATGAGTATGCCATCCGATTACGATGTTATTTTTTTCGACTAGAGGTACAGTTTGTAAAATTTCATCTCTGTTTAGATATCCGTGATGTTCAAAAATTTCAATAGATGATGTATTTGAAATTTCACCTACACTACTACTACTAGACGAAACATATTCGTCTACGTAACCAGGTCCATAAATACTTGCCATATTTATATAATTTCTAGATTTAAAATAATGGGAAAACCGTGATTATTTATATCTCTACCTTTTGAATCTTTAATTTTAAAACTCAATGCGTTAAAAGTACCGCCTTTTAATCTTTTAATTAAAGGATTTTTATATTCCATCCACATACTATCTCCGAACGATTTATTTTGCAAGGGAAAAGCGTTTAAAATAGTGCTCGGTGAACCATTGAAATAATTATTGGTTGTAGAAATTTGATCGCAATGAATGTATAGAATTTTAAAAAGATGTACATCGATTTTTTTACTATATTCTCCTACAGTTAGAAATTCGTTGTGTAGCCCGAGTAAATTAGCTAATCCGGATGAAAATTTTACGGATTTGTTTTCTTGAGTTAAACTTAACAAAAAGACGCCCGTTGTTTTATTTATAACAAACGTGATCCATGGTGTGTCTTTTACTACAATTTTGATAATTTCATTAATATTGTAAAGCCCCGGTTCGACGAGCGAGACGACATCTTCTTCATCTGTTGTACGATAAATTATTTTTTCTTTTTTACGCATGTTGTAATACCCTACCCAAACGTTTGCGCTATGTAATTCTATTGCGAGATTGCCTTCTCGATTGTCGATAACGTAATCTAATTTAACTTCTCCACCATTTTTTTTCAATTTCTAGTTCAACGGTATGATGCATTTTTATTATTAAAAATTATAAATTTTTAATAATAAATGACGTTTCCATTAGCATTTAAGAGTAATTTTACATTTTCATATAAACAATCTGGGAATTTTACAGCGCCTCTAAATTTTAACGCTAGCGATTTAATAAATCTAAAAATTTACGTTAATAAGAACAAGTTTTTTGTTACACATTTCGATAATGTTTTTGGCAATTACAAGTTGCCACACGTTGATAGTGATAACGTTGTTGATGATTGGAATTCAAATCCGCTAAAAAAAATTCAAAATCAAATAAAATTTACGACGTATTGCGCTACAACGAGATGCGGTGTAGGTTATCAACATTTAAATCATTCGAATATGATGATTCGTAGTTTTTTTTAGATTTCACGTATATTATCAAATTAGACGAATGCTCAAAGAAATGAGCTGCCCTACATCTTTTCAAAATTATTTTAGCGCGTTCGATAATAATATAGACGTTAGCGCGTATAAAAGACTATGTAAAGACTTTCACCTTTCGCAATTTTCCAATTGGAAACAACGAGTTGATTTAAATTCAAACGGATTGGGAACTGCTTATTATTACGATAACGGCTACAAAGCGGTCCCTGGAAACAACTACGATAAAAGTAGTTTGAACGTCATCTCTACTGAGGTGAGCGATTATGATTATTACAAAACTGCGACGAGAATGAGTTTTGGAGATCATCCCTCAACCTATACGATCGGATACATTTCACAATCTCCATCTACGGAGCTCGCTTGGACAAAATTTATAAACGTTGATGCTCGAGGTTTTACGGATATAGGTACGGAACGCATAAATGACTCTATAAGAACTTACGTCTACGCGATTTTAGGAGCTCAAGCGCAAGCTAAAAGTGGATTTTTAACGAGTGGCGTCGGTTTAGACGCGCAACGCGAATTTATAAATATAGTAGATGCTGAGATTGATTCTCCGGTCGATTTACAATCATCTATTCAACGATATCAAGATGTTTTACAAAATGCTCGTTCGCAATTAAATTTTGCTATCGGAGAAAATTTATACATGATGCCGAGTGATATGAATTTACGAATAGGGTCGTACGCTGGATACAACAATAATTTATTAATCGCGACGAGTGATTTATCTTTAGGTTCAAATTTAGATTTAAATTCAGAACCCTCACCTCCTGCTCCTATTTTAGCATCGCTTCACGACGATAGCGTACAATCGAAGCTGTCGATAGCAAAACACGTAGAAGAATCAAATGATACAACAACTCCTTCTTCAATAGCACATACTCTTGAATCACCTATTTCTACAATAAAAGAAGACTCATTACCTGACGATGATAACAATCATAGAGAAGAAAAAAAATCTTTAATACTTGGTTTTGCGATTTTAAGTGGATTCAGCATTATGATTTATGAATTGTTATTTTAACGTTTTCTGCGTATATGTTAAAATTAAAACACCGACCCCACCTAACGTTAGCCATAAATGTTCCGCCGCCCACGTAACTACGTTTGAAGCTGTTTTAAATAACCAACTTACAATACTACTTATAATAACTGGTAAAGCGGCTAATGCTTTCGCTCCTAGTTTAGATAATACATTTTGCTAGATTTTTTAATGTTTTTTGTATCCACTCTTTTACACCGCCGCTCGGTTCTGGAGGTTTAGGTGTGGGTGGTAAGGGTTTGGGAATAACTGAACTTACAGTACCAGTAATAGATTTGATAATAAAAGCGATGGTCATACTAAAAGCTGTTAATATACTGACTATCGTTACGCCTTGTTATCTCCCAGCGTAACGTCTCTTTCTAAAAATGTTTGAAACGTTTCTTTAATTCTATTGATTTGACTACGAAGAACGTAATCGTGCGCATCAATTTGTTTAATCAAAACTTCTTTTTCATCTTTTAGCTTTTTTTTAATCCTCTTTCTTTAGCGTCAGAAATTAATTCTTGATTATCAGCGATTTTTTGAGTGACTACTTTTAATTTAGTTAAAAGATCTAATTGTTCTCCTCGATTTGTTGTCATGATTTTATCAAGCGCTTCTATTTCTCGCCATTCTATATTTAATTCTGTTTGAGCATCTTGATCTCTCGAAAGAGTTATAACCGCCATTTCGATAGCTTCTTGTACTTGTACTGATTTTTCTACGCGTTGCATCGGTATAGAGGGTAACTTTCTACCACTACTCGTTTGCTCAACTACTGGTTTGTTTGATTTTTCTATAACATTTTTTAACACTTCTTCACGTTCATCAAATTTATATAGATCTTTATCGGTTAATCCCTCTTTATTTTTTTAAGTAGATTCCGCGTAAAATCCACCGGTATGTTTAGATAATAGTATATGTTTATCACCTTTTTTAAAATAGAGTACATTTTTTCCTTTTTAATTTTTGGTATAATAGAAATCATTATATTCTATTGTACTTGGTTTACCTTTTTTACGCGAATCATAAAAATCATCGACTATAGTTCTACTAAATCTATTTTTTTGAGAAAAAGAAATTTCTTCATCATCTATTCTAAAACTTTCATTCACCACTTCTTTTAATTCATCTAAACTTTTATCTACTAAGTCGCGGTCATCACTTAATTCAGACATATCATCTACGTCTTCATCTTCATCAAGATTTTGTAATAACGGATCTGCCTCTACATAATCATACTTTCCCGCCATTTTATAATTACTTTTTATCTTTTTTAAATAATTTATAACTCGCATAACCTACTATACTCATACCAATTAAAATAAATACAATTTCACGCGTTTTTTGATCTTCACTAGGAACGTAAAAATCTTCTAGTTGAGGTTCGTCATATAAATCTTTCGGTAAATTTACTCGTTCGCCAGTTACGACAAAATATTCATTCATCGCATCATCAATATTATTAAACGTTTTTACAGCGCTCGATTCTTTTTGTATTTTTTCATTTAAATAATCTAAATATTTTAAACGCTTTTTACTAAATTCATCTCTAGCTTTCGAAAGTTGTTCTAACGCTAAATCGTGTCTTTTTCGTTCTTGTTGAGCGTCGTTTTCTTTAAAATTACTAAATAAAAAATTACTTCCAGTAAATGCTAATGCATTAACTACCGCACCTCCAATCATCATCGCTATAGATACCATTTTATAATTACCTTTTTTTTATATAAAAAATATTTTATAGTTGTTAACTATAAACTATGGCAAATAATGCGTACGGAGATGTGTTGGATCCATACAGGAGAATAAGAGAACCGAGAGGTATAAAAGGATTACGTCAAAAAGTTACAAACAATCCAAGTACCATTACTGAAGGTCAAATGTTAACAGTTCGTTTTCCAAATTTAGGAAAAGACGACGTTATCGTTCCAAATACTGTTCGATTAGCTTTCAACATTGATCTTGTTAGCGATGATGATACAAGAACGTTGGTACAAAATATCGGTAGAGCGATCGTAAAAAACATAACTATTAAAATGGAAGGAAACGAAATATTTTCATTAGACGATGCAGATGTATTCAATTGTTATAAAGACGAATGGCTGACTAAAGAGCACGCGATAATTTAGCGTATCAAGGAATCGAAAATGCAAACGTAACTAAATTAAGAATAGGCGCTAGCGACAAAGTTCCCGCGGGTAACGGAGGAAAAGATAAAGCTATCGCGGATACATATAAAAGTAGATATTACATTCCATTAGATTTTGAATTGTTGACTGATCATCAACCTTACTACCAATCGGGGATCGGAGATCGATTGTCTTACGAACTCATGTTTAATAAATTTTCGAGCGTGATTAAAAGCACCGACGATAGTGCGAAATATATCATAAGTGGGCTTTCTTTAGAATACGAAGTCGTTCATATGCCCGAACTCGCTCGAACGATTAGAAATCGATATAGTAACCAGTTGAGTATATTGTTTAATCGCGTACTAAGACAGAGCGTAACGCCGTTAAACAAAAAAGATACGACGTGGAATATAAATTTAAATACCCCTGCAAAAAGTATGAAAGGAATATTGTTTTTATTCAAAGAGCCCAGTGTTAAAGAAAGTAATATGTTTTATAATCCAAAAATCAATAAAGTTTCAATTACGATTGAAGGTAGGCCTACTCCTAATCAACTTTATGCGCACGGAATGCAAAGGTATCAACATTGGGAAGAAATTAGCGAGTATTTCGGCGATTCTAATAAACAACATGCTATACGAATCGTTAAAGCTGTAAATTTATCTAACGTTAAACAAGCTGATTATTTACTTAATCGATACGGTTTATTTTTAGATATGAGGACGAGTACCGATAATGTAATACACGGAAGCGGAAGACGAGTACAAAACTTATCTGAAGGAATTACTATTCAAATTGATAAAGAAGCGGAAGATGCGGGTGAACTAGACATGTATACGTTTATTATTATGGATGCGCAACTCAATATCGAAAACAATCGATATCATAGTGTGATACATTAAATATACGCTATTAAAATCATCTTGTCTAATAATAAAAAACAAATGTTACCAAAATATCCACACGTTGCGTTAATTTGCGGGCAAACTGGATGTGGAAAAACTGAATTTATTTTAAATTTATTAGAAAAAGAATATTTTAAATATTTTGAATATATAGTTATATTATGCCCCACCATCGCCGACAATGATACTTATAAAAAAAGAAACTGGTTTTATAATGACGAGCGAGTGCACTTGGACGATTTAGAAAAGATTTCGTTAAACGAAGCGATAACAATTTATAGCGATACATTTAAAGGAGACGAAACGTTGTTTATCATCGATGATTGTAGCGCAAATAAAGAATTAAAATATAAAACTTTTTCAAAAGAGCAGCGACAGCATGAGTTGGTGCGTTTAGCTTTTAGCGGCAGACACATTAAACACAGCTGCTGGATCATTTCACAAAAATATAATAGCGTATTAAAAGATTTTAGAGAGCAACTCAAGTGGGTATGTTTATTTTATTGTAAAGATAGAGATTCATTCGAAGATTGTCTTCGAGAAAATGATGTCGTACCTACGAAAGAAACAAGAATGGAAATTCATGAAAAATTAAAACGAGTTAAACATTGTAAATTAATTTTAAAAACTGATCAACCTACTGGTTATGAAATACGTGTCTAGGTCGTTGAGCAATTACTTATAGGTCGTTGAGCAATTACTCATAGGTCGTTGAGCAATTACTTATACTAGGTCGTTGAGCAATTACTTATAGGTCGTTGAGCAATTACCTATAGGTCGTTGAGCAATTACTTATAGGTCGTTGAGCAATTACTTATAGGTCGTTGAGCAATTACTTATAGGTCGTTGAGCAATTACTCATAGGTTACTTAGCAATTACTTATAGGTCGTTGAGCAATTACTTATAGGTCGTTGAGCAATTACTCATAGGTCGTTGAGCAATTACTTATAGGTTACTCGTTGTTTTTAATAATATTTTATAAAATCTATTTATAAAACATGAATACCGAACGAGTAAAAGATTTATTCACTAGTATAGATGGCGAACGAGTAAATAATTTTATATATGATTTTGAACAACTTGTTAATACAGAAGAAAAAAGAAAAGAACTAGTACAAGTTTTAAATACAAACTGTGAAAAAGTAAAAAGTATATTTACGAGTATAAACTCTGAACGAGTAAAAGATATAATATATAATCTTAACCAACTTTTAAATACTGATGAATTATCTAAAATTAATTACTGGTTTCTATATTTTTTAAATAGATTTAATAGATTATTCTATAAATACTTATAATAAATGGAACAAGTACATCAAATATTAAACGAAAATCCACAGATGACAAGTTCTTCACAATCAACAGCAGACGAGTCGAATGATGTTGCGTTAAAGCAAAAACAACGGCTCTTAGCAGTTGTAGTAGGAGGAGATTCAAAAAAGTATTTTGGTAAAGAGTATAGCGTTAGCGATATTGAAACTTGTTCTTCAGAAGAGCAAAATGTATTGCACGTGCAATACGAAACTAAATTAGGTCGTGATATAACTCAGTCTTTGGGTAGCGCTATTATTACGCTATACGCTAAAGTATTAGGATTAGGCTTAGATCGTATTGATTTATACGGTCATCAATTTGAAATTGATAACGAAGGTAAATTAATTTCGGATTTAGAAAAAGATCCTTTCATTTCAAGCATGCTTAGTACCGTAGCGTGTGAAATATACTACAAGTACGGAATGTTGTTATCGCCGCTCAGTGCAGCGTTAATTACGGCGAAACATTTAAAAAGAAAAGAAGAATCTTGTATAGTTAATAAAAGCGATGGAAACGAACGAGTTGGAGAATGCACAACAAACGAACAACCAAGAGAGCACGTTGACTCCGTCGGTAATAACGAAAACACCTACTAAAAAAGAAACAAATCCAAATAGAGTCGCAGCGGGTAAAAAACTCGCCGAACTTAATAAACTAAAAAAACTACAACTAAAAAACGCAAACGCACGCAAAGCAGTTGCGACTAAAACGCAACACGTAAAGAATGTTACACTACAAACAACGAGTGAAACAAGCGATAACTACTACTCAGCTACTGCTTTCTATATCGCTCTTGCAGTTGGTATAGGTTTCGCTTATTTATTTTTTAGTAAAAACTCTAACGCTCCTACACCACAACCAATAAAAAACGCTAACGCTCCTTTACCAGAAAAAACGCCAAAACTAACTTTACCGTTAGCACTTTCATCTACGCAAGCGTCGAAAGAACTCGTAGTTTTTGAAATGGAATAAAAAAAAAAAAAATTTTTTTTAAATATTTAACAAGTATAAAATGGATACAAAAACAATCGCCGATTCAGCTTATCACAGCGCCGTTTTAGGACTTTTAACTGTTTTATACAGCATGTTAGGTAAAAAAGTATTAAGCGTAGAACCAGCCAACTTGGGAAAGTTGGATATAAAAGATTCGCTAAAACTAACCGCAACAGTTGGACTATCTTCAATGACGCAAATGTGGTTAGTTAAACAAGGCATTTTACCATCATCTCTTATGCCCAAAAATTCTATAGAATAAAATTTATATTTATAATTAATAAACGCTAACGCAAGCAAAGCAATGGATAAACAAATAAAACAAAAGCTTCAAAACACTTATTATAGTCCGAAAGGATATTACAAAGGCTACGACGCAATTAATAAATTAGCTCAAGAAACAAAAGTAAATAAAAAAGTAGTTTCACGTTGGATTAAAAAGCAAGCGTTGTGGCAAATTTATTTACCCTATCCTAAATATATTCCAAGACCAACTAGTTCAAATAGTATGTTAGAAAAACCAAATCAAGTTCATCAAGCAGATTTATTATTTCTTCCGCATGATGTAGTTGGTAGAATTACATATAAATACGCATTAACTGTTGTAGATGAAGCTAGTAGATATAAAGAAGCAGAACCGTTAACAGATAAAACTGCCATTCAAGTCAATAATGCGTTTCAGAAAATTTATAAACGAAGCCTGTTAACTTGGCCTAAAATTATAAAAGTTGATCCTGGAAAAGAATTTATGTCTAGCGTTAATGTATTAATGAGTAAACACAGTGTAAAAATTCAAAGAGGCGAGGCCGGTAATCATAGAGCTCAAGGTATAGTAGAGCGATTTAATAGAACGTTAGCAGAAAGATTATTTTCTCATCAATACGCTCAAGAAATAGCGACTGAAAAGAGAAATAGAGAATGGGTTAAAAGATTACCGGCTGTTGTAAAAGCATTAAATAATGAGACAACTCGTCTTATAAATTTAAAACCAAAAGACGCGATTAAATCGAGTGTTGTTGAGCAAAATCCAGCCTCACCAGTTAGCAGCGCAGCTAAAAAGAAGAACGAAAAAAGAATTCCGACTAGTAGTTTAGTTCGATATTTATATGCACCCGGTGAAGCTGAAAAAGATACGAGACGTCGCGCAACCGATCCTATATGGAGTATAACAATTTATAGAATAGCTAAAACGATGAAAGCTGCAAATCAACCCATCTTGTACTATTTAGACGCGGGTCCCGCCCGTAGTTTTGTAAGAGAAGAATTACAAATTATTCCTCGAGATACAGAAAATCCTCCTATTAAACGCTAACGTTGCTAGCTAAAATTTTATAATGACCGTAAGCGAGAGTACCGGTATGTATTCCATTTTCTAAAATATATTTCTTTGTGTCTAAAGGAGATAGCGATATTTTATTTACTTGCGTTGTATATAATTGTTTTTCATGCCTAATAAAATTCATAGGGTGATGCAGAGTATTTTTTGAGATAAAACTTGTTTATATCGCTCGTGTTTAATATCCTGTTCTAAAACTTGTTTTTTAACGCCTTTAGCTTTTCTTATTTCTTTTTCATCCGATTTTAGTATAGAATACATTTTTGGTCTTAAACATACAATTTCGTGAATTAGAGTTCCTGCAGTCTCGTCTTTCATTTTACCAATCACTTTTTTATTAATTTCAGAATGTAAAAAGTGATCTTGTTTATAATTACTAAAATCGTATAAAGATTTGTTTATATATAAATCTTTATAAATATCTTCCGTTTTAATCTCTAGTAATAAACTATCCGTATCCGTGTAAAGTAACTCGCACTCGTCTTTGTAATTCTTTTTTAAATGATTGTAATAAAAATCGTACATTAAATGTTTAGATAAATCCAGTATGCTCATTCCTACGTAGACTGGGCGGTTGAGAACGAGTTTTATTTTATGCATGTGAATCGCTACTAAATCATTATCAAAAATCCTTGCTTCAGCAAAATTTGGTTTCGCGATGAGTGAACGAATTTGATTTTGTGCTTTTTCATCGTTTCCCCGCTTCAAATTTACATTAACGCGTTTTCGTACATTTTCCATTGTTTTTCCAAAAACTGAATTCTTCATGAGTTTATACAAATCTTTTTCAACATCACTCGTTGCGTCTTTTCTGAGCTGAGTGTTTAAATCAATGTATGATTTCATCCATGGTGATTCATCAAATTCTAAAACGCGATGAATTTTAGTTAGTTTCATACCTAGTTGTAAATATAATTGTAAATTACGATAATGAAGCACGTAGTTGCGTTTATCGTATAAATTTGGTACTAATTTTACAGCGTTTGGAGCAGATTTACCGTTTAATAGCTTAAGCTGATAGTCACTCATCCATTCTTTCGGAACCGTCAACGACTCTGGCGCGAGTGGATACGCGTTGTGAGAATCGTGTAATTCTTTAGGATATTCTAAATCAACTTCTAAAATGCATCCTTTCTTACTTTTAAATCCTTCGCTTAAAAGTCTATCAACTCGTTTACTAGTCATCCACTTAAAATTACCCGTTGGTAAAGGTTGACTCATCGCGTACCCGTATAAATTATTTGCATCTAAATACATAATGTAACTCGTTGGTATCGTTTTATCGTAATCGATCAAGTATTTATTGTTTGCTTTCGCGTATCGTTTACTCGTCATACACGTTCCTCCTCTAGTACCTTTTTCTATAAATAAATGCATGTCGATATCCGTAAACAATTCTAAAACAACTTTCGAATGTTTCAACAACGCATCCCAACTTAATCCCGGACTCGTATAATAATTGGCTGGATCTAAAGTATACTCACGTAAACAAGTAGCGCGAAAATTTTCAAATACATCCGCTAATAAGCAAGTACGCACGTATAAATCATGATAATCTCCTAAATTTTTACAATTAAACTTGTTATAAACATTTTTAGCATGCTTGTATTGTTCTTTAGTAATGTGTTGGTTGTTTAGACTACTATAAAAAGATTCTATCGAAGGAAGACGCGTTTCTTCAAATTTTTCAAAACTATCCATATATTCGTAAGGATAAATACCCTTGTTTTTTAAAAGATTAAATTTTTCTAAATCCGATTCAAACTTGCTAGTAATTGGAAAATAATTGTTTGATTTTACGAGTTTATCCAACGACGCTAGTAAAAATTGAGCGCTGTCGATAAATCGTAGTTGCCCGATTGAAAAAGAAATATATTTTTCGATATTGTTTGGAATACACGTTATATTTCCTCGCGTTTGACTAGCAGCTTGCATAATGAGATGAGAATCGTAGCCTCGTAAATTATGAAAGACGACTGGAATAAAAGTTTTATCTGGTTTTAAACTTAATTTAAAATTACATTTATTATGCGCAGCGCCTCTATATTTACCAGTAATGTGGCAATGATCGCGTACTTTGCTAAACTTGGCATCATCACCTTTAAAAAATGTCTTTTCACATATCCAACACTTGGATGCATTTTTAAAATCTTCTACATCTTCTTTTGTCATATGTAATTTTACAGGGTTTTTAATTATCTCGTTGATGTTTTCTTCTTCTTTTTCTAATTCATTTAAAAAATGTTCAGCAGCATCTTCTCCCCGGTAAACGATGAGATCACTAGTTTTACCATCGCAACGAACAATAATGTATGAATAACCGCAAACGACGTGTTCTTGTAGTTTTGTAGTATTAGTAGAGTTAACATCGTCAACCTTTTTAATAATACATTCAAAATCAGCGTATATAACGAATGGAACTTTCATCTTTTTATGAAAATTTATAAATTTTAACGTATCGTTTTTACCCTTTTCTGGCATCACGATCTTCGTTGGTCTGTCGTTTATTCCCTTGCATATTTTTACGTGATTTTCGAATACGCCTCCGTTGAAAAACCCTGTAAACATCTCAAACAAAAATGCTGACGATGACCGTGTTTAGTTTGGCCAGAAAGTAATTTATTAAAATCTTTAATCCAAACGTAGTGAGATCTAGTTCCTTTTTCTTCTTCTTTATGAATTAATAATAAATTTATACGATCTAGTTCCTCGGGTTGATCGCTGAGGTGATAAACTAGTATCGTTTTTGATTCACAACCAAAAACGTTTATCGCCAAACAATTTTGTTTCTCTACTTTTTTTATTTGATTAATCGGAGTTGGAGCATTAATATTATCAAAATTTAAACCATCCTCCGTTGGATATTTAGACATTCTATCAACATGATTGTTTGCGGGGAAACGATGAGCACGAAGCGACCACCTCAAACAATCGTCGTCGTTGTTTTTTACGTTGATGCACGCTTTTTTATTTTTTATATAGTCGCATAGCTCGATATATGAACCGCCTCTCAAAGGTTGATATCTCGCGTAAGTAATATTCATATCTACGATACGATCTACCTCCCATCCAGAACCGTTAGACGTCCATTTTTCTAAAGCTTCTTGAATTTGTGAAAAAACAGTATTAAATATATTTTCAAATGTCATCCAAATTCAATAAAACAATTTGCCTATTATTATGAAATCTTGGTTCGGCATAATCGATCGTACCGTCTAGGGTTTCTTTACGTAATTTAATACGTATATATATCATAAACTTGTACGATGTGAATTTTTGCAAGTCTATACCCAACTTGGCTCTAATCTTTGGTTTTACCGCCTCCCAAAAAATATTTAAATCTTTTTCTTTGCTATGATTCAGCGGAACGATCATTCTTCGTTCGCGTAAATATCTTCCACCATCAATCGGAGGTTTAAATCTCAACTCTTCTTCTCGTCCGTAAAACCTTTTAATAGCGGCAATGTAGTCTTTTTTTAACAACCGCCCACTTTTACCCGCGCCGCGTTCTGGTAGCTCAATATTTTCAGACTCTATACGATCTCTCAATTCAACTAATCTTGTTTTATACAATGGCTTTTGTTTATGACGACGCAAATATTTTTTTAAAGCGTTGTAATAAGAACGTTTATCTACTTTACCATTTTGGTTTTGTACAAGAATTATGGGTCTATGTGAGCGCACAAACTCTTTCAATTCTGGCATGCAATGTCCATTTTGATAAATATCTTCTTCTTTCTTCAATTCTCTCCATTTATTATAGTTCTAGATAATATTTTTTAGTTTTTTCAATTTTTTTATTTCAGTTTTTAAAGTAAGTTTTTTAAGCTAATTTTATATATATTTCCTATAAACGTTTTGTAGTTTTCAACAACTCTTTCATCACTATATTATATTTTCGTCTAGCTTTACCTTCTACAACTTTTAAACGATTATAACGACTACTTAATACTTTATTATAACGATTTATTAATACTTTATTGGCACAAAAATTTCCAAAAATTTGTCAACGTCTTTGTGCCTTTTTCACATCTTAAACACGCAACGGGAATACGTTTACCTTCCTTCATACGTCTCCGATGTAAGCCACAAAATTTACCTCCACACACACTAACAATACAACACTTTTCCGTTTTACCAACTAAAAGCCAGTCGCAAGGAACGATTAATTTACTTTTTTTATTCTCTAAGCTTTACGTTGTCATCTTTAGTTTATATCAACTTAATTTTGTTTTACTTTTTCAATTTAATTTTTTATTTCAGTTTTATATAACCCCTTTTTTTAAACATTTTTCATCACTCTCCTATACCTACCCAAAACAATCTTTTTATCTTTCTCATGACGTCATCAATCTGTTTGTGACGTCACCATCTTTATCATTTTTAGCGCCTCCCTAAAAGGGGAAAGCCCCTAAAAATCAGTTTTGAAGGAAAGTGAGCCTAAAAAATCATTTTTTAAGTAGGTGGGCTAGCTTCGGCATCTAACATACTACTGGGGCACATGCCCCCCCAGGCTGTAAGGCTGTGCCGGGTATTCGGATACCCGACCGAAACTGTCATTACCCAATTCCACTTTTCGGTTCCAATTACCCCTAAACGACTTTTTAAAATTCCGACTGAACATTTTAAGACACACAAAATAATGAAAGTCTCCGATTCTTTGCTAACAAAATGAAGAAAACTTCGATCAAGGCTTTAGAAGTAACATTTGCCGACAGCCTCTCACAGACTTGCCGGCTTTTGTTTGAAACTTGTGTTCATATTGGTTATTTTATACATTCAGGAATATTTATTAATTACAAAATTGTTTACGGGTACCCAGGTATCCAAAGATTTCAAATTATGGGTACCCGGTAGCCAACCAGGGGCCAATTTTCATAGAGCTGCTAGGCAGAGAGTTTGTTAAAGAGGAACTCTAAAGATGCTTTTTTAATAAAAATAAAAATAATAATAATGTGTGGACTTATATAGCGCACGTATCCACCAACTGAGTGGTGCTCAAGGCGCATATTATTACCCCTGCTCATAAGGCTCATAAGGCTCATAAATCATTCCTGAAACCATCTCAGCTCCCTGGGGAGTATACAGCTCAATTGCTGCCATTACAGCGCATAATTATAGGGCTAATCAACCAACTCTGCCCTCACAGGTACCCATTTAACCCCTGGGTGGAGAGAAGCAATTATAGTTAAGTGTCTTGCTCAAGGACACAAGTGTCACGGCCGGGATTCGAACCCATGCTGCTAACACCAGAACTTGAGTCCGGTAAGCTAGACCGCTCGGCCACGACAGACCTATTTATACTTTTTTATTACAGATTAGAACTCATTTATACTAATTCCTCTTTGATTTCATTTCAAAACGTTTGATTCGGCAATAAAAAACGACTCAAAATGTTGGCTTTGTGTCTTTGTTTGTATTCAATCGAGCAAAAGTCCCTGGTTATGCAAATGAGGCAGTTGACCCCTGAGTTACGTCACATTTAGAACAACGCTCTAGCTAGCTAGCTCTGTCTGTGTGTGAATTGCACTGTGATGTGACACACTATAACTAACTAAACTAGAACTCAGTGCTTCCACTTTCAAGGAAATTTCCTTATTTTAAGGAAATTTTGAAATGTTTTGACGCTCTAAGGAAATTTCTGAGGAAATAAAGAAATCTAAGGAAATCTAAGGAAATGCCGTAAATTCTAAGGAAATTCTAAGGAATGTTCGTAAATATTCGATATTTTTTTACGAAATAATGTTGCATAAAAATTAACACTTATTATACCCTCGGTCAGTTTGCGCGCTGTATAGCATTGACGCAGATTTGACTTGGCACGGCACAAACAGCCTAGTTGCCGGCCGCATGTTAGGCACAGCCATGGGCTAGTCTAAGCTTTTTCCTTCCTCCATGGTCTAAGCATGACGTCAGATTTTCATGCTACCTAGGCTGGCCTACGCACATGTATGTATGTCTGGTAAGTGACCACCGGACAGGTAAGAAATAGATAATTCCTTATTTAGTTGCCAAAAGAATGCTTATTTTCCCATGAATTGACTTTCCATTTTGAAAGGTTTTGCGCTTTTTTTCAACAGCATGCACTTCTTATGGCCTACTGCAACTTTCACATATGCATGCAAACTGTGTATGCATACAGGGGCTAATACACTTTTGATGATTTAAGTAAAACTAAGGAACATCGGGAAAAAAATCTAAGGAAATGTTTCTGTAAATCTAAGGAAATGTAGATCTATTTGAAAAGTGGAAGCACAGCTAGAACTACACACAATCAGAACCGCGTTGTTTTATGTGTACGCTTGTTCTATTTCTTTGTCACCATAATGACAACATTCGCTTTATTTTGCGAAGTTTGAGTGTTTTTGTTACGATTTGAACATCGATGTTGTGTATACCATACTTCGTTGCCAGTATGCCAGCTTCATGTGTAGCCTAGTTGGTGGATGTTCGCGAAATTCCAAAAAAATCCCGACGTAGGCCTACATTTTGTTTCATTCCCGAATCCAACGAAGGATCCTGCCACACGGAGAGAATGGCTGCGCTTCGTGAATACAACACGATCAGACTTTAAATTGACACCGTCGTCTTTGATCTGTTGCAAACATTTGCAAACAAAGCAAGGTAAACACCAGCCCCCATAAATACTAAAATAGTGCCAATATGCTGGACTACCACTGTAGCGGCGTAGCCAGGACTTTTTCAGTGGGGGGGCACAGGGGGCATTGCTTTTCAGTGGGGGGGCCTAGGGGGTATGGGTTTTTTCCCTTTTCTTTATCTTTTCTGTTTTTTGGGGCACTATGAGGATTTTTCGTGGGGGGGGGGCACTGGAAATTTGTGGGGGGAACGTGCCCCCCAGGCCCCCCCGTGGCTACGCCGCTGTGGACTACCTCTGCTCCTTGGCCCTACCCCCTTTGTACTAAGAAAAACAGTCGCATTGTTTTGAATGAGACCAAGTGATTTTTGGCACAAATTTTTCACCAAATGTTTACTTATCCACAGCACAGTTCTGGCGAGCCTATAGACCTTATGCGTTGACGTCATCACGCCGCCATCTTAGAGGTAAAACGATGATGAAACAATGGAAACCGCACATCTATACACGCGCGGCGCACATATTGGGCCAATGAGCAACCTTCTTTTGACCTCTAGCCGAGGGCGCCCTACTGAAATGACGTCATGTGCATAAGGTCTATTCACAAAAATATGTGCTGGCTCGTTTTCATGTTCTACGTAAGCTTGGGCGATAACACGATAATATCGAATATCGCGATACCTTTTTTTATTCGATTACAATATCGAGAACCTTTTTAAGTTATCGAGATATCGGCAAATCGCGATTAAAAAATATATATCGCGATTAAACAGAAAATCGCCATTGTGAGTCATGTCAGAAATTCCATGGAAACAAAATTAGAACAGTCTTTTGAGCTTGTGGAAGTGAGATACAAAAGCGAACTACTTCAGAAGTACAAACACACTCTGCAAACGAATTTGCGAATTATTGTGATGCTTGTTGAGGGTATACACCCGTGGTTATCAGCTCTAAAGCAATCATGCATGAATGAAAAAAAAATTGCGATATTATCGAAAATCACGATATATGTTTGCTGATATATCGTGGATGAAAAAAATCCATATCGCCCAAGCTTAGTTCTACGTGTAACTGCTTAGTCACTGTGCCCCTGAGTCAGGGGCACAGTGACTAAGCAGTCAAAACTAGGCAGTTTTTATTTTGACCAGTGTTGGAAATTGGTGCACAGGGAGGATTTTGATTTAAAGGAAGGCAGTGCTCAAGATTTGTAAATGATTGAATTGAAAAAATTGCCTAGCAAATTTGTAAAACTGACATATTATGCAGAGTTTTCTGTTGGTCAACCAAATCCAAATTTGCAAGTCTGGTGTCTCTGTGTCCTGGTAACCAGTGTATGTTTAGTGATTACATCTACAGAGTCCACAGTAGTACATGTAGTTTGAAGTACTGTCCAAATATTTACCTACTATATAATCACATGGTGTTATGTAAATGTTGCATGTAGTAAGTGTTGTTATCACAAATATTTAGTCTGTCGGGCTACTCCAAAAATTTGTCTTTTTGTGTATGTTTTAAAAGCCCCTATATACAAAAACATAAATGATCACAGATTATAAACTTGATGGGGACTTGAATATTTAGATGTTGAGGATTATACAAAGATATATCACTTGTTTGATAACAATTGGATTAGTCGACATTAAATAACAAAGCAGTGTTTAGCATTCCCATTGTTATCAGCAGCAATGATTAGTAGCACATGATAACCAGAAGGCCATCTTCCTCCATGTTCTGACCTATGCTTTGACCTATCCTCTACCCTACATGTATGCTCTAATCTAACCTCTGGCCAGTGCTCAGTCCTGTGCTCTGACCTACATGTAGAACAGCTCTGACCTATGCTCTGACCTACATGTATGCTCTAACCTAACCTCTGGCCAATGCTCAGTCCTATGCTCTGACCTACATGTAGAGATGCTCTGACCTACATGAATGCTCTGACCTACATGTACATGAATGCTCTGACCTACATGAATGCTCTGACCTACGTACATGAATGCTCTGACCTACATGAATGCTCTGACCTATCCTCTGACCAATGCTCAGTCCTATGCTCTGACCTACATGTAGAGATGCTCTGACCTACATGAATGCTCTGACCTACATGTACATGAATGCTCTGACCTACATGAATGCTCTGACCTACATGTACATGAATGCTCTGACCTACATGAATGCTCTGACCTATCCTTCTCTGACCTAACCTCTGGCCAATGCTCTCTGATCAATGTTCTGACCTTTGGTCTGACCTTTGCTCTGACCTATCCTCTGACCTATCCTCTGACCTATCCTCTGACCTATCCTCTGACCAATGCTCTGACCTATCCTCTGACCAATGCTCTGACCTATGCACTGACCTCTTTCCTTAACCCACAGACAGTAACAATAAAGGGAAGATCGTCACTGCAGCGTGAAAGCATGCTGTCCAGTGTGGACGACAATGAGCTGGACCGCAATAACAGTGCAGCCTCGGAGACAACATACGCCAGTGAGGGCAACGGCTTTGAGACAGACCTAGAGGTTGAAGGTGATAAACCTATGTTACATACTTCTGTTTTCATATTCATGATTGTCTGGGGCCAATACAGCAGCTTTAGCAGAGAGAAAACTGCTTACCTGTAAAATTGGCTTAGCAGTCTTTTTCTTGTTACCAAGCAAACTTCAGTACAAAATGTGCATACTTTGACTGGTAGTCTGTTTTATATTGCTTAACAAACTCTCTGCCTAGCAGCTCTATGAAAATTGGCCCCTGGTTGGCTACCGGGTACCCATAATTTGAAATCTTTGGATACCTGGGTACCCGTAACATTTTTTGTAATTAATAAATATTCCTGAATGTATAAAATAACCAATATGAACACAAGTTTCAAACAAAAGCCGGCAAGTCTGTGAGAAGCCGTCGGAAAATGTTACTTCTAAAGCCTTGACCCAAGTTTTCTTCATTTTGTTAGCAAAGAATCAGAGACTTTCTTTCTTTTGTGTGTCTTAAAATGTTCAGTCGGAATTTTAAAAAGTCGTTTCGGGGTAATTGGAACCGAAAAGTGGAACTGGGTAATGACAGTTTCGGTCGGGTATCCGGATACCCGGCACAGCCTTACAGCAGAGCACATTCGACCCCAACCCTATTAGGCTACAGCTGCCAGCCTGTTGCTAGTTGATTTTGCTCTAGCTTGCCAGGCTACTGGACAAAGTTTTTACTGGCCATTTCATGATGGGCTAGTGTCAGATGTACCCCTGGTACGTTTAAAGTCAGTCTCAATTTGAACATAAACTTCAAGCAGAACATTCAGAAGAAATGATTCAAAGTACAGAAACACTTATTGATCAAAAATGTTGTGAATCATTTCATTCCCCCGCCCCCCTTCCATACACTTTTGTTAATATCCTTGCTTTTGGTCACCGAGATCCACCAATGATTTTACCAAGTGAAACCAGTCAGTTTAAGAGCATTATCTTCAATTCTAATACAAGGACATGATAGTGTTATATGAGAGAAGAATAAAAAAAACTGCACTTAAAGAAAACTATTGCAGAGATTCCCGCCGCTTCCACGAGGACAGGCCTTCAAAAGCCACCAAAATAAAGAAGTGTACCTCCAAAGCTTTCTTTGTCCAAAGAGCTAAATAATACAACATGTAGATCTCCTTATTAAGGGATCTTCACTTTCCTGTTGATAGTTTTTCAGCCACTGGATGCAAACATTCTTTATCCTGTATGAAAACACCAATCAATTAAATGTGCATAATTGCAGTGAGCTCTGGATGTGTTGAGTGTTTCTTGAGAAAGTAAACCCATAGTTAGATACAATATATTCCAAATGTGCTGCTCAGGGCAAGTTAATCCTTTAAAGGATCTGTAATCCTGCTTTGATAGTAATTAGGATTAGATGTCCTTTTCTTGTGGGATTAGCTTAGTACAGCCATGTATACAGGTGACCTGGTGTGAGATGGTTTTTTAGTGTATTTTACAAATAAGGCCAAAAAATCTCCAGTTTGTTGTCTCTGCGCATATCGCCTCAGACCTTCAATTGGCATTTTTAGTTTTCTTTTTTGTTGCTATGGAAACGATGTCCAATTGCAGCCAAAATTGCTGGATCGATTGAAATTCTGCCGTGCTGTGTTTTAAATGACTTTTGCACATAGGGGTATGAACGTTTGCCTGATTTGTGAGGCCTCTCTTAGCCATCATACTTTGTGTATATTTTTTTCTAGTTCCAATAACCACAAATACCATGTACCGCATATTTCACTGGTTGGCAAAAAAAAGATTACCCCCACCCCAAAAAACAACAACTTGTCGCCGCACCAATTTTGAAGCTAACCTATGACCAGAAATCAGAGACTTTTTTGTTTGGCCTAATGGTACATGTATATCATCCAATCAAAAACAACATTTTGTTAACTTGAATCGTATTACAAAATAAATATGCAGCCTAATTTGCACCCCTACACCTGGCCATGCCTATGACAAGGAGACATTATATGGGAAAGGACTCATTCATCTTCCATATCCACATGTAATACATCATTGTTTGGTGTGTTCAGCGGTAACACTAGTTTATCACTAGCGAGAATATATTGGATGTTCCACCTCAGACTCAGAGCCTGCTACAGTCTATCTTGGCATTGCTATCACATTGAGTATCTTCCAAATCCACATGCAATCCTTCATGATTTGGTGTGTGTTCATCATATCACTCACATGCTGCAGTGTGTGCTAGACAAGCTTACAATGTGCCGCATCATTGAAATCAAGGGCTCCACATACGTCATCTCTGTCTATGCACTGTACAACACCATTAGCACATCCACCAAGGCAAAAACATGCAAGCGTGTACTGTACAGTTCATAATATACTACTCAAAACAATTTAGGGAACACTGGAATAATCTCAGTTAAAGCATGGAGGTGGTTAAAGCAAGATCATTTATTTCAGATAAACACAATGTTTCACAGAATTGATGAGAAACAACTGCACAATGAAACAGATGATAAAGGATGCATGTAGTGATTACACATTTCATGACATGACTACTGAAAGAGAGAGGGGGTTGCAAATGAAAATCCCGGTTCATGGAACATTTCAAACCTATTTGATGTTAAAAATCTGGTGTTCCCTAAATTGTTTTGAGTAGTATAGATAATACACCAATCCAGGATGTCCGTCTGTCAAATGGAATGGATTAACGAACTGAACTATCCGTCATTTGTGACTAATTGCCATGCCCCTATATCAAGGTGCACAATTAAGGGTCACCCTGTTGCCAGGGGGCAAAGTAAAATTCTTTGTTGCAACTAGGGCTGTGCGTTTCCGGATATTTTTGCCTCCGGTGGTGTACAAATATATGTACTGTAAATGGTAACAAATTGACTTTTATAATACAGAGGATACCATACTATCGATCTTTTCTTTATTGGAGTGTAATCTCTTGAATTTAAATTTAATTGTCTGTACATGTGCATTGTTCAAGAGTCACAGATTTTTGTTCGCACTGCTCAAATGTTAAGTCCGAATTTTAAAAAGTCGTTTATGGGTAATTGGAACCGATAAATGGAACCGGGTAATGACCCTTTCGGTCGGGTATCCGGATACCCAGATACCCGGCACAGCCCTAGTTGCAACCTTGCTCACCAATGATGGTTGCCACTTGGACGTTGAGCAACCTTAATTTTTTTCTGTCAATCCAACACCACATACCCAAATCAATTCCAATACCAGTTAGAAATACCAGTTTTCATTTTGCTTAAACAATTTGGATTTTGAAGATTTCAAAAAAACTAATCGGAAACTATATAAAACATCTTAACCCTACTACACATGGAGGCCACTCCGATCCACTAAATTTTCAATATGTTTTTCACCAACCTTTAGTACATACAAGCCTGCTTTCCTTTCCAAGTAATCTTACAAAATCAACTGTGTCACCCAAGGCCACTGTAAATGTTTGAACATATTAGTATGGCCTGCAATGTATCAATGGGAGACCACTTTACCCTGCAATCTCAGTGGTGTGACAGTGCACAGAAGGGCAACCATAGGAGGCCACTGGCAACAGCTAATGGCTTGGAGTGACCTGAATGGGTTGTTTCAAAAATTGCACTGATTGTAGGAGGGTTTTAATCAAGATACATGAAGACCATAGTGCAGATGACATGGCCAAGTTTTCAGCATTGCTATAAACAGTGGGCGGCGACTATGGCTATAACTGGATCGGTGTATTACAATTTCTTCAATGCATTGTTTGCACATGTAGGACGTTGAAAAAAAAGTAGTTTTTGTTTGGGGTGGGGGAGTTTCAACAGATGTTTCTTATGAATATGTAGCCAGAATTTACTTCAAGGGGATAAAATCGTAATTTTAATTGGTGTACAAAATAATGATGCTTGACCTCTACAATTTTCACTTTATTGTACTTGACTTTCAGAGGACACTTGAAAATAATTATGATGTCGTTATTGGCATACCTTTCAAATTTAGGTGGAGTATTGTTGACAAGATCAAACATTTGTTAGGCATCAAAACCAAGTGCATTTTGTTTTATTCGAATTGTTTCTGAATCTTGTTTTTCTCCCCAAAAATGTATGTGTTTTCTTTCTAAAATAGATTAGTTTTTACTCGGCATCTGAATGTTTTTGCTCATACAGATAGAAGATGCATAGATCTAGAACAGCCTTTCGGTCCAGAAAATGTGAAAACGCCAACACTTCTCCCCCCCCCCCCCCAAAAAAAAAAAACCAAACAACAAACAAAAACAAAAAACAGACAGTGGGTTACTTACAACCAGAACTCTAGTACTGGAATCTTATCACTTCTACGGAATTTAATAATCTAGGGATTTTTGCATTTATTTCTCAAGATTAATAGTAAAATACAACCTTATTTTCTTCAGCACATTTTTATTCATTTTTAAAATTGTCATAATTTTTTGTTTGCATGCATACACGTTTCCTGCATACTCTCTCTTCCTCCAGAATCCATCTTGGCACTGAGACGAAGTAAGAACAAAGCCCTTGATTCTACTGCGTGTTCTTTAATTAACTATCATGGTGAAAGGGAGAAATAAAGGCCAGTGGTTCATGATATCTCATGCTTTGGTTTCTGATTGAGTTACAAAATGATCAGGTTTAAAGGGCAAGTGCAGCATAGGTGATGATGTCAAAACTGCTTCAAAGAAAATGGTTACTCTCTTTGAATCAAGCAACCTTTTAGTTTCAGCTTTTTACATTGTGGCGTTAACCAAAAAATAGTGAAAATGCATTCAGATTTCTTGTATTCATTCTAATATGGAATTTAGGAATGAGTACTCTTTCCTAAATTCACACTGGGAATTATTGTTTAGACATCATTGTCATACTACTTTTCTAAGTCAAATGTTTTAAGGGAAGGTATAACATTTGTATTTGGTAACGTACATTCATCTCAACCTTCCAATCTTCAAGAAATGAATCCTAAATATAATTTGTTTCCTTTCATGCTGGCCTTCATTCAACATTTGTTCAAGTATATGTATTAACCCAAATTAACCCAAAACAAAAGGATTACAGCAATTAACATCCAACACCATTTTAACATTCACATCATTTTGCATATATATATAGTTCTAAGTACATGCCAAGTGTCAAGTTCATGTGAAGTTTGCAAGTATGTGTTTGAACAAAAACAAGAGGTGTTTCGGGCTTATACCCGAACACCTAATAATAACTGAATTTATAGAGCGCCAAATTGCCAAAGGATACAAGGCGCTTTTACATTATTATCCCTGGTCATTGGGCCAATATCAATCCTTAAACTTTCTCACCTCCCTGGGGAGTATACAGCCCCAAGCTACTGTAGCGCATCGGAAGCTTTTTCAACCACAATATCAACCTCTACCCTCACAGGTACCCATTTATACTCCTAGGTGAAGAGGAGCACTGTACAGTGAAGTGTCTTGCTCAAGGACACAAGCAGCCAGGATTCGAACCCACATTCCGACGACTCAGCCATCAGAACACAAGTCTGATGTGCTAGACCGCTCAGCCATGTAATATTTTGACAGTTTGAATAAGATTGAATAAAATTTAATATGGTTAGTCTGTAATAATATGAATTCAATATCTATACAGCGTTCAGAAAAACATGGAGCCCGACTCATATTCATCAACAACTTTTTTGTATCTCTCAATAACAAAATCTGAATACAGCATTTGCTTGTATTAATTCTATTGCTAACAATTCCTTGTAGATGTTAATTATCAACCAGTGGTTTGTTGAAAGTCAGATTGTAAAAACAAAAGCATTCTCGAATGGATTAAACCTTTTAAAGATGTATAACCCATGTTTTTCCAGAAATTTTCACCTGAACATCGCTGTTTTACTTTAAAATTACATATTCTCAAAATTTCAAAATTAATTTATTATGGATCCTGTCATAAATTTGTTTTGCCTCTTTTCTACAGTTAAACCAAGCTTCTGACAACTATTTTTTTTTAAATATCTCATTTCAAAAGATTTGTATTCCTTTCAAAGGGAATTGCCAATGTTTCTATGAAAACAAAAACAAAATTGGAAAATGCTGGTGAAACACGGGTGATATCTTCAAAGTTGTGCAGAGAATGTGCAGAGTCCAGAGGTTTCTTAAGTGCTATTAGTGTCATACCCTCTCATCTTTAACAGCTTTTAAAATATGTACGTTTGTGTATTTCCCATGTTTCCCACTATCTTACAGATAATTTCCAAATGATTGTATTTTATGCCAGAAAAGGAAAGCAAATGTTTTAAAATGAAACATTTCTCTAAATACATGGTTTTAGTTTACAGTAAATGTGTGTCGAAGGGAGGCCCAGTCATAAATTCCTTGCTGTTAAACCAAGATTCGTACACGTACATTTATTTTGTGAAATATCATTTCAAAGTATTTGCTTTCTTTTGTAAAATGAAATAATCAATGTTCCGATGAAAACAAGTGGACTCTCAAAGAAACAAATTCATTTACATGATAAATATTATCTTTATTTGCTCATTATTAATTAAGAATCTCTTCCAACATAGATATCCGTGAGTCTTACGACTCATCCGGGAAGTCAACCTACAAGGAGGCTTGTCGACTGAATGGCGTGATTCCAGTTTCCTACTTTTTAAGACACATTTCAGACACCGAGCTGATTATGAAGCACCACGGTCTGGATCCCGCGGGGGCAAAGGCTATCACCATATCCCTTGTGGTAAGCACTATGGGTTTCCTTGGCAACCACAACATTGTATTCTGAATGAATCTACCAGACCTTTATGCGGATTGTTTGCTGAAGCCCCCCAATTCCTAATGTGTGTGTACACAGGCTCACAGGTATATGTACAATGTACATGTACTTTTAAATTAGTGCGTTCAAATATTGACACAGTAATGTTCTCCTAGTTTTATAGTTATTACAAGTGGTCAGATGGACCCAATAAAACCAACTTGTGTTACATGTACATAGTTACCATATCAGGCAATAATAATTATCCATCATAGCTAATTTATAAGTGCTGTGTCAGCTTCGTAAATTTACGTCATAGCATTAATACACACTTTAACCTTTTGTGTATGTGCTGAAAATGTTCTTTTAAAGTTAAAGGGACAATCGTCATGATCAGAGCAGACTTTCAACAGGGCACGGAATCGGTGTCCTGGTTTTAAGATGAACACGGTGACGGGAAAATTACTGGCTCATTTATGCAGCAGCAACGGTAATATGACCTTATCATGTGAGGTATTATTTTCAGTCACTGGGTTGATCTAAAACTAGCACTCCGATTCCATTCCCTGTTGATCGTGACAAAATATTGTCCCTTTAATGTGAAACTTGATTAGGGTTGGTGAACTACTTTTTATGGGTATGCTCAACTCTCTTTGAATCAAGATATACAAAAAACAAATAAACTGTTCAAGTTTCATGTTGTGATGTTAATGAGAAAATAGTGATAATGCATTCATGTATTTTGTATTCATTCTAATGTGGAATTTAGGAAAGATTACTCTTTCCTGCATTCGGAAGGGAAATTGTTTTATTTTTCGTCAAATAAGATTGTTTTTAAGTGAAACTTGATAAATTGGCTTTACACACCAAGTAAGTTTCACGTAACAATTTGACCACTTGGTTATTATTTTAATTCATTCTAATTTAGGAAAGAGGCCTTTCCCTAAAATTGAACAAGAAATTATTTTTACTTAAATTATTTATAGGGAAGAGTGATACTATCATCAGCTTTACACCAATGAAGTTTCACATTGCAATTTTTTTTAATTTTTAATTCTGGGTGCTTGCTATTCTCATTTCCAAGCCTCCATTCTAATTGATTCTTAAGACCCCCAAAAAGTCTCCAGTTTCTGGTCATCAGTCAGCCTCAAAATCGGTGCGGTGACGCGTTTTTTTTTTTATAAATTATTTTGCCAACAGAGAAATATGTTAAACATTGTATACACGGGACCAAATTTCCATATACAAAGTATGGTGGCTAAGAGAGGCCTCACAAATCTGGCAAAACGTTCATACCCCTATGTGAAAAAGTCGTTTAAAACACAGTACGGCAGAAATCCAATCGATCCAGCAGTTTTGGCTGCAATTGGACATTGTATTATAGCAACAACAAAAAAAAATTAAAAATGCCGTGGCGCAGGTTTGAGGCGACGAAACCGGAGAATTATTTAAATAAGTTATATTTGTATACACCTATTTATTGTTACTCTTACTCTTAATTATAGCTGATGTTAATTTAATTTGTAATTTTTATGCAGACAAATACAACAATCTGTAAGTTGAATCTTTGTGATAATTGGCTGGATCCTGAAGGGGGAATCGCCATCGCTGATATGCTCAAAGAAAACTGCTATATCACAGACCTGGTACGTTATAGTCAGGCATGGACCTTACATTGATAATGTACAACATTGGTCATGTTTGTAAAATTGCTTCTAAGAATAAAAATTTCTCTCTTTGAATCAAGAGTAACATACAACAAAATAAACATCCTGTGAAAATTTCAGCTTATTGCAAGAAAATAGTGGAAATGCATTCCTGTATATATTTACTCAATTTTAAAATTTTGAAAACAAAATTGACTTGGGCACGTTTTCAATGGGAAAAGTAGTTTGACATTTGGTCTTGATTTTCAGCTCAGTCCTTCATCGCCACTAGAGATATGAAAGAGAACTCAAATCCTAATGGTTTTCCTCCAAAAACAGGATCTGTCTGAGAATCGACTGGGTAACGTTGGTGCCAAAGCAATATGTGAAATGTTTCTACAGAACAACACAGTCACCCATCTCACATTATCAGGTAAGATGCGTTTAGTTATGTAATAAATAGCATAGCTGCCAACTATTACAATTTTTTTGGAATTATTACAATTTTTTTCAGGAATTACAAAAGTACAAATTGATTTACATACATATGTCGTAGGCTTTTGTTTGATTTATTTGCAGTTAGTCATCTTGATCATCATTTTAGTTTTAATACAATTTGTTATGTCTTGGTCGGTTTCATTACAAATTGAAATGCTGGTAGCTATGAAATAGGGTTTTTCACTGATGTGTTATATTTCTAAAAATATACATAACAGCAAAAGAAACGTCACCCCTAAAAATATTTATTATTTTCATTTTATAATTAATATAATTTGTTTAATGAAGAATATTATGAGTATGGAGTGTAACACGAACACAATGTGGCAAATTTGGTTGACCTCAAAATTCGTCATGCATGACGTCTGAGGACACATAAGCTAAACACGTTCTCAGACTTATCAAAATTTAGGGGGTGACGTTTCTTTTGCTGTTATGTATAGATTGACCTCAGACAAATTTGGTTTCCATTAATGTTATGAAATTAAAGTTAAACTCATTTGATTTTACTTTTCAAACATTTTACTTACAATTCAGGTAACAACTTTGAAGATAAGAGTGCAGAATATTTTGCCGAAGTACTTTTGGTAAGTTGAAATACTTGTAAGTATTCCAAAAGCATGCACAAACAATGAGCATAGTCGTGAGTTTGGCGACTCGCTTTGGAGCATCACTTTGGAGCATGATGGCGCGTGCTACAGTTCCAAAACTAAATGGGACACAAATTAGATGCGACTTGGTTACAGCAGAGAGTCACACAACATCCATTTTACTGGCATGTTTCCAGGGAAAATGGAGAAGCAGAGCTTTTATTCCCCGTCCATAGGGTAAAAGAGTAAAAAAGCTCTGATTCACCATTTTACCTACATGTCAACATTATAAAATTTGTTGTTTTTTTTGGTATAAATTAGTCTATAGTTGTTACATCTATCTTATTGTATGTACTTAACAAATGACGCAAATTTCTATGATGCTGACATGTACCAAATGTTTCCAAATTATTTTATTTTATTTTAAATATCACGATCAGAGCAGACTTTCAACAGGGCATGGAATCAGTGTCCTAGTTTAAGATGCACACAGTGACTGAAAATTACTGGCTCATTTATGCAGCAGCAACGATAATATGACCTTATGTGGGGTAATTATTTTCAGTCGCTGAGCTAATCTCAAACTAGCACTCTGATTCCATGCCCTGTTGGTTGTAATGATATTGTTCAATTAAACGCTTGTGTAAAGTACAGTTTTTAGCTCGCTCTTTTTGATCGTTAAAGGGAAAAGAGTGAAAATGGACTCAGCATTAATAATAATAATAATAATAATGTGTGGACTTATATAGTGCACGTATCCACCAACTGAGTGGTGCTCAAGGCGCATTATATTATTACCCCTGCTCATAAGGCTCATAAATCATTCCTGAAACCATCTCAGCTCCCTGGGGAGTACACAGCTCAATTGCTGCCATTACAGCGCATATAGGGCTAATCAAACAAACTCTGCCCTCACAGGTACCCATTTAACCCCTGGGTGGAGAGAAGCAATTATGGTTAAGTGTCTTGCTCAAGGACACAAGTGTCACGGCCGGGATTCGAACCCACATTCTGCTGCTAACACCAGAGCTTGAGTCCGGTAAGCTAGACCGCTCGGCCACGACACTCCATTGTTCTGCGAGCACAAACTTCATCTGGAATTTTTGTATGTGCATAGTTGAGGATTAACATTTCAGTTTTTTTCAAAAACGATAGCATCTTAGAATAAAGATTTCAAGGGATGTTTGATACCATCATCAACTTTACAGCAAGTCAATTTGATGTTGCTCTGTGATAATTGATACCAGAATGCTGCCGTTAACCAATAAAGACAAGTTTTTCAGTTTTTCTTCATTGTCATTGTTTGTCAGAATAATAATAAAATTGAGTATTTGAATCTGAGCCACAATGAATTCAGCGAGGCGGCAGGTCTGGTCCTAGGCCCGGCCATCTCTGAAAACATCACCATCAAACAGATAGACCTCAGCTGGAATCATATCAGGAGGAAAGGAGCGCTGGCCCTCGCTAAAGGAATTATGGTGAGAGAAGACACGTACCTTATTACATATTTATGAGGTAATACGTATATTTCATTGGTCAATATATTTTTTAGTAAAAATAATTATTGCACCTCATACAAGGAAAATGATTCTGGAACTCATACATATTTATGAGCCAATACACATATTTCATTGGTCAATATTTTCTCTTGTTGGTGAAGTAAAAAATAACTCTTCCTGTCACGTGAGCCACAAGAAGTTGTAACCCACAGATTATGGTTGTGATATTCGTTGGGTTAGTAAAAGAACTTTCTTGGCTAGTTTAATATCCAGAAAGCTATGATATGGATTAACCTCCTATGACTGCAAGGGTCAAAATCAGTCAAAATGTTGATATGCTTGCCAAGGTATATCTAGTGCACGTAAAAGTCAAACACTGTCAAACCTTATGTGTAGTTAGTACATTTACAGGTTAAAATGAGTCGACCATTTTTGACTGGTAAAAGCATTGTCTGGTATTGTTCAGGGTGGTCAAAATGCCAGTAAAAACCATTCAAAAATGCCTCTGTGTGCACATTTGGGTCAACAGTCAAAACAGGCAGTTGACTGGTTTTGACCACTATAGCAACTTTGCCACTGAAGTGCAGCTAAAGGAGGACGGTTTGTAACGCGCGCCTGAAATGCTGCGACGTTCCTAAGTATAGAAAGGTAGTTTGCCTAGACCAATCCAATGACAAGGTAAGAAAAGAAAGAAAATCAAGCTGACAACCGATTTAGCTTCAAATAAATTTAATTAATAATTAATTCCAAATTAACAAACTAGAACATTAAACCAGTAATCTTGGGATATAGATATCTATAAATAAATTAAGGAAGAGTAACAACTAGGTTATCAATTAATTATCGATGGTGCCTTCAAATTCACAATGTTGTCTTTGTTTATACAAAAGGTTTTAAATAAATAAATTTGCTTTCATGCTATTGTAAACAAAATATTTTACATTCAGCAATTCCAAATAAGTTTACCACCCAAACAAATTGATAATTTGTCTGCCAAAATATACGTTTATGGTACCGCTTCTATGTTACCTTTATCTACGTTCCCTTTTTGCCTTTTAAATAATTATGGCTTTTAAATATGGCCTCTCAAATCGGCCCTCAAATCTCACTTCTGACCCTGTATGCGGTACGCTGGTCAGTCATAAAAAAAAAACGCGATGGGCCCACCACAATTTTATCCTGTGTAGAATCCCGTGTTACATCCCGGTGTTGTATCCCGTGTGTAAGATCTGAAGTAGCTTGTGGTGCTGACCTCTCTACTATCTCGCATGGATTTATAGTGACATCGGTCGTCAAGCTAGCGGAATGGGGAGCCAATCAGGGTGGTGGTTGTTATGCACTCTCGCACTCTGGTCCGGCATATCAGCCATCTGGAAAATTTTTACAATTCCCAAATTTATACACTGATTTAAAATTAAATTACTTAAAACGTTATCTGTAACATCGGCCATTTTTAACTTTCAAATAACCAACATGGCTAACGGTGACGTCATTTCCATTGTATCATTTAACATAGGTATCTTGCCCTTTATTCTTAAAACAAACCATGTCTAGTTTATGCTAAAATCCTTTGAAATTATTTAAGCATGTCTCTATATATAATGTCAACAAATTAGGGCTTCTATAACTTGTAAAACTCAAGTAACAGTGGTATACAAATAGTAATTTGTCCATTATATTTATATAAACTGACCAGTGACCTTAGACACAGTCCTTACATTATCACCCATAAACTAATCATAAAACTTCACTAAATAATATATTATCAAATGCATTTATATATCATTGAAATATTACTACTCACGGTTTTTCAGGGCTTAACTTGGCCTAAAATCATAATTGAAAATGTAGGCAAAGCAGCGCTAAGTTTGACATTTTCCCAAGCAGCCGTATACCACTTCAATCAAACAGTCAGAATTTTTCCTAGTTTCAAATTCCGCTGCAGACGCACCTCTAGCCAATCATAAGCTCGGAAAACACATACGTCACAACATAACAATCAAGATTCAATTTCACCATGGCTCTTTAAACTAGGACAACAATTTGCATGAACACGTAATCAAAATAGACTTGTTACCAGTCTTACTAAAGGGTTATTTACAAGGGGACATCAGTTGTTACAGGGTTAATGAATAAAAGCTGGTACACGTTGCTTGGTGTACTGCGTTTGTGTATAAAGAGGACACACAACATGTAGACAATGTAAAATCTGCTTTAACATGTAACTGAGTTTTGAAGGTGGGCAGGGACTATGGCTAAATTAGTGCAACTAGTATGACTTGGAGTGTCGTGGCCGAGCGGTCTAGCTTACCGGACTCAAGTTCTGGTGTTAGCAGCAGAATGTGGGTTCGAATCCCGGCCGTGACACTTGTGTCCTTGAGCAAGACACTTAACCATAATTGCTTCTCTCCACCAAGGGGTTAAATGGGTACCTGTGAGGGCAGAGTTGGTTGATTAGCCCTATATGCACTGTAATGGCAGCAATTGAGCTGTATACTTCCCAGGGAGCTGAGATGGTTTCAGGAATGATTTATGAGCCTTATGAGCAGGGGTAATGATATAATGCGCCTTGAGCACCACTCAGTTGGTGGATACGTGCGCTATATAAGTCCACACATTATTATTATTATTATTATGAGTGCTTTAAAGCAGTCTCGTCTTTGAATCTAGGGAGCCCTGCTTATCGTACCATGTTGCTTAAAGTTGGTTGAGTAGGTGTAATGCCTGTGTCATATGGAATTCAGCATTAACCTGATGTTATTGTTTGGGATTATCATTTTGTAATATTTTCTTTGTTTAGAACAACATGGGTCTGAAGATCTTGGATCTTTCCTGGAATGGATTTGGTAACGAGGGAGCCCAGGCCATCGGTGAAGCACTCAAATTTAATGGATCATTACAGGAACTGGACATTTAGTAAGTTACAATATACACTCACTATGAACAACTTCACCCTGAAAATACCCTGAAAATCTGTTTTGCCGTGAAATAACAGTTCACTGTAATTTCACGGTGTCTCTTCTCAGATATTGGCAATAATGTTCACAGTGATTTCATGGCAAATTCACGGCACTCGAGAATTAATGAGCTGCCCCAAAACTGCCACGAGAAGTTCATGGCATTTTCACTGTGTTTTCGAGGCAAAGGAATCCCAAGAGTATTTCATGGCGTTTTCACAGTGTTGTGTCGTCGTGAAATTGCTGTGAACCATTTATTTCACGGTAAAACGGATTTTCAGGGCATTTTCAGGTTAAAGTTATTCATAGTGACTTAGATCACAAAATGGTTTATTTCTGGCTCCACTTCAAAATAGTGGTCAGATGGAGAGGTTATTTTAAATTTAATTTTGTTTTGTTTTTTGGGGGGGGGGGGGGGTGTTTTTCTGTTCAGACTCATTTTCGGGGAAAAAGAAATTTTATACACGTCCTTTCTACAAGGAAAATGACAATGCACTGAGAAGACAATTGAAGGGACAGTATCGTCATGATCAACAAGGCATGGAATCGTAGTTTTAGTTTTAGATTAACTGAAAAATAATTACCCTACATGATGAGGTCACATTACTATTGCTGCTGCATAAATGAGCCAGTAATTTTCCGTCACTGTTCATCTTAATCTAGGACACTAATAATAATAATAATAAAGATTTTTAGCGCGCACATATCCACCCTGCTGGGCGCTCAAGGCGCGGAAACAAAGAAAAACATATGCCCTGTTGAAAGTCTGCTCTGATTGTGATGATACTGTCCCTTTAACGGTAAAATAAAGATTCCTATGGATGGAGTGGATAGAAAATGTAAAATTTTCCGGAGTTTGCATTTCATTCAAAAGGTTTTATTAAGAATTCATTATAGCTTGAAAAATCATTGCTTAAGGGACGCATGGATTGGAAACGCGTGCTCTGTGGACGTCAGCAAAGGAAATGGGAAGACAACATCAAACAGTGAACCAATCAGAGTTTATATGAGTGAACCCGATTGGCGATTAGGGTTTGTTGGCGGTCCATGACAGTCATCAGAGCTCGACCTTAGCGGTCGCCCGGTCGCCAAATGCGAGCCAAAACATCGGCGGGCGACCCCAAAACTTCCCTGAGTAGTCCGGCGGGCGAGCCAAAAATTTTGTTGTGACATAAACTGAAAGTTAAAATGTACGTTCCTAATAATTAGGAACGTGCATTTTTAAACAATTACAGTGTTATATTCTTGCCGTCGGAGAAGTTTTTTTTAACCCGTCTTTCGAAGCCCTCTTGACATGCTTGACGGCCGTGTAAATCAAACAAATTGTCCTGACCATAAGTTTGGTTGCCCAAGACGCTTGGCGCCCAGTGGCATTGTCTAGTCTTGTCTCATAGCAGTTAAACAGTTAAGCAGTTGTATTAATTTGTTGTGTAATAATTTGTTGTACTATAAGGCTTAATATTCGTAGTTGTTTCAAGTTGTTTGACCGAGAAAGGCGTAAGTGAATTCGGAAAAATGTGGCGATTTCTCCCAATGTTTGAACCCGGCTAATAAGACATCGACTAAATTGACCAACAAAGCGAGATCGAGACCCAGGTGCGATAAAAATAAAAGACGGAGATCGTACAGAAAAGAATGGGAATTGCAGTATAAATGGCTCGCCACGAGAGGAAGAAGGGGTGATGTTCTGCAAGACATGCCGGGACAGTAATGTCACTGGCTAACGCGGCGACAGAGGACAAAATTCTCTGTATAAGGGCAGCAATACCAACCGCTGGCCAAGAACCACATGTTGTGAATTTGGGGCAATGCATATTCATTTGAAGAGCCCTGATCCAATGATCAGCGGCTGCGTGCAGCGGCGGCTCTCACTGACGGCAGCCAACGGTGTATACATATGTATGAGACACGCTGCGGCCAATCACCGCTGACAGCCAACCAGCGGTTACATATGTATGAGATACGCGCAGCGGCCAATCACCGCTCTGACAGGCGCCGCAGCCAACCAGTGTATACATATGTAAGAACACGTCGCGGCCAATCACCGCTACGGCAGCCATTCAGCGTTTACATATGTATGAGGCGCCATGTGACCGATCACTAAAGCCAACCAGTGTGTATGAGTCACGCCGCGGCGGATCACTGATCACTATTAAAAGCCGTCTAAGGTTTTGATGCCGTTGAATGTAAATGTACAAAATAAGTGAAAAACTTAATAAGTTTCGCAGCCGCTAATCACCGCATTTTTATCACCAGCAGTCAGACACTGGGTCCCTTATTGTTTGTGGAAACGGTATAAGCGACTGATGTATTTTAATTGATTGAAAAATTAGTGTTAAACATGTGGGCGAGTTAAAAATCTGGCGGACTACCCAAAAATCTGCCTGGGTAGTCCGCCTGGCGAGTTAAAAAAAAAAGTAAAGGGAAAGCACTGGTCATCCTCTGTTATGGATATGGCACTAATGAATGAATGATTGAATAGCTTGAAATTCATGTATACAGAAATCCTCATCTGCAATAATATCATTTTCCCATTTCTACAGAAATAACAGAATATCTGGAGAGGGAGCAATTTTTGTGGGGAAAGGTTTAGTCACAAATGAATCTTTGAAAATACTACGGGTAAGTGATGAATTGGTCATGTGATGGCAATATTGTGATTCATAATTTTGTCTCAAAAATACTATTCCCAACTCCTTATCGCCCGAGACCAACAGAACAGGTCATTCACAACTCCTTATTGCCCGAGACCAACAGAACAGTTCATTCCCAATTCCTTATCGCCTGTGACCAACAGAACAGGTCATTATCCTGTGGTAAAGACCAAACATCAAACTTTTATTCCCATCCATAAATGCCCTCTTTCATACATTGTACTGGTGGACATAAAATGCAGCGTGCATGACAACTCAATCACTTTTTACACCAAGAAATATGGTGATTTACGTACGTACATGTAGTTGGTTTGTGTTTGATTTATTTGCAGTTGGTCATCTTGACCATCATTTTAGTTTTAATACACATTGTTATGTCCTGGTCGGTTTCATTACGAATTGGAATTTTGAAATGTTGGCAGCTATGGCAATGCGTAGGAATTGACATTTGGATGGCCTAGCTCCAGCCTCCCTACAGCAGCACACGCTCTTGTTATTAACCGTGTTTCAGACTAACCCCCAAACCCCACGGGCTAGCTAATTTAAATATCCAAGATTTGTGGGTATTGAGATCGTCCTGTTCCAGGGCGGGAGTGGTCTACAGAAACTTCTAGTTGACATTAACTTTGATTCATTTTTTTGTCCCTGATAGACTGGGAAGAACCCTATTCAAGCAGCCGGGAGCTTTGCCATCTTAAAAGCTGTCAAAGACAACACTAATATTGTCATGGATGAACTGGACTTCTCAGTAAGTTAACCTATCATGTCATCATACTTTGAGAAGACTCATTTATAAAAGGGTCTATGAAAAACAGGATGCACAACTCTGTATTCATGTTTTGCCTGAACCCTCTTAATGCCAAAACATAATAATAATGTAGACTTATATAGCGCACGTATCCACCAAACTGGTGCTCAAGGCGCATTATATTATTACCCCTGCTCATAAGGCTCATAAATCATTCCTGAAACCATCTCAGCTCCCTGGGGAGTATCAGCTCAATTGCTGCCATTACAGTGCATATAGGGCTAATCAACCAACTCTGCCCTCACAGGTACCCATTTACCCCTGGGTGGAGAGAAGCAATTACGGTAAAGTGTCTTGCTCAAGGACATAAGCACCACGGTCGCGGTCGGGATTCGAACCCACATTCTGACGACTCAGACCATGGAACACTACGACAGTTTTTTAAAACATGACAGTTTCTTTTAACTCTTTCCTGCCGGCAAGCCGATATTTTGGCTCAAACACACCATGCGTTTTGACAATAAGCCGACTTAACAACTTTTTTTAAATTTTTATTTTTTTAAAATTTTTATTATTATTATTTTTACGCAAATTCGCCCCACACAAGGCCAATGGCCACTCCAAGGTGGGGGGGCTACTAAGTCATTGAGTTGTTACAACGACTCCACACTGAAGAAACCAGCCCCTCGCACCGAAACAAGACAAGTTAATAACCATCCTCTTCACGGTGCGAATAGGACTGGGAGGGCAGGGTTCGTACGGGTCATGGAAAACCTGGAAAGTCAGGGAATTTTGCTTTTGCATTTTCCAGGCCTTGAAAGTCATGGAAAAGGGTAAACTTCTTTAAAAGTCATGGAAAGTCATGGCATTTTAAGACTTATTAAAACCAGTTCGCGTCGGAGGCCGTGTACACACGCAATTTTTTTTCGCACCGCGGATTGGAGCGCGTCTAAACACGCCATAGGAAACTCAGGAATATTTGTATGCATGCTCGGTTGACGTGGTAACGAGCCACGTGAGTAAAGTGACGTGCACAGAAGACGTGACCACACGCTGTGGAAGCTTCCATTGTCCTTTCAGGCGATGTGAAAACACGCCATTTTGGCAGTGCTCGTGCTTCGTTGACGTGTTATTGTGCAACACTTGTTCGGTGCAAGAGCGGGGGCCGTGTAAACGAGCTCGCTTCACATGGGTGGTTGTGTGGGGGCACTCATAAACCTGTTCCACACCTTTGTCTTTGTCTCCATTTGTCATCCAATCTGTAAAGCTGCAGTAATTACCGTGCACCATTGTCCCATTGTCAATGCAGTGAACGATTTCCCCTGTATCGCATCGCAAAATGCAATGTAATTTGGGCAATCTGCGACGGAATTTCAAACAATGCATCGCAGATTTTGCGATACAAATTTCGACAGATTTATAAACATTTTTGAAATCATATTCACAAACCTTTCCCGAAATAACGTTTACATGTATATTTCCGACCAAAAAATATCGAGCTATCCGTCCCGACTGGGTTTGTTTCCGTGTGTCCGAGCGACGTACGTGTTCAACGATGGCTTCGCAGCGGACGACGGTGTTAATGCAACAGTAAACACAACTTTATTTTCCAGCAATCCGAAAAGGTTTTTCCGCAATGCCTAAATTTCTATGTGCATGCATTATTTTTCTGCTGATTAATTAACTACGAGCGAAATTCCCGAAATGGAAAACACGCAACAACCGCCAATTCTTTTTAGCTTCGCACGTGTTTATTTTTTCTTCTCCTGAGTTTGGGGGTTGGAACATTGAGCAATTGAGCCACCCCCTTATACACAATAGTACCGTGTTCAGTTCACGTGCGCTTTAAATGTCATACGATCACTATGGCCGTGTTCAACAAACTCTGGAAACGTTACTAACTTAGTTATTATAACACAAGTTTTTGAAAATTAACAAAATGAGCATTCATTTATATAATTATGTAGTGGTGAGATTTAGAATAATTTCGGCACACAATATGATCGCGCTTTCAACCACTCATTTTCCTGACGAATTTTTAATAATCAAAATCAAGCTTGATCATACCACAAAGTAACGTTACACTCAGCGAAATTCACTTTGAAAAACACCCGAACATGTCGTAGTCGGTAATTTGTTTTCGTGATATTGCCTCTGTTTTAGCCATCGATAATAATGTAAACAAAAAAGAAAATGGACGGAGGACTAACTTTCATGAATGATTGCAATTTGGCGAAATAACGGTTACACGCGAGTTTTTTTTTACCACCTGTGGCTCAATTTCCGTACACTAAAATTGATTTCTGGTAAAATTTGGACATTCATATTATGAACCAAACAGTAATGCCTTAAAAAAAAAACCTTTACCTATGCACACTACATACTGTAATTTTAAGCATTTTTAAATTTGCTACACAAAATTCACAGATTGCTATACAAAAAATTATTTTACAATGCAAATTCAGTTTTTGCATCACAGTTTTGCTATAATAATAATAATAATGTATAGATTTATATAGCGCACGTATCCACCAACTAAGTGGCGCTCAAGGCGCATTATATTATTATCCCTGCTCATAAGGCTCATAAGGCTCATAAATCATTCCTGAAACCATCTCAGCTCCTGGGGTATACAGCTCAATTGCTGCCATTTCTAGCGCATATAGAGCAAACCATCTCTGCCTTCACAGGTACCCATTTAACCCCTGGGTGGAGAGAAGCAATTATGGTTAAGTGTCTTGCTCAAGGACACAAGTGTCCTGACGGCCGCTCGAACCCACACTCTGCTGCTGGCAACACCAGAACTTGAGTTCAGTGCTGAACCGCCTGACAATCCACTTTTGATGCGTGCATTATACAACACGGGACCTACGGCTACGTCCCATCCGAAGGGCGAAGCAATTATGGTTAAGTACCTTGCTCAAGGACACAAGTGTCACGACCGGAGCTCGAACCCACACCTGCTGCTGGCAACACCAGAACTTGAGTTCGATGCGCTGAACCCGCTCGACCACGACACTCACATACAAATTATTTGAGCAAATCGTTCCCTGATTGTTTTCGGTACCATGCCACTTTCGGATAATGGGGAAGAATCCTTCCTCCATGCTCGGTTGACATGTAAATCTGACGAAGAATTCTTCGAAAGTGCTCGATTGGACTTCTAAGCGCCCAACACCGATAAGCCCTCCTGGCTATAATTCCCACGGGAAACTTCGCCAATTTATCTGCTAATAAGCTAAATGGGGTGTCTAAGTCTTAGTTTCGATGGCCGTAACCAAAAAAATACGTGTTTGTGTGAAAAAGAAACCCACACAGGGGCCCAGAAAAACTTTTTATTCCTGGCCTTAAACTGGTTTTAAAAGAAAAAGAAACAAGACAACCAGCAACCAAAAAGACACAATTTCTGGGTCAAAAGTTCACATCAAAGAAATGTCTGCCGACTTTGGAATGTTGAATGTATCAATTTGGGATTAGAACCAAGACAAGAGTTGTGGCTATTGTTCACTTGACAATGACTGACGTGTTGTTGTTTTACACTCCCTGACCAAGAGACAATAACCTCTGGGACCTGGTTCTTAGCATGGTTTACAAACTAAACACGCGTGTGTCCCACTCTGCCTGGCACGCGGGTACCCCGCTCATGTGGTTTTTGCCTAAGCAGTGTGGTCGCGGAACCAGTGTCGTTCAACGTTGAATGCTTATAAATAGGTCGCGGCAGGCCGCATAGTTACAAATGCGGAGCATCAAACACATTCTCTTGAAAAGAAACAAAGTTGCCGGCCAATTAAAATGTATCAATAAATCCCTCAGTGGCAACAAATTATTGTTGTTCACAATTAGTTCTGGAACTGAACAAAGGAAATTTTTTTAATTTTTTTTTTCACCGTGGAATAAATTATGGCGTATCGATAGCGTATCGGCCGATTTATAGCGTATCGGTATTTTTATAGCGTATCGGGCATGCCTGGCTAGAACACTGGACTGTTATGCGAATCTACTTAGATTCGCGTTGTTAATGTTGGGCGCGAATCGAAAAGTCATTGAAAAGTCATGGAATACATGTACTTGTTGTAAAGGTCATGGAAAGTCATGGAATTATCTAAGTAAAAAAGTGTACGAACCCTGGAGGGGTAACTAGTCCAGAACAAGGCAGTTGATTAACTGCCTCTGCCCCTATAAGCAATTATGGTAAAGTGTCTTGCTCAAGGACACAAGTGTCACGGCCGGGATTTGAACCCACATTCTGCTGCTAACACCAGAACTTGACTCCGGTAAGCTAGACCGCTCGGCCACGACACTCCAGAATGACAACAGAATACGCAACTAACCAATAAATATTTACATGAAAATTAATTTCATGTAAATATTTTTATTTTAATGCATGCATTTTTGAACTGATTTGAATTGAATTCAATGACACTCCCTCATCACAGGGAATTCAAGTCAACAAAGACTTTGAGGATCTCTTCAACGAGCTGAAGGAGACACGGCCTGATGTCAAGGTCCATCATGGCGGCATGAAGGAGCCTGTCAAAGCAAAGGCCAAACTCAACCCCATGCTCAAGCTTCAACACTATATCCAGAAGAACAATCTACGTCTGGTGGACTTCTTCAACAAGTTTGACAAGGACGGCAGCATGAGTGTCACGTATGATGAGTTTGAAGAGGGCCTTGTGGTGAGTTAAACAGCTTTAGGTTACAAAATACAAAATTTATCATTCTTTATGGGCAATACAAGGCACATGCTGGTTTTAAAATGTATATTCTAAATGAGTCCAGAATTAACCATCATTCGTAAATGCCCAAGACAGTTTAGACATTCTGATTGGTTGAGAACCAGTCACATGGATAATTATCTTAACTGGTCTTAAACGGTTGATCTTGGTTAAGACCTATTGAGGTATTTTAAACGTGTAACGCACCAGCTGCTGTGTCTTGCTGGATGCAGTCAGAGTGAAGCAATTGCAGGTGCAAGCTCTTAGTATCATCAATCACATGCACGGTCCTATGTTCTCAAATACAATGGATGAAACAGTTTCTATTTCGTTTTTTTTTTGCACTAAAAATAACTAGGTTTTTGATATTTTGATAACAAAATCAGGAGGGCATTTATGAATAGCGATAACAGTTCTACGCTTATTCTTTAATGCTGCACCAAAGATCGGGTGGCCTAGCAGTGGTCACTTTCCACCCATAGACTATCAGAATTCACTAACATTATTTACATATTTATCACATGGTGCTATCATTGCATTGCCAAATGTGACCCACTCTGGTAAAACCCAAAACTTCTCGGCATTTACCATAATGCGTAAACAGCCATGAAAAGGTCAAAAACTGACCCCAGGGACCAGTTTGAGATTTTCATGTCAAGTCACCATATAGTGCATTTTCTCTAGATTTTGATGGAAAAAGAAAAATCCTGAAACATTGTTGAGAACATTGTTAATTTTCACGATAAATTTGGGAGGTCACTCCTAAAAGTTGGGTCCAAGTTTAGGGTTTTGCCAGAGCCAGTCACAAATGATATTAACAACAGGGAAGCAATGTACATGTACGTATTGTAAATGACCAATTTTCAGCATATTCATTTAAATCTAACCTTTATATGTGCTACCTTAGCCACAGAGAGGAGATTTTCCATTGCAAATTAATGTTACAAATAATGCCATATACATGTATGCTCTCGGATGTTTTGATACACGTAGATCAGTACAGTTCAGAAAAAGTCGTGTGAGAAATGGTCTATAGACCGTCTGGATCCACATACTCAAACAGTTCTTTAAAAATGTGTATCTGTATCTAATAGGAGAGCGGTATTGATCTGTCCAAAGAAGAGATAGCTTTTATGATTCATGAATTAGACAATGATGGAGATGGTGAAATCAACTATAGGTATGTATAGGACACTGTCACCATAGACATCCCTCTATTACTTTATGTATACTACTCAAAACAATTTAGGGAACACCGGATTTTTAACATCATATAGGTTTGAAATGTTCCATGAACCGGGATTTTCATTTGCAACCCCTCTCTCTTTCAGTAGTCATGTCATGAAATGTGTAATCACTACATGCATCATTTATCATCTGTTTCATTGTGCAGGTGTTTCTCATCAATTCTGTGAAACATTGTGTTTAACTGAGATTATTCCGGTGTTCACTAAATTGTTTTGAGTAGTATATTTCATTTTTGTGGCTTTAATGCCAATTCATACATTATGCAAATGCAAAAGCGATGTGAATTATGATGTCAAAAACATCTTGTAGATGCCAAGAAATATATATTACAAAAAAAAAATTGTGGGATATGTTATGTTTCACAGCTAATAAATTATCACCCGATGCAAGAATTTCATCAATCTATACTAATGAATGCAAAATATAACAACCCAAAAGTAATATAACCAGTCTCGTATATCACCTTGTTTGAATTAACCATTACACAATACACTAGGAGCATACGGTAAAAATCTACCAACTGAAATGTTCCATTAAAGCAATAGTGATTGGTTGGGAAGAAAAAATTAACAACACGTTACAATCTACATTTTTTGGCGTTGGGATTGAGATTCCATCACATTTTCTGATGGTTAACAATTAAATGCTCGAGCCCAAATAAATGTAAATCCTCCCGACTGATAATGGTACTGTTTGAAATAACCAACGATGTGTGCTTTTAAATAAGGTATTTCTGTTGAGTAAATTCACTGCTTAACAGCTCTGCAATTGTTCACCTAGGGTCCCTAGTGGGGTCTAGGAACAACATCCCCAGGTAGTGGTTGAGGGAGATGAGCCCCTCGATGCTCTGCAATTTTGATGGTTTTTGGAAGATTATATGGTTTTAAATTTCATTATTAATATATTCGGGGGAAAACGCACTTGATGGTATGCACGTACACTCACTGGCCAAAAGTATTGCAACATCCTCAAAATAGCACTTTACAAGTAACAGGTGAGATGATCATTTAATCCGATTTCATCGATCGTGTATTAAATAATTTCCGAGCAAGAACAGTAAAAACGAACATTGACTTCAAAACACAGGCACTTTCAAGAAGTCTTAAGTCGTGTAAATAAAATAAAATAAATTATTGTAACACAGTTCTCCAAACTGAACTTTGGGGATGTTGCAATACTTATGGCCAGTGAGTGTATATCATTACATGCAGTGCGCATGCATTCACATGCGCTTGTTTACTTTCTCCCCTCCATTAACACTGCTCCTTTCTCATAGTTCCATCTACAGATCTATCTTTCTGCATGAGCGTGGTGTGCGGCAGGCGGCCATGTTTTGCACTGGTCCCCTGCAGGCTCGTGAAGCCGCCATCACTATAACACTGACATTCAGCTCGGCTAACCCGCTCTTCTCAAACGACTAATTATGAAAATCTCGCTCGGTTAAAATTTCAATAAACACGGTTAAATTATGGGTACCCTTCATTTTAACCTTAATTTAACCGTGTTAGTATACGGTTAAATCGCCTTTAAAAAATTCCTTTGTATTGTCTCGGTTAAAATGTGGTTAAAACTCGGTACCTGTTCTGAGATCTACTGAGGGCTTGCTCATTAACTCTGAGGTGAGTTAATCCATTGTTGACAGAGATAATCCCCTTACAAAAGGCTCTGCTTGCCCGAGATTTAACAGTCAATGTTTGTTCAACCATGCGCGAAAGAGTATCGTCCACGTTGTGCCCGAGCGTACGTACGTGCAGCCCACGGTCCATACGAACTTCGGCTGAATTTCGAAATTGGGGTAGGCGGCCGCGCGCCAGTCAGGATGTGCCTAACGTTATTTGCCGGCGGCCGGCCATTTTTAGCGCCAAAAAAGAAACAAAAAAGTCCGTCCCCCGGTTAGGATTGACGTCATGTAGTCAGTCAGCATTGACAACTTTGTCTCTGATCTGAGACTATTTTGTGTGTATGTGAGTGTGTGTGTGTGTGTAATAAACTCTTTCACGGTATATGCACCATGTTTTTGTCTGGGCAAAATTGTTTATTTCGAACCTTCGTTGCCGTCTGCGACCCAGCGCTCGAACTTCACGCACGGTCGGTCTGTCCAGTATGTGTGAAGTTAATTTGAGCGCTGGGTCGCACGCAGACGGCAACGAGTGTTCGAAATAAACAAATTTGCACCGTCGAACATTGTCATGCCCTCAAAACACTTTTTTGATTCGCGAGTTTCAATTATTACTCAATTTCGCTGGCCAAAACCGCGATTCACAGTAGATACTATCTGAAGATCAGGATCGGCTTGGGGGTTTTAAATTTTTGGCTACTTGGCTTACCGCCGGGAAAAACCGCGGTTTGCAGTTTTACTGTGAATTTTTTTTAAACAAAGAAAAATAATTACATACTGCTAGATCATTGTCTTTGAAAAACATGTACATGTATGTGGTTTCAATTCCAATGCATTTCAATCTTAAAATGACAGTCAAGGGAAAAAAAAAATCCCGACCGACCGGCCTTATGAAATACTTTTACATAGAATTAGGCCTGCAGAGTAAACCACTACCGGTATATAGTCTTCGGACTCTGCACTCTTTCCCGGTACATTTTCCCCAGGCACCTGACTAATGTCAGTACATGTACAGAGTACACTGGCTGGGTGGATGCCGGGTGTTGATCAATATGCTTATTAACTTCATCCTTCATTCCGTCTATCTCTTTCAATACTCTCATAGCCTTGGTTTAACGCTTGTTTTCAACTTTAAAAAACAAAAAGTCATGATATCGTGACAGGAGTTCACATCATGTCTGAAAATTTCAACATGGTACATGCACAAAATAAATTGTTATGGAGAAAATTGAAAAAAATTAAGAATGTTATTCTTTGGAGTAGGTCGCAATCCTATTTTCAGTATTTTTGCCCCAAAAATGATTACGCTTGTTTTCAACTTAAAAAACAAAAAGTCATGATATCGCGACAGGAGTTCACATCATGTCTGAAAATGTCAACGTGGTACATGCACAAAATAAATTGTTATATTGTTTGGAGTAGGTCGCAATGCTATTTTCAGTATTTTTGCCCCAAAAATGATTACGCTTGTTTTCAACTTAAAAAACAAAAAATCATGATATCGTGACAGGAGTTCACATCATGTCTGAAAATTTCAACATGGTACATGCACAAAATAAATTGTTATGGAGAAAATTGAAAACATTTTAGGAATTATACTCTTTGGAGTAGTTCCAATCCTATTTTCAGTATTTTTGCCCAAAAAAATGTTTACACATGTTTTCAGCTTAAAAAATAAAAAGTCATTATATCAGGACAGAAGTTCACATCATGTCTGAAAATTTCAAGGTGGTACATGCACAAAAGAAATTGTTATGGAGAAAAAAGGTACGAAGACTTGCACATCTACGAGTTCGAGTGAATCACGCGCATCACCAGTGTGCCGACAAGGCAAGCTTTTTAACCGGGCCCAACTCGGGCTGATGGTGCAGTCAACTTGTTCGTCACACTGGCACCCGACTATTGTCAGTACATGTACAATTATTCCTAGTACACATTGCACATTGTACATTGCAACCGTTACTGGCTGGGTGGATGCCGGGTGTTGATCAATCTGCGTAACTTCATCCTTCATTCCGTCTATCTCTTGCAATACTCTCATAGCCTTGGTTTACGCTTGTTTTCAACTTAAAAAACAAAGTCATGATATCGAGGCCTTTGTTCGCCTCATGTCTGAAAATTTCATCGTGGTACATGCACAAAATAAATTGTTATGGAGACAATTGAAAAAAATTAAGAATTATATTCTTTGGAGTAGGTCGCAATCCTATTTTCAGTATTTTTGCCCCAAAAATGATTACGCTTGTTTTCAACTTAAAAAACAAAAAGTCATGATATCGCAACAGGAATTCACATCATGTCTGAAAATTTCAACGTGGTACATGCACAAAATAAATTATTATGGAGAAAATTGAAAAAAATTAAGAATTATACGGCTCTATGGAGTAGGTGGCAATCCTATTTTCAGTATTTTTGCCCCAAAAATGATTACGCTTGTTTTCAACTTAAAAACCAAAAAGTCATGATATCGCGACAGGAGTTCACATCATGTCTGAAAATTTCAACGTGGTACATGCACAAAATAAATTATTATGGAGAAAATTGAAAAAAATTAAGAATTATACTCTATGGAGTAGGTACCGTGGCAATCCTATTTTCAGTATTTTTGCCCCAAAAATGATTACGCTTGTTTTCAACTTAAAAACCAAAAAGTCATGATATCGCGACAGGAGTTCACATCATGTCTGAAAATGTCAACGTGGTACATGCACAAAATAAATTGTTATGGAGAAAAAAAAGGTACAAAGCCTTGCACATCTACGAGTTCGAGTGAATCACGCGCATCGCCAGTGTGCCGACAAGGCAAGCTTTTTAACCGGGCCCAACTCGGGCTGATGGTACAGTGGTCAACTCGTTCATCACACTGGCACCCGACTAATGTCAGTACATGTACAATGTACATGTACAGAGTACATAATTACACATTGTACATTGCAACCGTACTGGCTGGGTGGATGCCGGGTGTTGATCAATATGCTTAACTTCATCCTTCGTTCCGTCTACCTCTTTCAATACTCTCATAGCCTTGGTTCACGCTTGTTTTCAACTTTAAAAAAACAAAAAGTCATGATATCGAGGCCTTTGTTCACATTTTGTGAGTAACATGATCCAAATCGCTTAACAAATATTTCTATTGGTTGTATGACAAGGTATGTGTTCTCGTTCGACCAATAAGAAAACGTTTTACGCGCTATAGGCATTGTACACAGCGCGTAACGAATATTTATATTGGTTATTATGATGACGTATTGTTCTCGTTGGCCAATAGAACAAATTGTTACGCGCTATGCATAGGGCATTGCACACGTGCTAACTCGTACATGTATACCCTGAGTGCCTTCCAATGACTGGATCAAATAAATTAGCGCGCGCGCTGGATCTTAGGATGAGAATGTAATTCCAGTTGGACGATAATTTGTTTGGTGACAATCAGTATTTTACACGCAAAGATCTAAATTACAGGTACACGTACATCATCTGACCAAAATATTTAAAGAAAAGTAGGATGTATGATATCTATTTATTTATTTACTTATATTCATAGTTACTTTTTAATAATAATAAAGTGCAGGATTTATACCCGAAATACCGCCACAAATACCGCCGAAATACCGGTTTTCAAAAATAAAACCGGTTTTATAAAATCATCCGTTTTTGAGCCCCAGAGCGGGTCAATTTATCCCGACAGTCGAGGCTTACGTTTACTGGTCCTCATCGTATCCTTGTTCTTCGGCAACGATTATTAAAACAACACATGATAATTAGGAACCCCGATGGATGAATTGTTATTTTAAGTCCAATTGTTAGTATCTGTTTGGCCCGCAACATACCTCAGTTCGGTAATCAATGCATTATAATTATTGTCCATTTCCTAATTACACTCTGGAATATGATATATTATTCTAAACGTATCCCCTTTTCGATGAAAAACAGATTAACAAGTAGGCCTATACCTAAATATACGCCTATCACAGCACGTCAACCCATTCTCAGCACAGACACCTATTCTCATATGGGCAAGGTCAGTGGTATTCTGAGCAAATTGCGTGCATGTCCCCCGTTGTATACCACTACCAGTGTTTTTTAGATTGGAAATTTACAGACACTTCGTAAGTGTTTTTAATCTCTTTATCGCCTCTTGTGTGCAAGTTGTACCGGTACGTGTTATACTCGGTTAAACCATGGAGGAAGAATTCTGTTTTCTTCCTCCATGGTTAAACCACGGTTAAACTTGCATCCTCATTATCACATTGAACAAAGTTTACAGTTATGAATAACAAAGGAAATCCTGGCCGGAAACCACTCGGTTAAAACGCGGTGAGAATGCGGTTGAATAGCCAGCTGAAATCAAAGGGTTAAACATGGGTTAAAACACGGTTAAAAAAACATTTAACCGAGTCTCTTTATATTTTAACCGAGGGGATTTTCATAGTGTGAGATATTAACTGTTCTCGGGATTTAAAAGTGTAAATGTTCATCTCTATTGGCTTGTGAATCTTATATTTACATGGTTTTTAAGATCAGTAAGAGAATAAGCACAGAATCAGCACAATCTATCAAATTACTGTCAAAAAGTGATGAATAAGTCAAAAGTGATGCAACACTATAGATGTGATCTTCGTTTACAAAATTGTGTTGTGAGATGAAGTGTGCGCCATAGATTTTAGTATCTGATGAAGTGACAAATAAATTAGAAAGCTTGTATAAACAAATACAAACATTTACAGCTATTAGAAACAAAATCATAAATAAAAGTGTCAACAGATGGAATAATAAAAACTGAAAACGCGCTGCCAAAATGAGTCCAACTTCAGCACGTTTTTCTCAGAACAGCATTTTTGCCAATTCATCATCGGCTATGCAAGGAATTGGCCAAATTAACAGAATATCTACCTCCCTCGTCTACCTCCCCCCCCCACACCTCCCCCTGATTAGTAAGGCAGTCTTGTGTGCTAAGAAAAATGGCATCATGGACTTGTTTTCAAGTCCTTAAACATTGAGTCTGAGTCCAATTCCTTAGTGTCCTTTCTGAGCCATGAGTCACAAGTGCTTTGAAAATGAAACTTTAGCAAGAATAACGTAACAAATACTGAATTCAGATGACTCAATATTTTGTAAATTTTTGTTTACAGTGGTGATTCTTCACCCGTTATAAACTTACGATGGTACCAGTCACAATTTTATTAATATTATCAAATATTAAAGGAACATGTAAGGTACAACATTGGTAAAATGTTGGCAATATTGATTCTTCAGAGTATGCTTACTCTCTTTGAATCAAGATAAATATTTTAACAAAAAAATAGTGAATGATGTATTCAGTTTTTGTATATTCATTCAAATGTGGAATTCAAACTGAAAATTTATTCACTTATCTTAGAAATGATAACATATAATTGTATTAGGGAAGATTAATACTATCATCAGCTTTACACTTGATAAGTTTACATTACAATTTGCCCATTTCGTTATTTTTGTATTCCCCTGTACCTTACCTTCAAGACATAGGCCTATAAGGCAAAATTAAATCAATTGTTTATCTCCCGACGCAAGAATTTCACCAATCTATATATATCGCAGAACCCGCTGCTATATAGGATTCTAGCCGGCCAATCGTCATCGGGCAAGCTCGGTGGTCGAGAGGTTAAGACGTCTGCACTAGTAAGCAGGAGGTCGTGGGTTTGAATCCCGCCCGAGTCGCCTGTGTAGTTTTTTCACAGACACTCGGAAAGCACTGAGCATGCAGTGCTATACACATGTCGGTGTAGGGCAAAATTAAATCAATTGTTTATCTCCCGAACGCAAGAATTTCACCAATCTATTCAAGACATATTGATCATTTTTATAAAGGAATTTCTTAGTATTGAGTAACCTACTACGGGATTAAAAATGATTAACCCTCCTACTGTAGCTGCACTTTTTGTGGAAAGTTGCTATAGAAGTCAAAACCAGTCAACTGCCTGTTTTGACTGTTGACCAAATTGTGCACACAGGGGCATTTTGACTGGTTTTTACTGTCATTTTGACCACCCTGAACAATACCAGTCAAAAACGGTCAACTCATTTTGACCTGTAAATGTACTTATTACACATAAGGTTTGACAGTGTTTCACTTTCAAGTGCACTACATATACCTTGGCAAGTATATCATCATTTTGAATGATTTTGATCCTTGTAGTAGTAGGGTTAATATTGAACAAGCCATTTTATCAGTTTGAGTCGAGTCATTAACATCGTAACAAGCATGTAACAAATCAGATTGGCCAATAAGGGAATTTGATTGACAGTCTTTGTACATTCAGTCACATTTTAAGACTAAAGAAAATGATTATCCATCAAGTTTTATCCCAAAGGTCAAGTCCTTGTGGAGTTTGCGGAGTTTAATTGTCAATGCATACATGTGTCTATGTTGGCCAATTAACCCTCCTACTATTGATGCACTAGTGTAAAGTTGCTGAGGTCAAAACCAGTCAACTGCATGTTTTGACTGTTGACCCAAACGTGTACACAGGGGCATTTTATGACTGGTTTTTACTGTAATTTTGACCACCCTGAACAATACCAGACAATGTTTTTACCAATAAAATGGTCAACTCATTTTGACTTGTAAATGTACAGTTTACTACACGTAAGGTTTGACAGTGTTCGACTTTAAGTGCACTAGATATACCTTGGCAAGTAGTGTAGAAGTTTGTATTAACCGTGTTTCATGTGGCCTGGGTTTGACAGCTGTTTGTTTTCAAAAAAGGAAAATTTGAAATTTATTATAAAGGTTTGATCATCACAGGATAAAACCCTTATTTTTGCCTCATATTAATTATCAATTTCAATTAGAAAGTGTTAACTCAATGAAGGTTGTTGAAGAAAGAACACACTTCATTAGCACCACATAACTGAACACATGCAGTCATGCACCTACATGTAACTTGATTCCATGAAAGTATAGCTGGTGATACAAAAATACTGTATTTGATTCAAAAACAAATAGCCGGTTTTAAGATTCCCTCAGTTCGGTATTAGTTTAAACAAAAATGTGACTTGTGGTCTTTTAAAAATCTATTTGTATTTATATCAAAACATACAAATGCCAGCCCACAACTTTTGTCCAAAACCTTAGCAACTATTTTGAAGAGATTTTTACAGGTTAGTTTTATGATGTATTTCTTGAACATACAGTGCAGTGCATGCAGTCAAACATCACGCATGATGGGTCTTCACGCATGCGCAGTATGACCGCTTTCACACAGGATGTTGGTCAATAAACAACGGATCGTTTCACACGAGGAGTGTACTAGGTTCCTAGAAAAAAATTCCGCTAATGTAAGATTTTGTCATAGGTCGGGACCTCGACAAAATATCTCAGTGTTTGAGAAAATTTTCCAAGGAATGTAGGACATCTCAAACATTGGTGTCCTTTTACAAAAAGCTCATTTTGTAATATTTCTCAAACATTGAGAACATTTATCAAGGAATTTTGGCTTTTTTTCTTCGTGTGAAAAGGGCTAATCAAAAACTCTTCCCTCACATGTCCCTATTTATACTCAAGGTTATTAAAGTGTCTTGCTTAAGGACACAAGTGCTTCAACTGGCATGGCAATTAAGGATTCAAACCCACATTCTGATGACAGCCACCATCAGATTATATCTTAACTGTCTCGGGCATTTATGAATTATTATATAGATACACTTGGTAGAAAATGAGGACACAACTGAAACCAAGTTTTTGTCTGCCTATCTTTTTTTCCAAGCAGGGTCACAATTCTATACTCAAGGACTGAAAATAATACCCACATGATAAGGTCCATACAATTACCATTGCTGCAGCGTAAATGTGCCAGTAAATGTGTTCATTTTAAACTACTGATTCCATGCCCTGTTGACAGTCTGCACTGATCGTGACGATATTGTCCCTTAAATCCTTAAATCTGTAAAACGGTTTTTATATTTTGTAGATGATGCAGCTGCAAGTTTCAACCTCCAGCAACTTGTAACTGCTAGTAGCTGACATTACAACATCTCAAACCATGAAGAATTAGCTAACAACAGATTGAAACTAAAGATACTGGATGCCATATATGGGTAAGTTAATATTGGAATTTAAAGATGTACACTAAATCTCTTTAAAGACCATACAAAATGGCAAATAATTCTAAGTAGGAATAACCAAAAATAAGACTTTTCTTTAACCTTTCCGAAAACCTATGAAAATATACTTTGCCACTACCGCGAATGGCAGGAGATGAAAAAAAAAGCCGCCGGGGACACTTTCACTGAGCCTGTTTTGATGACGTACATTTACTGCAGGGCGAACGCTGCAACTGCTTACTGTGGTACGTTTTGTACAAAAAGCATATTACGTACAGCTGCAAAAATAATTTTACCAACTACGACTTCTGAAAATGGTTTCCAAAAGCAGTACTGACCAATTGTGGTGTTCATCATCAAGATTATACTGATGCCGAAGTTGGCGAAATAAGGTACATTGAATCATATTAATTTGAGCCCGAAATGGAAGACATCCAGGCAAAAATGGCAAAGCCGAAGGAAGGTCTCGAGTGAGAACACATAATGGTAGCTTATTTGTCTTGCTTTTTATGAACAAATATTTTAAGAGTAACCAAAGTTTTGAATGTCCAGGATTTGACTCTGTTGAATTTTTGTTATCAGGAAAGATAATCTCACTGCAAAATGTATCTAAATTGTTCTTGTTTTATACCGATAAAAGTAGCCTAATCCTTTGGTGATCTTACCGGTGCTGTCAACCAGACAAATATTTTGTACCATGACCTGGCCCCACGTCCATACGCGCACGCACAAACATGTACATAGACAATGCGGCGACAGCCAGACTGTTGAAAAGTACGTCATAAAAACAGGGAAAATGTTTGCTGCCAACACGGGGTCACAAATGTCCAACGGAGTTCAACCGCTGCAATTTCTGATTTGTTTAAATGTTTTTTTGGAATAGCATATAAATAATTAAGTAGGCTAGGCTACATACTGAATAATTTTGAGTCAAAAAATCAAGGCACTTTGTTATGGTCTTTAAAAAAAGTTTGTCCGCAATGGTTTTAATATCTTCTTGTGAACACAGTTTATTATTAGTTTATTTATTTGGTATTGTTTGCAAAACTGCTTCTAAAAGTATCCTTACATTCTTTGAATCAAAATATACATTAATCAATAAACACGTTTGGAAAATTGGAAATATTTATTTTAAAATTTGAGTGTCTTGAGTTAGGACACCAATTTCACTTTTCTTAAGAATGACAGCATCTTAGACAAAACTGTTCAGATTCTTCTGCCGGAATTGTTATAAAAACATCGCCCTCTATTGACTAGTGTTGTGAAAAAAAAAATTATTTGCATAATTCCCCTCAAACTTTCATGGATTGGTTTCTGTGTACAATGTAGATTCATTTATGAACGCACATTGTGTATAGATATTTCATCCAATTAAGGGAGTAGTATGTTAGATGGGGGTCCTAGGACAGCTGCTCAAGAAATCAATTTCTCTGGGTAGTAGTAGGGGATTTGAGCAATATCGCATTTTGAGTTTTCTTATTTTAACATATTTCTCTGGGTAGTAGTAGGTTTTTTTTTTCAGAAGATTTAAGCAACAATCTAAATACTTAACGTTTTTTTTATTTATTTTTTTCGTTTTTATTTTCTAAATATATATCAAATAGAGACGATGGCAAAACGACAAACCCAAGAACAATTTTTATCAAAATGGAATGTAAAAATATTAAATAGTTTTGATGAACAATATGAAGAAATGTTTCCAAAATCGAACGATGAAAAATCGAACGATGAACACCAAACACAATGTATGGTGGCTGAGAGCGGCCTCCCAAATTGGGACAACAACATAAAGCGTGAAAGATTACATTTAAAATCGAACGATGGATACCAAATACTAACACCTCCAAATTGGGACAACAACATAAAGCGTGAAATATTAGACAAATCGAAATTTTTAGAATACAAAGTTGAACACAAACTAAAAAGAGTACGAATACGATTTTTATTTTAAAATCGAAACGGGTTATACGTTTAAAATTTTAATAGATATTTTAATAGGTATCAAACCCAAAGCTCATTTTAAGGTAAATGAAACAGGGTTTTATTATTGTGGGACAGATTTATCACAAAGAATATTAGTAAACGTATCATTAAACAAAGAAAACTTTTTGGAATTTAAATGTGAAAACCCAATTGATTTTTCGATAAATTTAAAAGTTTTACAAAAAATTACTCGTAGTATTAAACGAAAAGTTCCAATAACTGTTTACGTAAAAAAAGAACGATTGTATATCGAAACATGTGATGAGAAAAAACGAGAAACTAACAACGTAAGCATTTGCAAGTTTGTTAACGCACCAGTAATCGAACTTCCTATTGACGATGATTATTGCCGTCCTTACATAGTTGAAAGTAGCGATTTTTTTAAACTTACTATTAACATGAGCAATTTAGATTACATTAGCTTTTTAAACGACGACAATTGTGTTTACGGTACATGTTTTGAATTTGGTGATATACATAAAAAGCAGCTGCTTACTTATTCAGCTACTTTTGATTCAACTCTATTTAGCGCTTTATTAAAAATGTCTCCTTTAAACAAAGAAATACAATTTTTTGCGCCCAAGAATGAAAAAGTTCCATTAAAAATTGCAGCGTCAGTAATCGAACTAGGAAAAATTACAGCTTATATTAAAGACGAAAGTTTTTTAACGAGTGATTCTTGAAAAACATTATAAAAAACAATAACAAATGCAACGAGAAAGAAAAAATGTAGTGAGAAAACATTGTTTGTTGCAAGAATTCGATATTATTGATAACTTCAATAGAAGCGCAATTGTAGTTATTCCAATGTGAGCATAGAGTATGAGTTTCGTAAACAAAAAATATTATCTAATCAAGTAATAAAAGAGTATGCAGAAAATAATCGTTCCTTGCAGATGGTTAATAATTGGTAAAACGTACAAATGTTGCGTGCGTAGTTCACCTAACATATACTATTGCGCTTTTCATCAGTTTAAAATTAAAGAGGAAAAACCTCGCCCGACTGAGTGTAAAATTGTAAAAAGGTACAAAAAGCAACAACGGGTTTATGCACAAACTGCGCAAGAGCATTAAAAGTAAAAACTTCTTACCAAATGAACAAAAAAGCTACACGGTTGTTTAATTTAGTAATGGTAGAGTTGTTAAAAAAAATTAATGTTGAGTAATATCAATATGGGTGAACTATTACGAACGTGTGTACTTTCGCTTATTGACGATTTAAAATCGTTTTGTACAAATTCTCTCGATTTTATATTTTTAGAATATTATATTAAAAACATTCCCGCACAACGATTGATTGTACTCGTGCGAGAAAAATTAGTTCCAGCGTCAGAGTTGTTTAACATGGGTGAGATTTGTCCGGATTTTTCCGGATTTCCGGATTTTTCATATTGGTGTTGGTTTTATTTGTGGAATAATATTCACGCGTGACTTGGCGATGTCACTCCCTCTGAAATATTGCGGGTAGCACAATGATTACGTGGGAGTAATTGTATTGAAAGTAACGGCAGACTATGCATCTTGACTTGTATTCCAACGCGCAGGCAGGGTACACATAGCGACGTTGTAACCACGTGTACGTGTACATGTACACTCGGACTGTACTGTACATGTATAGTACATGCGTTTAATGTAGCGATAAAACATGGACGCCAGTTGATTTAGTACGCGTATGGTTTTCAACAGCAAATACGTTGGAGGTTTTGCGGTATTTAAGAGGCTTACCTGACCTACGATAATTACGTAAAATGGCACATCAAATAATTGACCGAGATGGGGACCTGTCTGTTGACAAAGGCGCAAAAAATCCGTGGAAATTTTCGTGGTTGGAGACGGAGATGGATCGTACGGCGACGAAAGGGAAGGCGATATATTACAGAGATTTCCTCGTAAAGATTAGTAAGGCTGGGTATTGCAAGTGTCTGTGGTGCGACAAATTGTTGAAATACGATGTTGGTGGACTAAAGGACATAACAAGGCATGTGAGGTCGATCAAACACAAGAGTTAGGGCTCGCACTTCGCGCTCGCAGGCATGTGTGATATACATGTTAACAAAATTTTGTGGATTTTTCATTATTGTCCGGTCTCACCCCTGGTTTAAATCTAGAAATTTAGCTGGTGTAAAAGGGTATTTACACGCGCTCGGTTTAGACATGTATTACATCGATTTGTATTATAGCGAGTTGCAGAGTATAAACGAAATAAATAAAGAAACTATTTTTTGGCACGTAGAACTAATTATAAACATTGTACTAAAAATTTAAATTATCGGAGGAGGTCTATCGAACGTGTTTACACGCTCCGCTACTCGCGAAGCGTGTTTTTGATTAGCGGAATAGCTCTTATTTACGCTCAAGTTTACTTTAAACTCAAAAGTTTTTCTATAAGAATTTTTTTTTCTGCGTTTTCATCGGCAGTTTCAACATCTGTTTTCGATGGTAAAGTTGTTTTACTCTCGCGGTTACGTATTTTTTCTTTCATTTTAAAATATTTATCTCGCTCTTCGCATACGAGCACAAATTCTTCTTGACTGATGTTACCGTCTTCGATAGCTTTACTAATGTGGTTTTCGATCGTGTTGAGTTTACTCAATGCTAAAATTCGTATTTCGTCGTGTTTTTTAGCTTTTTTATACAATTTATTTTTCACATATCTGAGAGCGAACGCTCCTCCACCCAGCCCCAAAGCTAAACCTTCTAAAGCGTATCCCACGGGTGACGATATGACTGTGGCAATACTAGCTATTCCGATGGCTCCTGCTCCCATACAGCCCAATTCGGCCATTGTTTCTACGACATTACAAGCGTTGATGATTTTATTATATTTTTTATATACACCCTCTCGTTCATTAATTTCAATTTGTAATTCTTTTTGAATATCGTCGATTTTTTGCAATCGAAATTCTTTGGCGCTAGCGTCATTCGTTAAAACTGTTAAATTTGGATAAAGTACGTTCGTTGATTCTAAATGTAAGGTCATTGTTTATTAATAGTAAAGATTTTAATCTAATGGAATCTTTTTAATTTTGATCTCGTAACATATTCCAGTGTTTAAAGAGCCAAAAAAATTTAGATTTGCATATAGTTTGATATTATTATTTTGAACGTAGCATATTATGCATTCTAAATATCGTGGTTCATTCGTAAAATCAAAGTTTGAATTTTGGGGAAAACTAATATAGCTCATTTCATTGGTATCAAATTTAACAGTTTTAACGAATGAATAAGAATTATTTTCACCTATATTCATTTTAGCATAGAATGAATAAAATGTTAAGTTAAACATAGTGATATTTATTGTATTACTGTGCCACAATAATTCAAAGTTGGAATCATATAAATAAAAAACAACGTCGTTGCTACGTAAGATATCACTCGGACTAATTAAGGTGCCCAGTTTTTATAAATGGAAGAGAACTTTCTGACGATGAACCTATACTTGATAAAACATCGTTGCTCGTACGACTGGGTCCGTAAATGCTCGCCATATTTATTATATAGAATCATTAATTTAACGGTAAACTTTTAATTTTAATATTGAAACAGATTTTTGAATATAATGAGCCAAAAAAGGTTGCCTCTACAAAAACTTTTTGAACGCCACGCATTTTAAAACACATTTCATACTTGAGATGCTGCGTTTCATTATCGATAAAATGAAATATTTCATTTCGTTCTGGCGAAGGAATGTAATAAATGTTGGGTGCATAATCACGCGTTACTGCGTGCGTAGCAAAACTATTAGTTTTTATAAATTGCGTAAAAATACTACAGTATGTGGGTGAAACGTTAAACATGAAAAAGGGTTGTTTAAACGTAGCGTGCCATCCGAGTATAACGTTGAATTTTTCGATGAGAATAGTTCTTTGTAAAATTTCATCTCTATTAAGATAACCGTGATGTTCGTAAATTTCGCTAGATGACGCTCGTGTAATTTCACCATCTCTAACAGTATCGCTAGACAAACTCGTACGACCAGGTCCGTAAATACTCGCCATATTTATACTATCTCTAGATTTAAAATAACGGGGAAACCGTGATTATTTACATCTCTACCTTTTGAATCTCTAATTTGAAAGTTCAATGCGTTAAAAGTACCGATTTTTTATTTTTTAAACGTTGGACTATTATATTCCATAAACATACTATTTCCAAACGATTGTCCTTGCAAGGGAAAAACGTTTAAGACGGTGCTAGGCCATCCATTAAAATAATTATCGGTTGTAGAAATTTGATCGCAATGAATGTATAAAATTTTAAAAGGTAGTACATCAATTTTTTTACTATATTCTCCTACGGTTAAAAATTCATTGTGTAGTCCGAGTAAATTAGCTAACCCGCTACTAAATTTAATTGATTTATCGCTATCGTTTAATTTTAACGTGTAAACACCCGTTGATTTATCAATCGTAAACGTTATCCAAGACTCGTTTTTTGAAATTATATCTATAATTTCATAAATGTTGTAAAGCCCCGGCTTGATAAATTTTACATTATCTAATCTCGCTGTACAATAGGTTATTCGTTCTTTTTTACGTATGTTATAATATCCTACCTAAATGTTTGCGCTAAGTAATGATATTGTGAGAGTACCACTACGATTATCGATAACGTTACCTAATTGAATTTCTCCACCATTTCTTTCAATTTCTAATTCAACGGTATGAAACATTTTAATATTAAAAGTTATAATAATAAATGACGTTTCCATTAGCATTCGAGAGTAATTTTACGTACCCTTATAAGCAAACTGGAAATTTTAACGCGCCTTTGCACTAAAAATTTTCGTTAACGTTAACGAGTCATTTAGTGCAACGTTCGTTAACGTATTTCAAAAATATAGATTACCTCACGTCGTCAGCAACGACGTCGTAAACGATTGGCATGCTAACCCGCTGAAATTTTATCAAAATCAAATAAATTTTGTAACGTATTGCGCTACGACGAGATGCGGCGTGGGTTACGATCATTTATATCATAACCCGATGATTCGTAGTTTTTTTTTATTTCACGTCTATTATCAAATTAGACGATTGCTCAAAGAACTTAGCTGTCCTACATCTTCTTCGAATTTTTTTGACGTGTTCGCCAACAATATAGACGTGAGCGCTTACAATAGACTATGTGCTGAGTTTCATTTATCGATTAAAGATGATTGGAAACAACGTGTAGACCTAGCTTCAAACGGTTTGGGAACGGCTTATTATCTAAACATTTACGGTTATATTGAGGTGCCGGGGAAAAACTATGACAATTCAAATTTACAACATAGACGTGAGAAAAGGATGGATTTCGATAAAGAAAACGTCGATTTAAATTTAGTAAATAGCGTTAACGATATCGATTGGTTCGCGTTGTTGAATACATTTCTCAATCACCACGCTGAAATGGCGTGGACAAAGTTTATATTATCTTACAAGTTAGCTAAAGGTTTTACGGATGTTGGCACTAGCATAAACGACTCTATAAGAACTTATGTGTACGCGTTATTGGGAGCTCAAGCCGAGTTAAAAGGATTCGTTTTAGCGGGTGGTACCGGTTTTGACGCTCAACACGAATTTATAAATATAACTGAAGCTGAGATTGATTCTCCGGTCGATTTACAATCTAGTATTCAACGATATCAAGATGTTTTACAAAATGCTCGTTCTCAATTAAACTTTTGTTTAGGAGAAAATTTATTCATGATGCCGAGCGATATGAATTCTGAATAAACGCACGCACGGATACAATAATAATATATTGATCGCTCACCGCGATCTCGATTTATCATTGGGAATTAATGAAAATACAAATTCAACGCCAGTCGTTGCTCCTATTTTACCTTCGTTAGAGCAGTCATCGTTACCACTCGCTAAACACGCTGACGCGGAGAGCAAAGAAGACGTTAGCGAACAAGAACCAACTCCCGCACTCACTGCTCACAAAGAAGAAAAAACTGCTTTGATCGTTGGTTTCACCGTTTTAACCACGCTCGGCGTTATGATTTACGAATTGTTACGCTGACGCGGAGCGCTTTAACGCTTTTTGCGTGTATGTTAAAACTAGTACTCCAACCCCCGTTAACGCTAACCATAAATGTTCTGCCGTCCACGCGACGACTTTTGAAGCTGTTTTAAATAAACAACTTACTATACTACCGATAATAGCTGGTAAAGCGGCTAAAGCTTTCGTTGATAGTTTAGATAATACATTTGCTAGATTTTTTAATGTTTTTTGTATCCACTCTTTCACATTACCGCTAGGCGTTGGTGTGGGTGTTGGTTTTGGAGTTGGTGTGGGTGGAATGGGTTCGGGTGGTATAACAGAACTTACAGCACCGGTAATCGATTTGACTATAAAAGCGATCGTCAAACTAAAAGCTATTAATAATGCTCCGATCGTAACGCCTTGTTCTCTAAATAAAGTTCTAATTTTATCTCCTAACGTAACGTCTCTCGTTAACATTTTTTGAAACGTTTCTCTAATTCTATTGATTTGACTACGAAGAATGTTTTCATTCACACTCGTAGCTTCTAATCTCGCTCGTCTTTCATCTTTTTTTTCTAGCAGTAGTTTACGTAGTTTTTCCGTTTTATCTACATCTTCATCGTCTCGATCTCGAGCGCTTACATATTCTTTTTCAAGATTAGATATTTCTTCGTCAAGCTGGCTTAATTTAGCTAAATTTAATTCAAGTTGACCTCGAGTCGTTCGTAAAGCTCTATCGAGCCCCAAGATTTCTCGACGCGGAAGCATAAGATCCGTTTCTTCATCTCTCGTATTCTCTATCACCACCATTTCGATAGCTTCTTCTACTTTTTTAGATTTTTCTACAAGCAGTAACGGTGGAGTTGGTAATTTTCTACCACTACTTGTTTTCTCTTCAATCGGTTTTTTCGCTTCTTCTATAACATTTACTATCGCTTCTTTACTTTTACCTAATTCTAATAAATCTTTTAAAATTACCACGTTTGGCTTATAAAAGGGTACTTTTTTCCCCGTTAGTCGTATTAATCTTTCACCTTTTTTAAAATAGAGAATACTTTTTTTTTCTTTTGCATCAAATTGTTCTTCAAATCTATTATAGTCTTTTACAATGTTTTCATGGCCTATACTTTCATAAAAACTATCGACTGTAAGTCTAAGTGTTCTATCTTTTTGAGATAAAACTGGTACGAAAGAAGAAAGTTCAGCAGCTGCTTCATCATTTTCACTAAACATTTCTTCTTCGTTTATATCGTCATCAAGATTTTGTAATAACGGATCTAACTCCATAAGATCGCGTCCTCCGTGAGCCATTTTATAATTACTTTTTATCGTTTTTTAATAATCTATAACTCGCGTAGCCTACTATACTCATGCCAATCAAAATTAATAATATTTCTCAAGTTTTTTGTTCTTCGCTAGGAACGTAAAAATCTTCTAGTTGCGGTTCGTCGTATAAATCAAAAGGTAAATTTATTCGTTCGTTAGTTATGATAAAATATTCATTCATCGCCTCATCGATGCTGTTGAACGTTCTTACCGCGCTCGATTCTTTTTGTATTTTTTCGTTTAAATAATCTAGATATTTTAATCGCTTTTTACTAAATTCGTCTCTGGCTTTAGAAAGTTGTTCCATCGCTAAATCGTGTCTTTTTTGTTGTTCTCTTCCACCTCCACTAAACAAAAAATTTGATCCGTGCTTCTAACGTTAACTAACGCCTCCAACCATCATCGCTATAGACACCATTCTCTTTTATGGTTTGTAAATATGATAAAAAATTATTACTTTTAACAACAAAACAATTTGTTTATTATTTATTCACAAAGATATCTTTTTTAATAAAAATATTTTATATTTGCTAACTATAAACCATGAGTAATACGTACGGAGATGTGTTAGATCCATACAGAAGAATAAGAGAACCTCGAGGCGTAAAAGGTATACGTCAAAAAGTCGTCATTACAAACAATCCGAGTACCATTGCCGAAAATCAATTGTTGATGCGTTTTCCAAACTTGGGAATGAATAGCGTTATTGTCCCCAATACAACTCGATTAGCTTTTAACATAGAGCTCGTTAGCGCGAGCGATGATACGAGAACGTTGGTACAAAACATTGGTAGAGCCATCGTAAAACATATAATTATTATTAAATGGAAGGAAATGAAATATTCAGTTTAGACGACGCGGATGTATTCAATTGTTACAAGGCGAATGGTTAACCAAAGATCAACGTGAACATTTAGCGTATCAAGGAATCGAAGATGCGAACGTAACTAAATTGCGAATAGACGCTAGCGATAAAGTTCCCGCGGGTAACGGAGGAAAAGATAAAGCCGTCGCCGATACGTTTAAAAATAGATATTACATTCCGCTCGATTTTGAATTGTTGACCGATCATCAACCTTTTTATCAATCGGGAATCGGAGATCGATTAACTTACGAACTCGTGTTTAATAAATTCAGTAGCGTAATTAAAAGCACCGACGATAATGCGAAATATATTATAAGCGGAATTAGTTTAGAATACGAGGTCGTTCATATGCCGGAACTCGCTCGAACGATTAGAAACCAATATACCTCTCGGTTAAGCATATTGTTTGATCGCGTACTAAGACAAAGCGTGACTACGGTAAACAAAAAAGACACTACTTGGAATATAAATTTAAATACTCCGGCAAAAAGCATGAAAGGAATATTGTTTTTATTCAGAGAACCCACCACGCAAGAAAGCAATAAATTTTATAATCCGAAAATTAACAAAGTTTCGATCACGATCGAAGGTGTTCCCAATCAACTCTACGCGCACGGAATGAAAAGGTATCAACAATTTGAAGAGATTTCAAAATATTTCGGCGATTCGAGAAAACAACACGCTATTCAAGTCGTACAAGCTCTAGATCTATCGAACGTCAAACTACCGAATTATTTACTAGGTCGGTATGGTCTGTTTTTAGATTTGAGAACTAGCACCGACAATAAAATACACGGAAGCGGAAGACGAGTTCAAAACTTATCCGAAGGAATTGCCATTCAAATGGAAAAAGAAGCGGAAAGCGCGGGCGAACTAAACATGTATACTTTTATTATCATGGACGCTCAACTAAACATAAGAAACGGACGTTTTGAATCTGTCGATTATTAGCATTGTACGATAGCGTGATATTTAAAAAAAACGCCTAATATTAAAAGAAAATGTTACCTAAATACCCGCACGTTGCGCTCATTTGTGGTCAAACGGGGTGTGGAAAAACTGAATTTGTTTTAGACTCGTTACAAAAAGAATATTTAAAACATTTTGAAAACATCGTTATATTATGTCCTACCATAAAAAACAATGACGCGTATCAAAATAGGAAATGGATTTCGAACAACGAGCGAGTGCTCGTTGATGATTTAAACGACATCTCGCTGAACAAAGCGATAAAAATATATAGCGACATACTAGAAGGAAACGAAACGTTGTTTATAATCGACGATTGTAGCGCTAGTAAACAGTTGCATTATAAAAAATACGATGAAAACAATAAATGTATGATTACACAATTAGCTTTTAGCGGTAGACATATTAAACATAGTTGTTGGATTCTTACTCAAAAATACAATAGCGTATTGAAAGATTTTAGAGAGCAACTTAAATGGGTGTGTTTATTTTATTGTAAAGATAGAGACTCGTTTGAAAATTGTCTTCGAGAAAACGATGTTATACCAACGGCTGAACTACGAGAGCAAGCGCGTGAACAACTAAAACGAGTTAAACATCGCAAATTGATTTTAAAAACGGATCAACCTACCAGTTATGAGATACGTGACTAAAGGTTGTCTATAGGTCATCTGTAGGTCATCTGTAGGTCATCTAAAGGTCATCTGTAGGTCATCTGTAGGTCATCTGTAGGTCATCTGTAGGTCATCTGTAGGTCGTCTATAGGTCATCTATAGGTCATCTAAAGGTCGTCTATAGGTCATCTGTAGGTCATCTATAGGTCATCTGTAGGTCATCTAAAGGTCATCTGTAGGTGGTCATAGGGGTGGTTACACGTAAATAATTATAAAACGCCTATAATAAATGGAAGAAGTTGCTAAATTGTTGAATGAAAATCAATCTATGCTAAACTCTGACGTTAGTACAAGCGATGAAGCGATACTGTTGAAACAAAAGCTACGAGACAAACGCCTTTTAGCTGTTGTAGCGGGAGGGATTCAAAAAGTTTTTCGGTAAAGAGTATAGCGTTAATGATATTGAAGCTTTGTTCACGGAAGAGCGCGATGCATTGCACGCATGTCTGAAACTAAATTAGGTCGTGATATAACGCAAAGTTTAGGAAGCGCTATTCTAACGTTGTACGTTAAACTATTAGGACTTGGTTTAAATCGCGTTGATTTATACGGTTATAGTTTGAAATTGATAACGAAGGTAAATTAATTACAGATTTAGAAAAAGATCCATTCATTTCGAGCATGCTTAGTACCGTAGCGTGTGAAATATACTACAAGTATGGTATGTTAGTGGCACCACCAGCAACTCTTATTACGGTAAAACATTTAAAAAGAAAAGAAGAATCTTGCGTAGATAATAAAAGAGATGGAAGCGAATGTACAACAGGCGAAGTTATGGAAACAACGCCACAACCACAAGTAGTGACAAAAGCACCGAGTAAAAAAGAAAAAGATCCAAAAAGAGTCGCAGCCGGTAAAAAACTCGCAGAACTTAATAAAAAGAAAAAACAAGAATTAAAAAAAGGTGCTCAACACGCAATAACGAAAAACAGTGTCAACGAGCGAAACAACAACGAGCGAAACAACAAGCTCAAACAACAATGGAATGAGTTACTCAGCCTATATCGCTATTGCTTTGTTCGTTGGAGGTTTAGGTGTTTACTATTTTTTAAGCAGCTCTAACGAAAATGTTAAACTCAACAAAAATGTTGAACTTTCACAAACTGAGAACAAAGTTGTATCGCCAACGAGAGGAGTTAGTGGTTTTGAAATGGAATAAAATTATTATATTTAACTAGTATAAATATGGACACAAAAGGAATCGCTAATTCAGCTTATCACAGCGCCGTAGTAACTCTTTCTATTGTTTTATACAGCATGTTGGGCGAAAAAATATTTAAAATGAAACCAGCCGATTTAGGAAAATTGGACATAAAAGATGGGCTAAAACTCACTACGGTAGTTGCCGCGGGTGGGATGACGCAAATGTGGTTAGTTAAACAAGGAATTTTGCCGAGTAATATTATGAGTTCTGAATAAAATATATTTAAATCTATAAAATGGACGAGAGAAAGTTATCTAACGTTTATTATAGTCCTAAAGGATACTACAAAGGCCAAGATGCAATCAATAAACTAGCTAAAGAAACAAAAATAAATGTAAAAACAGTTCGACAGTGGATAAAAAAGCAAGCGTTGTGGCAAATTTATTTACCCTATCCTAAATATATTCCTAGACCAACTTCATCAAACAGTGCGTTTGAAAAACCAAATGAGGTTCATCAAGCAGATCTATTGTTTCTTCCTCATGATGTAATAGGCAAAAGAGCTTACAAGTTGCGTTAACGGTCGTAGACGAAGCTAGTAGATATAAAGAAGCAGAACCGTTAACTGATAAAACTGCTATTCAAGTCGTTAATGCGTTTGAGAAAATTTATAAACGTAGCTCGTTAACATGGCCCGCGCGCTTAAAAGTCGATCCTGGAAAAGAATTTATGAGTAGCGTTAACGTAACGATGAGTAAACATAATGTAAAAATTCAAAAAAGCGAGGCTGGTAATCATAGAGCTCAGGGTATAGTGAAGAGGTTTAATAAAACGTTAGCGGAAAGATTATTTTCTCACCAGTACGCTAAAGAAATAGCAACTGAAAAGACAAATAGAGAATGGGTTAAAAGATTGCCAGCGGTTGTAAAAGCGTTACTAATGAAACGACGCGTCTTATAAATTTAAAACCAAAAGACGCGATTAAATTGAGCTCTGTAGAGCAAAATCCAGCTTCACCCGTGAGTGTTAAAAAAGAAAAAAGAATCCCAAACAACAGTTTAATTAGGTATTTATACGCACCCGGTGAAGCTGAAAAAGACACGAGACGCAGAGCGACCGATCCCATATGGAGTATATCTATATATAGAATATCTAAAACTGTTAAAGGTGTGAACCAACCCATATTGTATTATTTAGAAAAAGGCCCCGCTCGTAGTTTTGTAAAACAAGAATTACAAATTATCCCGCGAAATACACAAAATCCACCACCTAAGCTTTAACGTTGTATCTATAGCATTAAGCTTTAACGTTGTAGTGATCGTGATCGTAATCTCACACAATTGTTGTGTGAAATTGTAATTGTTGTTAAACAATGAGGCTGTAATGACCGTAAGCATGAGTGTCTGTTCCGTTTTCTAGAATGTATTTTTTTGTGTCCAGAGGAGATAGTGATATTTTATTTACTCGCGTTGTATATAATCTGTGTTTTTCGTGTTTGATAAAACTCATATCGTGATGCAGAGTATTTTTCAACGATAAAACTTGTTTATAACGGTTGTGTTTAATCTGTTGTTCTAAAACTTGTTTTTTAACGCCTTTAGCTTTTCTTATTTCTTTTTCATTCGATAAAAGTATCGAATACATTTTGGGCCTTAAACATACAATTTCAGAGATTAAAGTTCCCGCACACTCGTCTTTCATTTTACCGATAATCTTTTTATTTTCTTCAGAAAATAGAAAATGACGCTTATCATAGTTACTAAAATCGTATAAATCTTTGTCTTTTTCCATATCGTAAAACACGTCTTCTGTTTGAATATCGAGTAACAAACTATCCGTATCCGTGTACAGCAAATTACACCTCTCGCCGTATTTTAGCTTTAAATGATTGTAATAAAAATCATACATCAAATGCTTAGATAAATCCAGTACGCTCATTCCTACGTAAACCGGGCGGTTGAGAACGAGTTTTGTCTTGTGCATGTGAATCGCTACTAGTTCGTTATCAAAAATCCTCGCCTCTGCAAAATTTGGTTTCGCGATGAGACTTTTAATTTGATTTTCTGCTTTTTCATCGTTTAGCCGTTTTATATTTACATTAACACGTTTTCGTACATTTTCCATCGTTTTCCCAAAAACTGAATTATTCATGAGTTTGTACAAATCTTTTTCAAAATCACTCGTCGCTTCTTTTCTGAGTTGTGTGTTTTTATCGATGTACGATTTGGGGTCATGCCTATGTTCCCTCAGCCCTATGTTCCCTCAATGCCTAACATTTTTTTTAAATCCAAATTAGGCCCTATGTTCCCTCAACCCTATGTTCCTCATCCCAAAATAGACCCTATGTTGGGATGAGGGAACATAGGGCTGAGGGAACATAGGGTCTATTTTGGGATGAGGGAACATAGGGCTGAGGGAACATAAGGCTGAGGGAACTTGAGTACGGTCCCTACGATTTCATCCAACACGATTCATCAAATTCTAAAACGCGATGAATTTTAGTCAGTTTCATACCGAGTTGTAAATACAATTGTAAATTACGATAATGAATCACGTAGTTGCGTTTATCATATAAATTGGGAACTAATTTTGCGACGTTTGGAGCTTGCTTGTCTTTTAGCAACTCAAGTTGATAGTCACTCATCCATTCTTTTGGTACCCTCAACGACTCTGGAGCGAGTGGAAATGCATCGTGAGAATCGTGTAACGTTTTGGGATATTCTAAATTAACTTCTAAAATGTATCCTTTGTTCGGTTTAAATCCTTCGCTCTCGAGTTTGTCTATTCGTGAAGGTGTCATCCACTTAAAATTACCAGTCGGTAAAGGTTGACTCATGGCGCATCCGTATAAATTATTAGCGTCTAAATACGTAATGTAACTCGATGGTTTCGATTCGTCATAATCAGGCAAGTATTTATTGTTTGCTTTAGCGTATCGTTTACTCACCATGCACGTTCCTCCTCGCGTGCCTCTCTCAATAAATAAATGCATGTCAATATCTGTAAACAAATCTAAAGTTTGTTTCGAATGTTTCAATAACGCATCCCAACTTAGTCCAGGACTCGTATAATAATTAGCCGGATCCAAATCGTACTCTCGTATACAAGACTTGCGAAAGTTTTCAAACACGTCCGCCAACAAGCAAGTATCCGTGCGCACGTACAAATCGTGATAATCACCCAAGTTTTTACAATCGAACATGTTGTAAACGTTCTTTGCATGCTCGTATTGTTCTTGCGTAATGCTACTATCGTTCAAACTACTGTAAAAAGATTCCATAAGAGGAAGTTGTTTTTCTTTGAAACGCTCGAAAGAGTCCATGTACTCGTAAGGATAAATACCCTTGCTTTTTAACAGATTAAATTTTTCTACATTTGGCTCGAGTTTGGTTGTGATCAAAAAGGAATTGTTTGATTTTACGAGTTTGTCTAGCGAAGCTGGTAAAAATTGAGCGCTGTCGATAAATCGTAGTTGATTGATTGAAAAAGAGATGTACTTTTCGATATTGTTTGCGATACACGTTAAGTTTCCTTTCGTTTTACCCGCAGCTTGCATAATGAGATGAGAGTTGTAGCCTCGCAAATTATGAAAGACAACCGGAATAAAAGTTCTGTTTGGTTTTAAACTTAGTTTTAAATTACAACAATTATGCGCGGCGCCTCTATATTTACCGGTAATGTGACAGTGGTCTCTAACTTTACTAAACTTGCGCTTCGCGTCAACGTTGTCAGCGTCTTCAAAAAATGTCTTTTCACATATCCAACACGAGTTCGCGTTTTTAAAATCTTTTACATCTTCTTCAGTCATCGTAATCTTTACAGGATTTTTAAATATTTCGTTGATTTGTTTTGATTCTTTTTCTAATTCTGTTAAAAAGTGTATAGCCGCATCTTCTCCCCTGTACGTACAGGGGGTGTTAGTTTCACCGTCGCAGCGAACGACTACGTATGAATAACCGCAAACAACGTGTTCTTGTAGTTTTTTAGTATTGGTAGAGTTTTCGTCGACAATCTTTTTAATAATGCTCTCAAAGTCAGCGTATATAACAAAAGGAACTTTCATCTTTTTATGATAATTTATAAACTTTACCTTGTCGTTTTTATACTTTTCTGGCATCACAATTTTTGTTGGTCTGTCGTTTATTCCCTTACACATTTCTACGTGGTTTTCGAGATGTGATTTCGTTGAAAAACCATGCAAACATCTCAAACAATAATGTTTACGTTCTTTGTGGTTTGTTTGATCACAAAGCAATTTATTAACATCTTTAATGTAAACGTAGTGGGACCTAGCTTCCTCGTGAATTAATAATAAATTTATGCGATCTAGCCTCGTTGGTTGATCGCTGAGTTTGTAAACTAGTATCGATTTTGACGCTTGCGCGGCAGAGCCCTCACAACCAAAAACGTTTATCGCTATATTGTTTTGTTTCTCTACTCGCTTAATTTGATTAATCGGTGTAGGTGCGTCGATATTATTAAAATTAAAACCGTCCTCTTTTGGGTATTTAGACGTTCTTTCTGGATGAATTTTCACGGAAAAACGATGAGCGCGCAAAGCCCATCGCAAACAATCATCGTCGTCGTTTTTTACGTTGATGCACGCTTTTTTATTTTTAATGTAGTCGCATAGCTCGATATAACTACCTCCTTTCAGAGGTTGATATTTTGCGATTGTGAGGTTCATATCTACGATACGATCTACGATCCATCCACTGCCCTCTCTCGTATATTTTTCTAAAGCTACAGCAATTTGCGAAAATGCCAAGGCTAGCATATCGTCAATGTCGTTTAAATTTAATAATACAATTTGATTTTTGTTATGAAAATTTGGTTCAGCTTCATCCGTGCCGTTTAGTTTTACTTTAAGTAATTTAATGCGCACGTATATCATAAACTTGCATGCTTTAAATTCTTCCAAGTCTAAAGCCAACTTTGCTATAATCTTTGGTTTTACCGCTTGTGAGAAAATGTTTAAATCTTTTCCTTTGCTGTGATTTATCGGAACTATCATTATTCGTTCACGCAAATATTTTCCACCGTCAATCGGCGGGTTAAACTTCAACTCTTCTTCTTTACCCTGAAACCTTTTAATAGCAGCTACATAATCTTTTTTAATCAATTGCCCTTTTTTCCCAGAGCCGTGTCTAGGAGTATTTATATTTTCAACATTTATACGTCTTTTCAATTCAACTAAACTCAATTTAGATAATGGTTTTAGTTTATGCTGTTTTAAATAATTTTTCACATATTCGTAATAAACGCGTTTATTAAATTTACCCTTGCTGTTTGGAAATATACGAACAGATCTCTCTTTCACAAAATCTTGTAATTTTTCCTTCGTCCATTTTGATAAAAATTGTTCTTCGGTTTGTCGTTTTGCCATCGTCTCTATTTGATATATATTTAGAAAATAAAAACGAAAAAAATAAATTTAAAAAACGTGAAGTATTTAGATTGTTGCTTAAATCTTCTGAAAAAAAAAACCTACTACTACCCAGAGAAATGTGTTAAAATAAGAAAACTCAAAATGCGATATTGCTCAAATCCCCTACTACTACCCAGAGAAATTGATTTCTTGAGCAGCTGTCCTAGGACCCCCATCTAACATACTTCTAAGGGACAAGTGCCACATAGGTGATGGGGATTCCATCACACTGGCTCTGTTCTCAATTGAAATTCTCATATTGAACTCGCGTTACAAAAACCAGATCTTGAAAATTTGGGTGGTTGCTTATTGTCAAATAGAATAATATTAAAGGGGCAATATCATCATGATCAAGAGGGCATGGAATCAGAGTGCTAGTTTCAGATTAACTGAAAAAATACCCCACATGATAAGGTCATATTACTGTTGCTGGTGTATGAGTATAAGCCAGTATTTTTCAGTCACTGTATTCATCTTAACCTTCCTACTACTACAAAGGTCAAAATAGTGAAAATGTTGAAACACTGTCAAACCTAACGTAGTACGGTAAGTACATTTACGGGTCAAAATGTTTTTGACCTCTACAGCAACTTTCTACTAAAGTGCATCAATAGTAGGAGGGTTAAACTTGGACAATGATTCCATGCCCTGTTGAAAGTCTACTCTGATCGTGACAATACTATGGTAATATACAAAATATATTACATTTGAAAAGAAAAAAAGAAAAACAATTGTACCTGCTGCAGTGGTCTCTTTCAAAATGTTGTGCACCCAAACATTTCTGGCTATGCCTGTATGTGATAAATCTACATGAATGTTGTATTTTTGTTTGTACTGTAGTGTGGATCATGAATCCTGCAATCCAAGATAAGCTTGAGACGGATGGTAACTATAGACGCCTGCAGTAAAGTAACCAAGGCAGCCAGTCATTAGATTTAACTATATTTAACTATATTACGGTATATTATGTAACGTTGAAAAGCTTAACGTGTTCCTCCTGAGTGAGGTCTGGAAACTTTAAAAGAATAGCTTAATACATTCATCACGGTAACCAAGAAAAATATAATAGAGCCAATAAGAATTATTACTTGAAAGAAACCTTATATGGAGTGTCGTGGCCGAGCGGTCTAGCGCACCGAACTCAAGTTCTGGTGTTGCCAGCAGCAGGGTGTGAGTTCGAGCCCCGGTCGTGACACTTGTGTTCTTGAGCAAGGTACTTAACCATAATTGCTTCGTCCTTCGGATGGGACGTAAAGCCGTGGGTCCCGTGTGTTGTGTAATGCACAGAAAAGAATGCGCCTTGAGCACCACTTAGTTGGTGGATACGTGCGCTATATAAGTCCACACATTATTATTATTATTATTATTATAACCTTGTAAGAAACTTATTTAAGAACATAATTTCACATTAAAAATCAAAACTATAAAATAATACCCCATAGGGATTAAGCTTATTACTCAATTGATATATTTGCGCACTTTCTGTGACAAATAGAGTGATTATTTTGTAGTTCAAATAATTATTTCCTTCATATTCAAAATTGTAAATAGTGTAAATATTATAATATAATGTTCATGAAAGCATAAGAATTGTGTCCATGTTTTCCCTCATTTGTGTTTGCGTTTGTAAGTGATTCTATTGGACCGGGCTCACCACCATTAGAAAAGAAATTTATAAAATTCAGAGATCGGTAGTGACACCGGGTGTCCCAATTCTAGCTAAGTCTAACAGTTGGGTGGTAGTGTTACTGCATGGTGTTGTATTTTGATGGACTCGGTACTGTATAGCCCAGACAGGGATACTTTACATGGGGCCGGGTGTCCCAATTCCAGCTAAGTACAACAGTTGGGTGGTAGTGTTACTGCATGGTGTTGTATTTTGATGGACTCGGTACTGTATAGCCCAGACAGGGATACTTTACATGGGGCCGGGTGTCCCAATTCCAGCTAAGTACAACAGTTGGGTGGGAGTGTTACTGCATGGTGTTGTATTTTGATGGACTCGGTACTGTATAGCCCAGACAGGGATACTTTACATTAGGCCGGGTGTCCCAATTCCAGCTAAGTACAACAGTTGGGTGGTAGTGTTACTGCATGGTGTTGTATTTTGATGGACTCGGTACTGTAGCCCAGACAGGGATACTTTACATGGGGCCGGGTGTCCCAATTCCAGCTAAAGTACAACAGTTGGGTGGTAGTGTTACTGCATGGTGTTGTATTTTGATGGACTCGGTACTGTATAGCCCAGACAGGGATACTTTACATGGGGCCGGGTGTCCCAATTCCAGCTAAGTCCAACAGTTGGGTGGTGTTACTGCATGGTGTTGTATTTTGATGGACTCGGTACTGTATAGCCCAGACAGGGATACTTTGCATGGGGGCTGGGTGTCCCAATTCCAGCTAAGTACAACAGTTGGGTGGTAGTGTTACTGCATGGTGTTGTATTTTGATGGACTCGGTATATAGCCCAGACAGGGATACTTTACATGGGGCAGGGTGTCCCAATTCCAGCTAAGTACAACAGTTGGGTGGTAGTGTTACTGCATGGTGTTGTATTTTGATGGACTCAGTACTGTATAAGAGCCCAGACAGGGATACTTTACATGGGGCCGGGTGTCCCAATTCCAGCTAAGTCCAACAGTTGGGTGGTAGTGTTACTGCATGGTGTTGTATTTTGATGGACTCGGTACTGTATAGCCCAGACAGGGATACTTTACATGGGGCCGGGTGTCCCAATTCCAGCTCAGTCCAACAGTTGGGTGGTAGTGTTACTGCATGGTGTTGTATTTTGATGGACTCGGTACTGTATAGCCCAGACAGGGATACTTTGCATGGGGCCGGGTGTCCCAATTCCATCTAAGTACAACAGTTGGGTGGTAGTGTTACTGCATGGTGTTGTATTTTGATGGACTCGGTACTGTATAGCCGAGACAGGGATACTTTACATGGGGCCGGGTGTCCCAATTCCAGCTAAGTACAACAGTTGGGTGGTAGTGTTACTGCATGGTGTTGTATTTTGATGGACTCGGTACTGTAGCCCAGACAGGGATACTTTACATGGGGCCGGGTGTCCCAATTCCAGCTAAAGTACAACAGTTGGGTGGTAGTGTTACTGCATGGTGTTGTATTTTGATGGACTCGGTACTGTATAGCCCAGACAGGGATACTTTACATGGGGCCGGGTGTCCCAATTCCAGCTAAGTACAACAGTTGGGTGGTAGTGTTACTGCATGGTGTTGTATTTTGATGGACTCGGTATATAGCCCAGACAGGGATACTTTACATGGGGCCGGGTGTCCCAATTCCAGCTAAGTACAACAGTTGGGTGGTAGTGTTACTGCATGGTGTTGTATTTTGATGGACTCAGTACTGTATAAGAGCCCAGACAGGGATACTTTACATGGGGCCGGGTGTCCCAATTCCAGCTAAGTCCAACAGTTGGGTGGTAGTGTTACTGCATGGTGTTGTATTTTGATGGACTCGGTACTGTATAGCCCAGACAGGGATACTTTACATGGGGCCGGGTGTCCCAATTCCAGCTCAGTCCAACAGTTGGGTGGTAGTGTTACTGCATGGTGTTGTATTTTGATGGACTCGGTACTGTATAGCCCAGACAGGGATACTTTGCATGGGGCCGGGTGTCCCAATTCCATCTAAGTACAACAGTTGGGTGGTAGTGTTACTGCATGGTGTTGTATTTTGATGGACTCGGTACTGTATAGCCGAGACAGGGATACTTTACATGGGGCCGGGTGTCCCAGTTCCAGCTAAGTACAACAGTTGGGTGGTAGTGTTACTGCATGGTGTTGTATTTTGATGGACTCGGTACTGTATAGCCCAGACAGGGATACTTTACATGGGGCCGGGTGTCCCAATTCCAGCTAAGTACAACAGTTGGGTGGTAGTGTTACTGCATGGTGTTGTATTTTGATGGACTCGGTACTGTGTAGCCCAGACAGGGATACTTTACATGGGGCCGGGTGTCCCAATTCCAGCTAAGTACAACAGTTGGGTGGTAGTGTTACTGCATGGTGTTGTATTTTGATGGACTCGGTACTGTATAGCCAAGACAGGGATACTTTACATGGGGCCGGGTGTCCCAATTCCAGCTAAGTACAACAGTTGGGTGGTAGTGTTACTGCATGGTGTTGTATTTTGATGGACTCGGTACTGTATAGCCGAGACAGGGATACTTTACATGGGGCCGGGTGTCCCAATTCCAGCTAAGTCCAACAGTTGGATGGTAGTGTTACTGCATGGTGTTGTATTTTGATGGACTCGGTACTGTATAGCCCAGACAGGGATACTTTACATGGGGCCGGGTGTCCCAATTCCAGCTAAGTACAACAGTTGGGTGGTAGTGTTACTGCATGGTGTTGTATTTTGATGGACTCGGTACTGTATAGCCGAGACAGGGATACTTTACATTAAGGCTGTGCATTTTCAGTTATTTCGGGAACCGGACACCCGAAATTGGAAATCTTAAGATACCCGGGTACCTGTAATATTTTTTGTAAAAACATGAAAATACTCCGAAAAAATAACCATGCAAAATATCAAAACTTTCATGAAATAATGGAATGACAAATGTATTTGTACATGTACATGGAAGTGACACTCGATCTGTATGGATTATTTTGTTCAGCATATGAAACAGAAAATCAAGAAAGGAAAGAAAACCAAGAAGAGCCCTAGCAGGACTGAGGAGGTGAGAGAATTAAGATCTTGAACCCGCTCATACCATTGAGAGGTTGAATTGTGCCGCCAAACTTACTTCTGTACAATAATAGGGAACATTGATTTGGGACCAGTGTAAATAGTCTACAATAAATTGTTTTCACAAATAGTGCAAAATCGGTCATCTTAATATAAGGCAATGATTACACATTTTTGAATAAGATATATATATATAAATGGTAGCACTTTTAAGACTAACTGAACTTAAAAATAGGCATAAGCTTTCGTAGCTACAGCTACTTCATCAGATGCAAAGTAGCTGATGAAGTAGCTGTAGCTACGAAAGCTTATGCCTATTTATAAGTTTAGCTAGTCTTAAAAGTGCTACCATTTATACATACATAACAGCAAAAGAAACGTCACCCCCTAAATTTTGTTGAGTAATTATATTATTAAACATAATAAATTACAATGTTGTTAGGATGGTTGGCTGCCAGGTCAACCAAATTTGCCACATTGTGTTCGTGTTACACTCCATACTCATAATATTCTTCATTAAACAAATTATATTAATTATAAAATGAAAATAATAAATATTTTTAGGGGTGACGTTTCTTTTGCTGTTATGTATATGACATAAAACACAATAAAGGGGGCCACTTTGCATCCGTCACGTTAGCAGTTTTTCAATGGTTGTTATTTATTTTAAAGTACCTTGAAACCGACCAAAAAGTATTTCAACATGTGAATGGACATGCAGGCTTATACTACAACTAATTTGAGTTGATTTATTTTATTTTTTTATTTTTTTTTCACCCTCAAATTTCCATAAAAATTTGACGGAAAAAGTTACCTCACTTTTCCGTCCATTTGTTAATGGAAATTTTAGGGTAATTAAAAAAAAAATAGTAATAATTAACTCAAATTATCTTTAGGATAAGCATGCATGTCTATTCAAATGTTGAGTTGGGTGGTTTCAGATATTAAAAAAAAATTACAACCATTAGAAAAACTGCTAACGTGACGGTAGGAAAGTGGCCCCCTTTATTATGTTTTATGTCATATATCTTATTCTACCTGACTAACATGGCTGCATACAGAAACATTTTTCAATGCATGCCTGTGCGTTAGGCATAATCATTGTGTGCAGCATTCAGGGATTTCAACAAATTCCGTGCGTCATTGCTCAGTGAAACACTTCACTACGTAGAAAAATAATTACGTTCAAAGCCAAATCCAAGTTGCCTGTAAAGATGGTGTCTATCGGGAACTAAGAGCATACAAGTTGACCTCCTTATTGATCTGGTTATGACAGCTTCAATGTGTGGATAGATATTTAGAAATACATATGTACGTCGTTGTCAGCCAGGGTTAACTAGCAGAACTGGATAAAGTTTTTTTTAGGTGTAATAAACTCAATTTAATGTAGTAGTTATTGGCCGTATGTTTGGAACCTAGCAGGTTCTTTCTCAAAGGCAAAATTCTGAGAAAGAACCTGCTAGGTTCGAAACGTAAGGCCAGTAACTACTATTTTGCATTTATACTACAGGTCCTGTAGGTAGGTCAGCAGTTTGCAACAGCTAATTCTCTATTTGTAATGAGTCACAAGTCGCAAATTTGAAAAATTGAGATTTCTATGTGGCTGGAAAGAGTACATCATCAGCTTTAATTGGGTATATGTTAGAGGTGTGTGACGTATTGCATTATGGAGATAGGCCCTATGCCATTTTTAATAATCAATAATTTGCCTAATTAACGCAATTGATTTCTTAAGAAAACAAGCATTCAAAAGGAAAGCAAATGAACGATGTGGAACAAACCTACTCACAAAAAATCATTGATTTTAATATTTTATTAATTGAAATTGACATCAATTTCAATCAATAAAATATTAAAGCCACATAGAAATCTCAATTTTTCAAATTTGCGACTTGTGACTCATTTTCACAGAGCGGGTCACATTTAAACTCAATTTAAGTGAAGTTAAATATATTTTGTCGATCCCTGTACACACTACTACAATCAATACTAATTCATTGTGCAGTTACTAATTACAGGCATGTGAAATTTCCGCGTTTACGCGGAAATCCGCGTTTTTTTATTCCCCGTTCTGCGTTTTTCTCAGGGCTCCGCTTTTTTCCCGGCGCCGCGCCGTGATTGTAGACTCCGCTTGTATACCATCCAAACACATACACACTTCTTACACACTTCTTACACACAGAGAAAACGGAACCGGGCATCGGGTTGCACATCGTTAAGATCGCGCTGTGATTTTGACACGTGAGTCAGGGACTAGACCCGGTAAACGGTTCGGCCGTGTGAACATGTGAACTAGTCCGAAAAAGCGGCTAGGGCAGCGTATGCTTCAACGCACGATGACGTGCCGATCGAGCCGTAGCCGTTGTCATATAGCGCCGTAGCTGTTGTCATATAGCGCCGTAGCCGTTGTCATAATAGCTGCTAATTCGGATCGCGATCGGGCCGCACGTCTGAAAATTTCACGTTTGCACACGCACGCCGGACGACTTGTCTTTTCTCAGCCACACTAAAACATAAAGAAAAGTTGCGACGACGAAAGAGAAAATCTTCAATTGCCAATTGTACTTCATCTATAGATATCAGACAAAGACAAGTACAGATGATAAATATGGCGACCAGGGATCGTAATTTTGTCGAACGGAGCTCAACATTAGATACGGTACTGAGTCTAGTGAGGCAGATCGGAAAGATCCGCTTGTGAAAAACATATTTGGTTTGTAATGTATACAATGTTTCTAGAAACTATTGTCTGTGTGTACTTTTACATTTTCTGGGACACTCTTCTCACTCCAAGTCTTCCAAACATTGGGATATTGCAAAGATCGTGACAAAAATAATGTGTTCCCTCTCACTTTGTATTGTTCTTAGTTCAAACACCTCACTTAGAATTTTACAAAAGAAAAAGGGGATAACACCATTATTCCATTAAAAAAAATAAAGAATTTTGTCTTAGAAAGTGGTAATAAAAAGCTCAAAATGCACCTCAGAGCTTCTAGATGGCAAAATACTCAAGGACTGCAAGTTTCCAGGTTTCCGCACCGCGCTTGCCAGGTGACCAAAAAATTTCCACTTTTTTTTTCACTGTCCACTCACATGCCTGTAATTATGATGTCTTTATCCAATTTGTAATTTTCACAGAAAAACAAAGACAGTTCTCTAGCACCAGTGTTGAAGTAGAAGTAACTAGCTATAGATGCAGGATACTTGTTCCATCACTGAAGTGTAGTTGGTGTACATATGATGATGCAACCCTGCTTTCCCAGCACTAGCGTAGCTTGTTGTAGGACCAGTGTTGTACTGGAAGTGGTGATAACTGGTAGTACATGCCCGTAATTTCATACTTAAAAAAGGTACAAGCCTTACAAGTTACCACTCTTGCAGAGCATCAGTGCTGCGAATACAGTCTTTCAGTGAGGTACCGCTCAAAACCAGTTTTAAAGGTAACTTTTTCTTGAGATACTGGTTTTGTAAAGCACCATCAAGTCACCATCAGCCCAGTGATAAATGCAATTTGAAGCTTTTCATCTGGATTGGATAAGAAAGATTTGGTTTATACCGTTTGCAATGATGTCTCCTTGGAAGAAGTGGTGTGGTTCGGAAAAGAACCAGTAGTGAGGATAGTTCTCAATGTTTCAAACGGTGTCCTGTCCGTCTCCTGAAGACGCCTGCTTTCCTGAGGGACAGACCACGCTGTTTGAGACGCTGTTATCCTCAGTGCTGGTTCTTTACAGAACCACACCATTTCTTCCAAGAAATACCAGTGGTAATCAGTGTCTTGCATAATAAGACTGGACACCAGTGATAATGAGTATGCCCCTGCTTGGCCTAAACTGAATATTAAAGGTGCACCAAGCTTTATTATTATTTACTTTGGCAGTATTGGGTCCTCATCAGAAGTCTATTACCGACATGAAGTGTGCCACTTGTGTACTATTAAACCTAGTCCCACGGCATAGTACTCCAAGAAAATGGATTTGGCTAATAGGACGTTTAGTTCCACAAATTGATGCGCAAGGTCTCAAAAAGAAGCAGTGCAGTCTGGGAGACTTACCCAGCATGTGAGAGAACTGTATCCCATGCGCGTACCTTAGCGTTTACTGAACGCGCCCATTGTTCGCCACACAGATTGTTAGCCTGCGTCTAGTTTAAGATTGCGTCTAGTTCTGTAGGAACTAGCTTCGTGTGGAAACGCATGTCCCATGATGCCCCGCAGTAAGCCGGGCAGGGGGAGCAAAACTCGTAACCAAGCTGCAGCGCATTTGGAGTACAATGCCGTGGTGTTGGTTATAGCAGGCAGGTACACTTCATGTACATGTAGGTAATAGACTTCAGGTGCTCATTGTTTACATGACAAGAGATTTGTGGATGGATGTATGGATTATTAAAACCAATGAAAAGTTTTTTGTAATCGTCACTTGATTTACCCAATTAAGCTTGGGCGATATCAGTTTTTTCTATCCACGATATATCGTCAAACATATATCGCGATTTTCGATAGTATCACGATTATTATTTTTCATTAACGCATGATTGCTTTAGAGCCCACAACCACAGGTATGCCTTCAATTCTCAACACTTATTCCGTCTGAATAGATTTCTTTGAGTGGCAGTGGATTAAGAGAAACGACAGTTCTGGGTCTGGACCCTGTATGGCGGCTCCTTTGTAATCTGACAGTCGGCTCACCCCTGAAGGAGTTCGCTTTTGTTTCTCACTTCTGAAATTTGGAAAGACTGGCCCAAGTTTGTTTCTGTATTGTCTCACAATCGCGATTTTTAAATTATTTTTTAATCACGATGTTTGAAAAAGGTTCTAGATATCGTAATCGAACAAAAAAAATAAAAAATAAAAAAGCTTATACTCATTTCAAAACATGAACCCTAACACCCCTACAGACACCCACCTAAATACAATGTAAAACAAACAAAACAGTGTGCAGGCTGCTCAATGCAACAAGATCCACCAGCTCGAAAAATGGTTGTTTTGTTCTTTGCTGAGGGCAACAAGATGCAACAAGTTTTTTGTTTTTTTTTCACATTAGTTGCATCTTGTTGCATTGTCCATATAATAGGGTTAGAGAAACGACATGTGCCACTGCAAACATTTATTAGCCGTGTACATTTTATATAGAACGAATTCTAGTTTTGAATATTTTTCCAGCCACGACATCTCGTAAAACAAGGAGCTCCCAATTTTTGCCAGTTTTGCATAGTATACGTGATTTAGCGATTGCATAGTATACGTGATTTAGCGATTGCCCAATATAGGCGATTTGATGCCTGTAGCATCAATACATGTACACTGTAGGACAGATTCCCAAAATGTATATATTTTTATAAACAATTTTTTTTTTTGAAGGTAGAACACTGCAGGCTGTTGTAAATATGGCTGCATAAGTAGCTAGTTACATGTAGGTAAAGATGTTTTTTATTAGTTTTCAGCTGGCTTACTTGGGCCTAGCAAAAAGTTCAGAAAACCAGTGTTATTTTCCTTCTTTGCTAGTTGTAAATTGAGTGGCTGATAATGGTTTGAACCTGTCATCTGCTGGAGTATAATGTCTTGCAAAAGTTAGTTTAACACCTGGACCCTGATCTGACTTTTGACCTGATGTTCTTGACATTTGACCTTACAGATGCACTCTCATAATGCTTTTTTCGCGAGCTGATAACGTACATGTACTTTGTACCGATATTTGGTCCTAAGGTGACTTAAGTTCTCGTGGTGGCGCTCGAGTCTTTGGGCAAGACACTTTACCATATAATTGCTTCGTCCTTCAGATGTGGAGTAGTACTAGATGTACCAGGTAATAGTGCATGTAAAAGAACACATAACACTTATTGTGGAAGAGTAGTGGTATACCTCAATGTTTCCGGTTCACGTAGCAAGTGCCCTTGTTTACAGGTTTCCTTGGGCTTCTGAGCTAGTGCTTAAGTTTGCTTTGGGGAATCCGTACTGGTGTCATTACCAGGTATTTACGAAGTGATAAAGACTTTTGAGATTGTGCCTTAGGTTGAAAGGTCTTAAAGGTAAGATATGGGATTAGTAAATAAAAACCTCAAACTTTTTAGGTGTAAAGTAAAGCTAAGGATGTTATAAAAATCTTCCTTATTCAAGGGGCAATATCATCACGATCAACAGGGCATGGAATCGGAATACTAATTTTAGGTTAACTCAGGGATGAAAATGATAAGGTCATATTACCGTTGCTTTTTCATAAATGAGCCAGTAATTTTCAGTCACTGTGCTCATCTTAAACTAGGACACCGATTCCATGCCCTGTTAAAAGTCTGCTCTGATCGTGACAATACTGCCCCTTATATATTTGTCTTAAGTGTTGTAATTTCCAGTTCAAATATAGAAGAGTACTCTTACATGTTAGAATCTGAGCAAATTTGAACTTTACCTGTTAACGACAGGTTAAACGGGCAATATCGTCACGATCAACAGGACATTGAATTGGATGGCTAGTTTTAGATTAACTCAGTGACTGAAAATAATACCCCACATGATAAGGTCTTACTGTTGTTGCTGCATAAGTGAGCCAGTAACTGTGTTCATCTTAAACTAGGACACCGATTCCATGCCCTGTTGAAAGTCTACTGTGATCGTAACGATATTACAGATTACTTGTTACATTGTATATCTTGATACAAGGAGAGTAAGCATACTCTTGAAAGAAGTAATTTTGCCATTACCAATTGTGCACCATACATTTTCAGAACCCGTAATGAAGTCACCCACAATCTAGTCTAACCGACTCCAGAAGTCGTGTTATAAATTACAGCGTTGAGGTTATAATCCCTTCAAGCTGCCAAGCCAAAGGGAGGGTGCCATACATGTTACTAAATTCCTATGTCAATTTTAAGCAAGGATTTCACATTTGTTTGTAATATGTATTATTTCATTTTGGATGGTTAGTTATGCGTTTTCGTGAGTCAATAATGTGACCTTTTGTGTATGTTCTGAACAAGAACACATGAACAAGACTTTTTACAGGATTTCATGAGCTAAACTTAAAGCTGTTCATATTTTGTTGTGTCATTGTAGTCAAGCGGAGCAAGAGTTAGTTTGTCAGTCGCCCTACCCACTGTATATGACATAAAACACAATAAAGAGGGCCACTTTGCATCTGTCGTTAGCAGTTTTTCCAATGGTTGTTATTTATTTTTAAGTACCTGAAACCTACCAAAAAGTGTTTCAACATGTGAATGGACATGCAGGCTTATACTACAACTAATTTGAGTTGATTTATTTTATTTTTTTATTTATTTTTTTACCCTCAAATTTCCATAAAAATCGGACGGAAAAAGTTACCTCACTTTTCCGTCCATTTGTTGATGGAAATTTTAGGGTAATTAAAAAAATAATAGGAATAATCAACTCAAATTATCTTTAGGATAAGCATGCATGTCTATTCAAATGTTGAAATTCTTTTTGGGTGGTTTCAGATATTTAAAAAAAATTACAACCATTAGAAAAACTGCTAACGTGATGGTAGGAAAGTGGCCCCCTTTATTGTGTTTTATGTCATATAGTAACTCTTGCTTACTTGCTGCAACCCCCCCCCCCTCCCCCCTTTTTAGTGAGTATGATTGAAGCTTTGTTTTGCCATGTAATAAAAAAAATGTTTTCTGCTTTTATTGTATTCGCACAATTGTCATTCAGTAAGTTTTAATTGTGATTACATGTATATTATTACCAGTCCTCTTCTAATGTCATTGATGTTTGTATATTAAATTGAATTATTAACTTTTTGTAATGCAATTCGTGTGTCCATTCTGTTTGGTTCAAGAAAGATTTTTGTATTTTTAAAAAATAAATTGTTATTTACTGTCAGTAACCATAAACAAGGCCAAAAAGCCACTAAAGTGTAAGGGTTACATTTAGATAACATCTACCATTTAAGCAAGATTACATTTGTTGATATTTTTCTTAAACTTAATTAGATCGTAAGTTGGTGAAAACAATCAGCAGGGAAGGTCGCTCCATTGTAATGCTGTTCTAGGAAGAAGCTATCCAAATGGAACTTACTCTTGATTTTGGGAGATGAAGATAGTGAGGGTGTTCACCTGCTTGTTTAGCAAAACGAGTAACACGACAGAAATCCCTGCGCTTAGGTACCAACTCATGTAGCTCAGCAGAACAATCCCCGTAGTAATAACGGTAGAACAGTGAAAGGCTAGCTACATTCCTACGATGTGAGAGAGGTTGAAGGGAGGAAAAAAGCTCCTCACCAACTAGCCCCTTGATGCGGTGTTGCAGTCTATCAAGAACAGATAGTGACGCTTTGGAGGCACCTGTCCAGATATGGGCACAATATTCCATCTTGGGCCTGACTTGACATTTGTAGAGGGAGAGGATGGCCTCAGGGGTCAGTATTTTGCTTGACCGATAGAACTTAGAAGGATCCTATCATTTGAGATTAGTTGTGATCTTCAGACCGAGCAGTCCGTCCAGGCACGATACTTTAAATATTACCAGCGGCCAATTTCATAGAGCTGCTTAGCAGATAAAATTGCTTACCAGGAATATTTGCTTAGCGAATTGTGTTGGTTACCATCCAAAATTTCTTACAAAATGTATGCATTGTGGCAGGTAGTCTGCTGTTTCTTGGCACAAATATTTGCATCGCAACAAAAAGGTGGAAACATGCCACCCCCCCCCCCCCCCCCGAACCACCAATGCATATGCTCGTATTCGTGAAAACGTACTTGATGCTATGTTTAACTCCACTAGTTAGAGTTACCAAAAATACTCAATGCTAGTAAAAATTTGGTTCAAAAGTTTGTTTAATGGGGAATCGACCCTTTCCTACAGCGGCGGAGGGTGGGAAGTTCCCCCCCCCTTGCCTGCCGCCGGTGTAAACATGTGTTCAAGTTTAATTATAAACATAGAAAGAGCAAAGTTTATTTATAGAAAAACAAAAAACCTATACAGCAGAATTTGAACTTGGCACCTACTGATCCAAAGTCCAGAGTCCTTCCACTAAGCCACTCGTATTGCTTAATTAAATTGTGTTTCAGTTTAATTATAAACCTTAAAATGAGTTTATTTACATAAAAAAACAAAAACACTTAGGAGTTGAACCCAGTACCTACTTGTCCAGAGTCCGAAGCCTTTCCACTCGGTCACTCACTCGTAACTAGAATTGTATTTAATTATAATAATATAAACCTTACATTTTTACAATGACCAAAGTTCATTGATAGAAAAATAGAAAATCCATCAGTAGGATTTGAACTATGACTGTACTGCGCCGAAGTCTTGAGCCCTTCCACTGGACCACTCGCTCTTCCTAATAACCAGGTTTTTTTTCTCCTGACGTCTATCAGAGCATACTGATCGAAACGTCGAGTTCTTTTCAGAAATAATTACCACTCAATAGAAAATTTCACATGGTGTCACCGCAATTAGTCTTACTCTTTTTTATAGCTCCATGCTCTTACTAAAAAAGTTACCCCCAATCAGTGACAACCTCGTCCCAGGGCTTTTGAGCAGTTAATTCTGCAGTAAGAACTAGGCCTACCCTGGGGAAGCGGTTGCCAAAAAAGAGATTATCAAATTTTAGACTGGTTCCAGTTGTCTCTATTGCATGCATTGTACGGCACGAATCAAGTCACTAGACTACAACACCACGTTGTTGAAAATTGGCGCTGTTAATATGAAGTGGGAACAAACATCGAGCAAATAAGTCCACGAATAACATCCTCACCGAAAGTAACTATTTGGTAAGTATTCATTCTACATTAGTTTTTAAAATTGGGAAAAATTATGAATCGAATCAGTCCGGGAAAACTCCAAATACGGCAACGTTGCTATATACGGCAACCTTTGAGTTGCTGAATACGGCAACGTTTCATTATATAGGCCTACTAGCTATGTGACAAAAAATTTCAAAATTAACAGATTCCAATACAACTGGTATCATTGTCAAGGTCTTGAATAGACGATTACAATGATATAAGGATCATCTTCCTGTGACCAAAAATAAGGAAGTTATGACATACTTGAATCCGGCAATTTTAGGGCCTGTAAAACGGTAAATATTTTGAATAAAAAACAAAAGAAATGCAAATTTGACTAGACCCGTTTCAGATTTTCTCGATTCCATATCATAACTTTCAAAATTTTGTCCGATTTTCAAAAGGTTGGTACCATAAATATACAATGAAACTTTGGGATTTTAAAGAGGAAGAATAACAATTTGTCCAGGCTTACCTTCAATAACGATTTGGGCCTTGTAGTGGTATTTGTGCCAAAAATACAAAAAATGTGTTAAAAAAAATTAATAATTTAAAAAATAATGAAAAAAAAAATTACTCAAATCTGAGGACTATTTTTATATTTTTACACTGAAATCTTCGAAAGATTCTCATCCCTGATTTAATTAAATATTAGAACAATTTATAAATTATATTGAAAATAATGAAAATAAATAAAAAAAATTAAAAACATTCAAATTACTCAAATATGAGGATTTTAACATTTATACTGAAATCCGAAATTTTATACGGCACGATTTAATTAAACATTAAAAAATAATAATAATATTGACAAAATGAAAAAATGAAATAAAGTTATGAGAACTAATAATATTGTGTTATGGGCACAGTATATAGGTTTAATACCCGATCTATTTATCGACTCACACAGTCCTTGAACGCTCGCTTTGTTGACATCACAAATGGTACTACAATGTAGCGCGTTGAACGCCGGGCGCATTACAATCTTTGGTTGACATCGATTTCACAGCATCAAAACCTAACTGCGCATCGTCCAATCGGACAAAATTGGCCAAGATGTAGAAAACAAGTATAGAAATATTAGTAGTGCGGTATTTCACTAATCACCTGAAATTGAGTAAATTTGCAATGGTTTTGATAGAGCAAGATACAAACCCAAATTTCGAGAATTTTTTTGGAAACTTCTAGATGCCTTGATTCAGAAAATTTGAGAACGAGGTTGAAGTAGAATATTTGATCTACATCCTCAAAAAAGCCCTGGCATGTTAAAAGAACGCCACAGTGCTTAAACGTTTCAAAGCGCTATCTCCATCTTGGTGTATCGCCACGGGCGATTCAACCCGAGATTGAGGCCGCGCCAAAAACTGTGTTTAGCATAATGCGGAATGCACATACCCATATATACGGTTCGTTAGGGTTGCCAGATCACGGCAAGATCTTTCATTCATTGCAAAAGGAAACCAAACATGCAAAATTGTTATAGTGGAATTTTATGGGGGCACACATTTAATACCCGCAACTCACACAGTCCTTTTGTAGCCACGGCCATTGCTACAAATACTACGCCACGCTTTGGATCGCTTAATATGCATTGATGTACTGCCGCGCCAGATTTGTTCAGTTGTTCACAGCTTGCTCCATGAGTGTGGCTCGGACACGCACTGCATCCAGAGCCACAGGTTGGTATCCTTTCCGCTAACGGCTATTTCCTTAAATTCCAGGCGCCTGAAATTGACGTATATTTGCAATCATTTTGATAGACTAGATAATGCTCCTTACATGTTTAACTCTTTCTAGCCAGTCTAGGCGCCAAAAAATGGTGATTTCACTTACCCATTAAAATTTCGTGACATATAGGCCCTAAAAATTACAAGACGATCTTGCTCACAGTGCAGGTTTCAACGAGGACGGCCATCTTGAATGTATGAAGAGTGTTGAACACGGGAAAACAACTGTATTGTGCGCGCAACAATTTTACGACGGCTGTTTTATGTGTGCACATGCTGCATTTTAGCGCGCAGAGATATGACAAGATCAAGATTCAAGATTTTATTTATTGTCATGCAAAAAATCACATGAAAATTGATTTCCCAGTGTACACTGATTTAAAAATACAATACATTTAAAAAGATCAAGATGAAAAAACAAATTATTTACTTACAAAACAATCATAAAAAACTAAGGAAGCAATAGGGATTCAGGGCAATGGGGTGACTAGGGAAGGAAATTAGGGAAAAGGAAACGGGTAAGGCAGGGGAGGATATGGGGAGGGGGGAAGGTTGGGTTAAAGCACAGCAAGGGAAAGGGATAAAACTATCTGGTGAAGGTTGAGTTAAAAATCTGAATGGCCCATGGTAAAAATGAACATTTAAACCTGTTGGTTTTCAGACTAAGTTGACGTACTCTGCCAGATCGATTGCAAATAATGAAGGGATTAAGAGGATGGGTTGTATCGGAAAGAATGCCATTAAATTTGGTGATAAGGTGATTCTCTGCAATTTGCTGAATATTCTCGACATCTGCGCCAATTATCTTCATAGCTTGCTTATCAATGCGTTGGAGTTTTTTACGACTGCACAATGTAAGTGAGTTGAACCAAGATATACAACAAAAAATCACAGTCGACTGGATGGTGCTCTGATAAAACAGATTTAAAATCTGACAATTCACATTAAAAGATTTCAGTTTCCTTAAAAAGTAAAGCCGTTGATTGGCTTTTTTCTGGATCCTAGTTGTATTAGCATTCCAATTTAATTTATCATGTGATGTCGCCGATATAAACTTTCAAGAAACTAACATAGAGCAGTTTCATCAAATTAACCGTACTGCATGTTAAGTTCATCCCCTTTTAACTATTATATACCAGGTTATTTAACTGTACTTGCATTGTACATAAAACAAGAGAGAATGTTCATTAAAATAAAATGATAATGTAATAAATAGTCTATTATTAATTACAATAGTTTAATACTAATTTTAAATAGTAATTTTAAACAACATAAAAATTTCACTAATAATTTAAATATATGAAATATTATAGTGTTACGTTACTATTACTATAAATAATAACAATATTATATGGTTCCACCATTTTTGTAAATCCATAAAAAAAAAAATTAATTTTTTTTAAAAAAAAATTAAAAAAACACCCAGAATGATTGTTTTATCTAACAAAATATCTGTGAATATAGTCTATGTAATATCTATGTAATATAGTACAGGTAATATTTTTACAATTTTTCATGTTTATCTGTTTTGTGAGAATATAAAGGAGGTAACTTCCAGTACCAAGGTGATTTATTTTCTAATAAGAGTCTTCCCCCTGGTTATTTCACTGTCTTAAATTAAGCTGTGTAGACTGTAGACCCCTGTTTACCGACAACACGTGAAACCCTGAAACGGAATATTTTGCACGCTAAAATACAGCAAGTATGTTCACACATAAAACAGCCATCGTAAAATTGTTGCGCGCGCAAGTTGTTTTCCTGTAACTGTTCACACTCTTCATACATTCAAGATGGCCGTCCTCGTTGAAACCTGCACAATGACGATCGTCTTGTAATTTTTTCGGGCCTATATGTCACGAAATATAAAATGTAAGTAAAATCACCATTTTTGGGGGGCGCCTAGATAGTTAAGCATGTAAGGAACGTATCTAGTCTGTCAAAATAGTCGCAAATATCGTCAATTTCAGCGCCTGGAATTTCGAAAAACCGCCGTTAGCGGAATGAGACCAACCTGTGGCTAAGGATACAGGTCCGTGCCACTGGTGGGGCTAGTTCACAGCCAGCCTCTCGAACGATGAACGACCCATAGGCGTTGTGTATTCATCCACGTCACACTTCGAGGTCGTGTAAGAACATTGGGGTCCGTTATATTACTTCGTTCTCAATAAGTCATAATACATATTGCTTTGTTCTCATAAGTCATGATACATATTGCTTCTTTCTTTGGACTTAGACCATTTTCCAATCCTCCCATTGCTTTTCAAGCAATACTGCTTTTACACGTGTTTCATATAGAACAATCAGTGTAGCCAAGTAGCCGCGTAGCCACTGTACCACAGACACTTTGGACTTAGACCATTTTCCAATCCTCCCATTGCTTTTGCACGCAAGCCTGCTTTTAGTTACACGTGTTTCATATTTAACAGTCGCTGTAGCCAAAGTAGCCGCGTAGCCACTGTACTACAGACACTTTGAACTTAGACCATTTTCCAATCCTCCCATTGCTAGGCAGATTCACGCAAACCGCCGATGGTGGCGCTATTTTTCATATCTTTTTTTCTGTTGAAGTTGTGACCCGCCGAACTTTCATGGTAAAATTCTAATATAAAGGGTAGTCTACGGATGTAGTCACTTCTAGTGTCGATAAATGGATACTACACATCGTGGTTATCTTAATTGATCAGTCCATGCCAACTGTAACGTTGGCACAAAAACAGTGCAACTTGCGCAAAATAGACTTTGTTAGTACTACAAGGATACATTGCAGGCAAATTCGGTCACAACTTTTCAAATGAAACTGGATCTTAAAAATTACCAAATATTTAAATCAACAAAAATTCGTAACTTTGCATAGGGTTAACCTATCATGACCATTGACCCCTCATTTTCTTTCTAATTTTTTGTTCTATCCAGTGATATGACATTTAAAAGCATTGAAGCAACTTCAAATTTTCATGAAACTGCCTACCATTGCTTTTCAAGCAACACTGCTTTTACACGTGTTTCATATAGAACAATCAGTGTAGCCAAGTAGCCGCATAGCCACTGTACCACAGACACTTTGGACTTAGACTATTTTCCAATCCTCCCATTGCTTTTACACGCAAGACTGCTTTTACACGTGTTTCATATAGAACAGTTAATGTAGCCAAAGTAGCCGCGTAGCCACTGTACCACAGACACTTTGGACTTGGACTATTTTCCAATCCTCCCATTGCTTTTACACGCAAGACTGCTTTTACACGTGTTTCATATAGAACAGTTAATGTAGCCAAAGTAGCCGCGTAGCCACTGTACCACAGACACTTTGGACTTGGACTATTTTCCAATCCCCCATACTTTTGAACGCAACACTCTAGCCCATCCGACGATTAACGTGTGACTCCATTTTTGACGTGCAAGAATACATCCTCAATCAAGATTATTTGTTTACGCATGGTTCATGAAACAAAACTTTAAACATGTTTGTTGTTCACTAAAATATAATAATTAAAATTAGACAAATAACATTTATGTTAATATGATGGGTAAACACTTTTTTTTTAAATTGTATTTTAAATATATACTAATACTATTACTACATTGGAAATTATCAACGTCTCTCTTCGCGGAAAAATCGACGACAATATTTATACAAACAAAACTCAATTATTGGATAAAAATAGTAGTATAAGAAGACATATTTTGCATTTATACATTGTGATTAAAGCCAGCACCTTTTGACAATGATAAATAGCCATGAAGCTGACGTTGAAAGTGAGAAAGGACGGCGAAAACACAAGACATGTACCAAGAAATATATTGAGAAACCTAACCATCGCCGTTCTTGTTACCACAAACGAAGCCGCAGCATTGTTCTGGCCGTTTAAAAACTTGTACCGTAGTGACTAAATAGGGTATAAATCCCTAGGCCTACATGTATGTCCGATAATGTAATTTCATGTGCGTTTGGGCTTTTTAACGCTTTTTATGTGATGGGGGGCTGTCGGGTAAAGCCAATTAAAAAAAGGTATATACTATATATAGTGATAATTAAAGTTTTAAACCTTTGAAATACGAAAGCAAAGGAGCTTGAAATTAAGACGAGATGTAAAGTGACAGTAAGTATTGAACCTACATGGAAGTGGTGAGAAAGGCTTTGGCCGAAGACCTGGTGAATCACATCACTCCTCACTTGGCCCGTCCTAGTGACCTGATCATTATATTAGGCTGAATGATTTGTGGCAGCACCACTACACCAGTAACTTTACAAAGAATCTAATTGAACATTACGAAAGTCATCCACCAAAATATTATTTCTGAGTTCAATTCCATTGTCAGTTCACTTCATGCGAGACAAGTACAATAGTACACTTCTCCATATCAGCAGACAATGATGGCAGTGCAAATTTAAAAACAATATTTTATTTTTGTCAAAGTTGTACCTTCCCTTTATCAAAGATTGTGTTCCAACCCTGTATACATGTACATTTTAAAGTTGGTTTCAGTTTTAACATTTATAAGTTATAACTTTCATGAACAAAATACACAGTAATTAAACAACATTAACAAATGATATTTTTCTTAATTTGATTTATTTCAATCTTTCTTTGTAATAATGACAACAAATTTCTAATTTACTAAATATTTATTTTACTAAAGCCGTGTTCGCACTGGACTTTTTTGGGGGAAGGTTTTACCGAGACGATGGTAAAATAAAAAATGGTCAAATGTAACCTCTGTCCGCACTTGGACTTTCGACACGGGAAAATTTTACCGAGACCGTGGTAGAAGTAACCGAGCTGTCAGTATAATGACTCATGAGGGCGCTTTGCGTGACCTTTCTACGTTGACCCGATTGACCCAGAAAACTTGCTACACATGCACATGCATTAAATGCGCGCCTGCCCCCACCGCGGTGAAACAATGCAAAGCGCATGCTGGTGTCCCTGTGTAGCACGATGCGCCGGGCCGGATGTACGCTTTCCTGAGCCGGTTTTACCGACTCGCACTGTCCGCACTGGACTTATCGTCTCGGGAAAAGTTACCTGGTAAGTTTTCCTGGGCAGCAGTTGGCCAGTAAAAGTAACCGCTGGACTCAGGAAAAGTAACTGAGAGGAAAATGTCCCAGGCTGTCCGCACTGGACTTAAAATGGGAAAAGTACCCATCGTCTCGGTATGTTTTACCAAAAAAAGTCCAGTGCGAACACGGCTTAAGTACGTGATTGCAATCACAATTTAAAAATTTTACAGCAGATCTTTGTGATTATACAAAAATTATTAGTCCTTGTTTTTACAATCCGCCTAAATAAAACTACAAAACATTCGCTCTGTCAATACCTTACTTATTGCTTAATATAATTAGCATGTGAACAAATTACTGGAATAATTGAAAACAATTCTGAAATTCAATATTTGACAATCTTGCCTGCAGAGTGGTGTATGTGTTGATTTTTATTCTAACTTGATTTGAACCAATGGACAAAAACAAATATAAAAAAAATGGTCTCGTATTTTTTTATTATAAGAGGTCCATATTTTCATTAACCCTAACCTTCCAAATTCAACCAAAATCAACCGGAGGTTTTGGTTGATTTTGGTTGATTTTGGCAGGTTAGAAAAATTTTCTTGGTTGATTTTGGAGGAGTTTGGCAGGTTAGGACATTTTTCTTGGTTGATTTTGGAGGAGTTTGGCAGGATGGCCCAATGTAACGTTGGTTGATTTTGGAGGAGTTTGACAGGTTAGAAAATTTTTCTTGGTTGATTTTGGAGGAGTTCAATGGCAGGTTAGTACCACCGCTGATATACACTAGACACCCTTGACTGCCACACGCAGCAAAATGCACCGGTTGATTTTGTAGGATTTAGGCAGTGGGCACCACACAAAATAGAACACCAGTTGATTTTGTAGGATTTAGGCAGTGGGCACCACACAAAATAGAACACCGGTTGATTTTGTAGGAATTAGGCAGTGGGCACCATGCAAAATAGAACACCGGTTGATTTTGGAGGATTTTGGAAGGTTTCTAGAAAATGAGCCTAGGGGGTTAGGGTTAATACAGTTGTTCAATTTATAAGACCATGCTCTTCTGCCAAGTAGATTGCTTACACTGCTGGTAACCAAGCAATCAAGACACTAGCCCCTCCCCAATCCACCAATTACACACATATTTCTACTGCCGCACCCTACTGGTCACACCCCGCCCCATCCCCACCTATCCCCAATCCCCACCCCACCCCACCCCACATGACCCTATCCACATTGATTTGAACAATGATTAAGATGTTTAATTAAAGACACAAAACAATAAAAACATCGGTTATTCAGTAGTTTTCTATAAATTTAAGCCCCTTGGCTGTATTTCGCGTTTACACACCGGAAGTTGCATTATTCGGCAACTGGTTGCCGTATACAGCAACGTTGCCGTATTTGAAGTTTTCCCGGACTGACATGCGAGAACCGTTATTCATCATCCAGATTTGTGTATGGCGCCGTTGGTGTACTGAATCTGAAAGGTTTTCTATCATACCTACACTTTTTCTACAAAAAACATTAACACCTATATTAATTATTGGAAAAAAATTCTAAGTCACATGTGCACAATGTCTAAGAATTGTGTGTTTAGCAATGGACAAAACAGCTCACTGGATGTTCATACATTTTCCTGTAAAGTAGGCCTATGTCCTCTGTCGCTTTTTAAGAATTAAGGACATTCTGTGATATTTCATTATTTGTCATATTCTGATACTGTGATAGAAAGGTGCATGACAGTGATATTTTTTCCTAATTATTATGGTTACCAGCAATCATGAGATGGCACCAGCAATAATTAAACCCATTCATTTTTAACCCACATGGTGGCCACTCCGATCCACTAAATTATGTTCTTTAGCAACCTTCAGTACATACATGTACAAGCCTGCTGTCCTTTCCAAGTAATCTTACAAATTCAACTGTGCCACCCAAGGTCACTGTAAATGTTTGAACATTATTAGTATGGCCTACAATGTATCGATGGAAGACCACTTTACCCTGTGATCTCAGTGGTGTGACAGTGCACAGAAGGCCACTGGCAACAGCTAATAGCTTGGAGTGGCATGAATGAGTTGTTTAAAAAATCACACTGATTGTAGGACTAGGAGGGTTTTGAGGATCAAACTATACAAGGGTTGAAGTGTTGATTAATTTGTGCCATCATTTTATCGTCAGCTTTGTTGGTGTTCAGTGGATAAACCCCATCGCCAGGATGCCCCTGACAAAAATGCCCCTGACAAAAATGCCCTGTCACTATTAAAAAAAACAATTTTTGTATCACTAGAAAGAGGATTTCAAGATAAATTCAATGGTGTGAAAATTAGCTCAATACATTTTCATTTGCATTTGGTGTGCTTATATCATATATCCCAGCACTGGATCAACTAAATCAATGAAAAAAAGTCGTAAAGAAGGTAGAATACAGCCGCCACTTTGCTATCCTATAACAGATAGTGTGAGGATTATGAACGATAGTTTGGGCAATGAATGTATGCACATGTGAGATGTTGGTAATTTTGTCGTGTGCTAAAAACATGCACACTGTGTGCAACTGGGTTTGACAATCTTTCCAAATGGTCTCAGTTCAATATAATTTACATTACCTTAAACTAGTATCTTGAGGTGTCCTTTATGGTAGTCATTGGAGTGAAAAAAAATACTACCAAAACCAGTCCATCGATAGCTTGCATCCATTTTAGGCATGACCTCAAAGTTTATTTTTGCAAACACTGAAACATTTAAATTAAATAACATTTAATGATTCCTTTTTAATTCAAACAAAATAAAAACTTTTGAACTTGTCATATGATGTTCTGTTGTAGGTCTCAAGACCAGTCTCGAGGCCAAAATCCGTATTTAATATGGAAAATAAAAAAATATGGCAATAGAACAGAAATCCAGGCCTGTACAAAAACATCCTCCAAAATTGTGGTTGTATTAAGCTGACGTTCTTGAGAATCATGGTATAATAATTGCGCACCCACTGGTAAAATAGCCTGGCCAAATAGCCTGGAAATGGAAGGTTCCATATTTTGAATGTTGGATTTGTTTATAAGTGTAGGCCTAAAGAATCCAACCCTACTTTCTTGGATTGAAGTTGAATCTAAACAATGTTTAAATTTGTTTTGTAATCTTTCTGCAGATCAGTCTGGCTGGGATGATGGGAATAACATGATGGCTTCAACGGTGTAGCACGCTGCCCTCTTCCTGCGTCCAATAACGTTGTAGCTCTACTCCAGGATGTTTCAACTTGTTGGGGGATTTCTGTGAAACTTAGTGGTAAGTTTGAGATATAGTATCAGGTTAAAGGGAAGGTACAACATTGGTAATGCATGTCCATTTCAATCCTCTAGTTTTCAAGAAAAAACTAACCTGTGAAAGTTTCATCACAATAGGTTCCCACGTTGAGAAAAGAACAAAAAACTGTTATAAATTGGTTATGTTTTTATTTTTTACTCCATTATTGTTCAGTATGATTGGTACCTTGACCAACTTCACATCAAGTTAGCTTTCAGATAGTAAGGTAGTCATTTTGTGTTCAGGTCATAATTACCGATACTATACCTCCCTTTAAGTGACTATAGTGTAACACAGAGCAGCTGATATAGGAAAGAATGTCTTATCCAACCGCCACTTTTTAAGGTTTTTTTAAATTTTGCAACCACTAACCAGATAAAAAGTAATTTTTTACGATTTTTGAGGGTACAGAAAGTGAAAACTATTTAAAATCCACTTTTATGAGAGTTTTTCGGACTTTATTTCCCTTCTAAAAAAGTCCTCCCCTTCAGAAAATAGAAGAATCCTATTATAGTTTACACTGCACATGTACAATGACCGTGATGGTCACTAATAGGGGAGTTGACAAGATAAGACTGACATAGGAAGTCATCGTATACCAAACATTTCTGATTTTGTTTTTCATGAAACAAATATTCTGGAATAATTTGAAGTATATGTCCATTATCTATATGTTCTCCACCTTACTGAGTAGGTAAGATTGCATTATTAGTTATGAGAAAAAAAAGTTGCAGTTGGATACAGCAATTTGTGCCAGTTGGCATATGAAGATGTTTCCGTTTTGTCTTTTTACCTAAATTAAATAAATTAATTTTGATAATTTAACAACAAAAACAGGTCAACACCATGCTATGAATGTTGAATTGTTGAGAAGGCACTAATTGGCAACTGCTGTCAGGTTTCTGTATGACATGGGTATTTTAATGCCAGTCAAGCTGCCTCTACAAGTATATTTTCTCTTTGAACCAACCAGTCTGCAGTCAAGACTTTAGTAAATATATGGAAAAAAACCATTGGAGCAAAATGTTTATGGATTGCAACATTTTAAAAATGTGCATTTGTCTGCAATCATCTTTTTTATCAGAACATTTTACTATAGGAAAGGACAAGAAATAATTAAAAATTACAGTTCATAATGTTCCTGAGAAGCATGGTTTACAATAAAATGTGCCAAAATTAATTTATGGTTGGTCCCTTCATAAATTCATGGAGGTACTTTTTTTCTGACTATTGATTGAAAGAATAAAAAGAAAGTAACTATTTATATACTCGGATTTTACCGCCAGAACCAATGTTGTACAGTATGTTAAAAGGAAAGGATACGACAGCACTGATTTATAATCTAAACAATCTTGATGGCTCCAAACATCCAGTATTATAATTTTGTCTGTAAACGTGTATTGTATACAGAATAATTGCAAAAATCAATTATCATTTAAGGCGGATGTAAAATGAAGCATTTTTTTAGTTCATTTATCATTGGTCTTCACAGATGAAGAAATAGTATCTAGCCAAGTTTGATTTACATTACTGCACCATGATGACCCCCAAACCTCAATTACACCAAAACGTAAACGGGATTTAAGCAATGCAGTTCTTAAAACAGGTGAACTATGTGTAAAATAAAAACCTAGGTGCTTTGTATTAACCCGCCTACTTCAGCTGAAAGTACCCCATCATGGTCAAAACCAGTCAACAATTGTCAACTCATTTTTACCCTTTAAGTCACAGAAGTGTTAAAAAAAAAAGCAAACAAATCTTAATGCATTTTTAATATTTTCTTGTAAAATAAACACGCTGAAACAATCACAGGTTGATTTCTGTACATTTTTTCCCAATGGTGTACAATTCTTTGGATTCCAGGAATAATGCCTTATTCACATACAGTACAATGTAGATGGAAGGGATTCCAAAAATCACGTATAGTCCCCATATGAAATAAGTTGCGAAGCAAATTTATTTGTTTTTTAAACTGAAATATCTTCCATTGGGTAGATCTATTTAAGAATTATGTTGATAATTTTTCAAGGGAAAAATATCGAAACATTTGTATAAATCTGCATGTCTTTATGTCATTGCTTTTAAGAGTTAAGGGAATAAGAAAATACTTAGTTTTATGTAGCACTGGCTGGCACAAGAGGGTGCTGAAATCTGTGGGTGCTTCTGGTCATCAAACATGAGAATGATATTGGGGAGCATTTATTTGAGTGATAATTATAAATTTGCAACTTTATTTTTGTACAGGTTGTTGAGACAAATGACTACAATGCAATCTGCTGCCCTGTTTATGTCTTCATTCAAGGCCTTGTTGACATCAATGGGATAAAAAAGTTAAGTTTTCTCATTAAAAACTTGGTCCACATTTTGAGCATAAAACCATGCAGTTTCAGTAGAATAAATTGTTTACCCAGTTCGCGTCAGGAAAAAAGTTTTTCTGTGCTGGTTTCTTTTCCCCACACAAATACGTTAATTGAAGCTTGCACGGCGCGTGGCCACGTTCACATACAATATTCCGGAGTTTCCTCTGGCGTGTATAGACGCTCTCCGTGGTACAAAAAGAAATTGCATGTATACACGGCCTCCGATGCGAACTGGTTAATTACTTGATGTTAAAATGTTTCAGAAATCAATCTGTACTATCTAGCCCATATTGATAGTTTGTTATCACTCACAGGGACTTTTTGCAATATAATTCACAAATGACACAGATGACACAAAATACTATCATTTCTTAGGACATACTTTATTTCCTTTTGGCATTCCTAAAATTGTTTTCACTTCATATTTATGTAGCAATTTAAGTACAGGGTGTCAATGAAGACCAAACATTAACAATAACATGTATGATAGTTGCTCCTGAAATAACGGAGTACCCTGTTATAATTGTTGCAAACCCAAGGTGGATATCTCTTGCTTGACATGCTAACGAGCATTTAATTACTATATATTGTTGATTTCTCATTAATCTTTTTACTGACGAGATCTAGAGAAATTAGACAGCGATTGTAATTTAGCAAAGAGAACTCTTTCCTACATGTAAATTCAAAATCTTTTACATTACAAAACTTTAAAACTGTTTGATAGAGAATTACCAAGCCACTGTTTGAATTGGAACCAATTAATATACACTTATTTTTAATTCCAAGTGCGCAACCCTAAATTCATTTCACTTAAAACTATTAAGAATGCTATGCCTAAATTACCAATGGTCGTAGAACATTTTACAGTATGATTGTACAAAATCCCTCTCTTGTTTGTACTTGGTCAGGATGAAATAAAACATTTCTTTATACAGTTTGATTGTTACTCTGTCATTTATTTAACAATTGTCTCATATATAATAATATATATAAGTTAAACTACTGAAGACAAAGTTAAATTACATTGTTTAAAATACATTACTTGAGATTTTAAAAAAGCGGGTTCAGGGTTCAGGGTTCAGGGTTCAGGGTTCAGGGTTCAGGGTTCAGGGTTCAGGGTTCAGGGTTCAGGGTTCAGGGTTCAGGGTTCAGGGTTCAGGGTTCAGGGTTCAGGGTTCAGGGTTCAGGGTTCAGGGTTCAGGGTTCAGGGTTCAGGGTTCAGGGTTCAGGGTTCAGGGTTCAGGGTTCAGGTATCAGGGTTCAGGGTTCAGGGTTCAGGGTTCAGGGTTCAGGGTTCAGGGTTCAGGGTTCAGGGGTCAGGGTTCATGGTTCAGGGTTCAGGGTTCAGGGTTCAGGGTTCAGGGTTCAGGGTTCAGGGTTCAGGGTTCAGGGTTCAGGGTTCAGGGTTCAGGGTTCAGGTTCAGGTTCAGGGTTCAGGGTTCAGGTTCAGGTTCAGGTTCAGGGTTCAGGGTTCAGGTTCAGGGTTCAGGGTTCAGGTTCAGGTTCTAGGGTTCAGGGTTCAGGGTTCAGGGTTCAGGGTTCAGGGTTCAGTTCAGGGTTCAGGTTCAGGGTTCAGGGTTCAGGGTTCAGGTTCAGTTCAGGGTTCAGGGTTCAGGTTCAGGGTTCAGGTTCAGGGTTCAGGTTCAGGTTCAGGGTTCAGGGTTCAGGGTTCAGGGTTCAGGGTTCAGGGTTCAGGGTTCAGGGTTCAGGGTTCAGGTTCAGTTCAGGGTTCAGGGTTCAGGGTTCAGGTTCAGGTTCAGGGTTCAGGGTTCAGGGTTCAGGTTCAGGTTCAGGGTTCAGGGTTCAGGGTTCAGGTTCAGGGTTCAGGGTTAAGTGTTCAGGGTTCAGGGTTCAGGGTTCAGGGTTCAGGGTTCAGGGTTCAGGGTTCAGGGTTCAGGGTTCAGGGTTCAGGGTTCAGGGTTCAGGGTTCAGGGGTCAGGGTTCAGGGTTCAGGGTTCAGGGTTCAGGGTTCAGGGTTCAGGGTTCAGGGTTCAGGGTTCAGGGTTCAGGGTTCAGGGTTCAGGGTTCAGGGTTCAGGGTTCAGGGTTCAGGGTTCAGGGTTCAGGGTTCAGGGTTCAGGTTCAGGGTTCAGGGTTCAGGGTTCAGGGTTCAGGGTTCCGGGATCAGGGATAAGCGTACAGGGTTCAGGGATCAGCTTACGGCGTTCAGGGTTCAGGGTTCAGGGTTCAGGGTTCAGGGTTCAGGGTTCAGGGTTCAGGTTCAGGTTCAGGGTTCAGGTTCAGGGTTCAGGTTCAGGGTTCAGGGTTCAGGGTTCAGGGTTCCAGGGTTCAGGGTTCAGGGTTCAGGTTCAGGTTCAGGGTTCAGGGTTCAGGTTCAGGGTTCAGGGTTCAGGGTTCAGGGTTCAGGTTCAGGTTCAGGGTTCAGGTTCAGGGTTCAGGGTTCAGGGTTCAGGGTTCAGGGTTCAGGGTTCAGGTTCAGGGTTCAGGTTCAGGGTTCAGGGTTCAGGGTTCAGGGTTCAGGGGTTCAGGGTTCAGGGTTCAGGTTCAGGGTTCAGGGTTCAGGGTTCAGGGTTCAGGTTCAGGGTTCAGGTTCAGGTTCAGGGTTCAGGGTTCAGGGTTCAGGGTTCAGGGTTCAGGTTCAGGGTTCAGGTTCAGGGTTCAGGGTTCAGGGTTCAGGGGTTCAGGGTTCAGGGTTCCAGGGTTCAGGTTCAGGGTTCAGGTTCAGGGTTCAGGGTTCAGGGTTCAGGTTCAGGGTTCAGGGTTCAGGGTTCAGGGTTCAGGTTCAGGTTCAGAGGTTCAGGTTCAGGGTTCAGGGTTCAGGGTTCAGGGTTCAGGGTTCAGGTTCTAGGGTTCAGGGTTCAGGTTCAGGGTTCAGGGTTCTGGTTTAAGGGTTCAGGGTTCAGGGTTCAGGGTTCAGGGTTCAGGGTTCAGGGTTCAGGGTTCAGGGTTCAGGGTTCAGGGTTCAGGGTTCAGGGTTCAGGGTTCATGGTTCAGGGTTCAGGGATCAGGGTTCAGGTTTCAGGGTTCAGGGTTCAGGGTTCAGGGTTCAGGGTTCAGGGTTCAGGGTTCAGGGTTCAGGGTTCAGGGTTCAGGGTTCAGGGTTCAGGGTTCAGGGTTCAGGGTTCAGGGTTCAGGGTTCAGGGTTCAGGGTTCAGGGTTCAGGGTTCAGGGTTCAGGGTTCAGGGTTCAGGGTTCAGGGTTCAGGGTTCAGGGTTCAGGGTTCAGGGTTCAGGGTTCAGGGTTCAGGGTTCTTTCGAAAAAATTTCAAAAAATAATTCCTAAAAAAATTCTTCTCAGCTACACACTTGCTTCAGGAAAGGTACATTGTCAGCTACAATTAATAAGCTATATCACCAGAATAATTCATCTGAAAGCTGCACATCCATTTAAAAAATTATGTTACAGCTTTCAAATGAACTATAACCCTGACCATACTCTATTTAAGGGAAAGTACATCATTGATAATGTTGCTTCTACCATTGAGTATACTTATACATTCAACTATGTTGTACCTTCCCTTCAAAATAAAAATTACTTACTGTTGCAAACATTGTGTTTCACTCTACACCATTATAGTCGTTCTCCATGATGTTATCTTCTGGCTAAATCTGTTGTAAAACACACTATAAACCTTCGGCACATTTGTAATAATACCACAGATGCAACTTTACTATTTAAGGGAAGGTACATCATTTGAAATGTTGCTACCATTCAGTATGCATTAAACAATGTTGTACCTTCCCTTCCAAAAAAATAAAATTACTTACTATTATAAGCCAACATTTTCTCTCTATGTTACGGTAATCATTACGTCGTACTCCTCTTGCCATCTTTAAGGAAAAGTACATGTAACAGTGATGAATCTAAGGGAGAAAGTGTTGTAAACAATTTCTCCATACCCAACATTTCAGTATGACTTGACATTAACTTTCCTGATAACACAAAAAGCGCTTTAACCCTAACTCCTAGACAACAAAGCCAGTTGGAGGATTTTGAAGGATTTTTATTTTTTTAGTACAATGCCTAGGGAGTTAGGGTTAATAAAATCATGTCTTTTTGAGCCCAACAGTTCTCACATACGTACATCATTTCTAATATTGACATGAAATGTTATCATGTTGCACAGAAACCATAATGTGGCATATCTTTTTAGAGCCCCCACATTAGCACAATTTATCAAAACAATTCATACATTTAAGGGTACGTACATCATTATTAATCTTGCTTCTACCATTCAGTATACTTACAGTAAACTATGTTATACCTTCCCATCCAAAAACAAAATTACTTACTATTATAAGCCAACATTTTTTAGTGTTGCAGTTAATCATTACATCGTCGTACTCCTCTTGCCATCTTTAAGGAAAAGAGTAAAATGACATCACTATCGTTTTCCGTCCAAGACCAATCTGACTACATTGGGACCTATAACTACAATAAATTAGTTTATTACTCGATATCCGTTACATTAACTTTCCCAATAACACAAAAAGTAGTTTTGTAAAATGATCTATGCCTCACCAAGTTCTCCATATGCAACATTTCAGTAGGATGCAATTGGCGGTACAACTCGACGTTTCGATCAGTATGCTTTGGTCACCAAATGTGGTGCTTGACGATGGCTGACTTCTCTGCGGCCGTGTGCTCGGTGTTCTTTAAGTCTGATGGGGAGATTCACGACTGTTGTCGTTCTTTCAGCAGCAATCTGGCTTTATCTTCTTGGTGCCTACAGCTTAACATAACTACATGTACAATAATTTGTTCGATTCAAACATTATTTTGTCCTTCAAACATGTATCATGACAAATTCTGAAATTTTCATTAATCCTAACTCCCTAGGCATTGTACTAAAACAATAAAAATCCTTCAAAATCCTCCAACTGGCTTTGTTGTCTAGGGAGTTAGGGTTAAAGACCACACAAACTGCCTTTGTGTATATTTATGCTATTCCAAAAAACCTTTTCATAATTTGCAGCTGAAATTCATATGAATCAGTGCACCTATAATCAGGCTACGTGCCTGCCTACAATTCAACAACCTATGAATGCTTCAAGCCTGTAATGTTAATTGCAAAACTTTAAATTTGTATTCATTAAAAACATCACTCACCACCGTTTGTTTGAATGTTGTCCGTCAGATCTCATCATTATGAACAGGGGAGGAGCAAGGTATATATTAAATAATCTTTTTTGGGGCCCCATTCGGATGTGCTGTAGTTCCTTGGAAAGGCTGTCCTTGTCACAAATGTTGTAGGCACGAGGGTACGGTTGGGTGATGGAAGGAGCACTGGTTCAGGTACCGATATGTGGGGTTTCTGGAAATGCCAACATCAAGGAACGCGATCTTGCCTTCTTCTGTTGCTGGTTGAGATGTTGTGGAAAATCCTGGAGTGTGTCTCTGCCATGTGGCCAAACCACAAAGGTGTCATCCAGGTATCGGAGCCACAGCTTGGGTTGGAGGTCGACGGTGTTGAGGGAAGAGTTTTCAAACATTTCCATGAAAATATCAGCAAGGACCGGGGATAAATTAGATCCCATGGAGGTCCCAGCTGTCTGCTTGTAGAACTTGCCCTGAAACTGAAAACAACTTGAAGAGACACATGTTAGTAGCAATTCATGAATTTGGTCAAGGGCGAGTGATGTGCAATCATCAAGGGAAAGATCTTGTACGAGTCTGTCCATCACCAGGAGGCATGACTCTGTAGTTGGGACATTGGTGAATAGGGAGACACCATCAAAACTAACCAAGATTTTTATTTAACTGTCAACATCCGAGACATCAACAATAATGTGTATGACAAAGTGTAAGTCCTCATCAGAAAAAACAAGCAGTTAATTTACGGCACGATAAAAAGTGTACAGTATCAAAGTAATGGATACAGTCTGTAGTTGACAATTACACAGTAAAGGGTGCATAATGGTTGTAATCTAATTTGAATACAACTGTTGTGGGAAACAAAAGCAAGCAGGTCCAGCCATACTTGCTCCATGGTTCTATGGTTAAATTGTACACATAGTCAATAATTAAATTTCATACATTTTCACTGGTTTCAAACATAGTTAACAAAAGACCATTAAATACCTGTTAATCCTTACATAATGGAAGAATTAAAACAAATTTTCATTGTAGCGGATCTTTTGGGGCCCCAGAGTGGGGCAATTTATCCCAACCCTACATACATTGGTAATGTTGACAAACTTGCTTATACATTGAACTACATGTCACAATGTTGTACCTTCCCTTCAAAATAAAGATTAAAATAAATCACTCACTACTGTTTGACTGTTGTGTTGGTGCCTAAAGCTCAATTTAAGCATAACTATGTTGTCATGCAAGAAATTCATAAGACTGACACCTGTAATGAGTCGTAAAAAAAATTCATTGCAGCGGATCTAAGGGAGGTGTTCTTAACCATAGTACTTTGAAATAGGATTTTTTTTTTAAACCTAATATTGTACATGTAAAATACAAAAGATTAAAATTATTTTGTACACAGCAATTCTATGTTGAAATCCACGACGTAACTTTTTTGGACGTCTCACGTGGTTCATGTTCATGGTTGCTCTTAAAATATTTGTTTGTAAAAAGCAATACAAATAGGTTACCACTATTGTCAACCTTAACTATTTAATGAAAGGTACATCACTGGTAATGTTGATTTTAAAACAAGAAAATATATTGAAAAAAGAAAGTTTAAAAATATCACTCATCACTGTTGGAAGGTAGTGATATTATATCGATTTGCAGTGACACCATGTATTAAAAAATCTCTTGAGTTGTACGAATTCTGAGAATAAACATTCAGCTGGGTCAATTTATCCCAATACATCTTTCTCCATGACTCTCAGTGCTGCAAAATCTGTTAATTGAAAACGATTCAGATATATTTGAATTTCAAATGGTGAAATACAAAATATCAAAATTACAGTAAAGACCACACAAACTGCCTCGATTTTTTTTTCACTAAAACATTTTCAGTATATGACATAAAACACAATAAAGGGGGCCACTTTCCTACCGTCACATTGGCAGTTTTTCTTATGGTTGTAATTTTTTTTTTAATATCTGAAACCACCCAAAAAGAATTTCAACATTTGAATAGACATGCATGCTTATCCTAAAGATAATTTGAGTTGATTATTACTATTAATTTTTTAATTAGCCTAAAATTTCCATCAACAAATGGACGGAAAAGTGAGGTAACTTTTTTCGTCCAATTTTTATGGAAATTTGAGGGTAAAAAAATAAATAAAAAATTTAAAAATAAAATAAATCAACTCAAATTAGTTCTAGTATAAGCCTGCATGTCCATTCACATGTTGAAACACTTTTTGGTCGGTTTCGGGTACTTAAAAATAAATAACCATTGGAAAAACTGCTCATGTGACGGATGCAAAGTGGCCCCCTTTATTGTGTTTTAAGTCATATGCTATTCATAATTGGTTGGATGTCTGGTATGATATGACAGCACCGCAACAAGCACAATTTAAAGTGAAAATAACTTTCCCGATAACAAAATTCAAGGAATAAATCCACTAATGTCAACCTCAACTATTTAGCAAAAGATACATCATTGGTAAAAATAGTGAAAATTTCAATTGGAACTTTTTATTCATTCTGTAGCGCCCGCACGATAATCAAGAATGAATATCTACACGAGGCACATTTAGTAAATCAGTCAATGACTCTCTGTAAATAAATAATAAGTAGTTGCAATCAGATTTGTATAACTTTCGAAGAAACACTTTATTGTGTTGCAAGGGTCATTGCTGGCAGAACAATCAACACAATAATTATAATTCCAAATTATAAGCCTAAAGAAAAATCCTAAACTTTGCCTATAAAATGTCAGAAGTAAATTAATAGAACAATAAAACACATTGATAGAAAGGATAACTTGTCACTATGTGCAAGGCACATTCGGTAATCCAAACGTATGTATCGATCAGGCAATCTAACCGCTGGAAACAACATAAAGAATCGGTGTGGCCAAAACGTAAACAAACATATCAGGTTAGTCCAGCTATCAATAACAAGTCTAAGAATCACTCTGGTCACAAGTCTTATCACTATGGCAACCACTTGGGCAGCTGCAGCAGCCTGACCCCATGGTTAGCTAACTTACATATCTACCCAGTGACTTCTAAGAACCACCACTGGACATAATCCCTAATGGCCAATAAACAATGTCTAGTGGGCCTTACACTGCACACACTAAGTATGGGTTGACCTCCCACTGAGTGTACATGTACTGGTTATTTTAATCATGGAGGAAGGAAACAGCATAACTTGTTCTGTACACAAGCATTCCTTAGTACAGGAGCTGTACAGAAAACATCTAAAATTATATCTAACTAAATGAAAGTATACAAAGTTGTAGAGAAATACCAAAATCATTCTCAAGCAATACTGAAATCTGGAAACATACATCAGATCAATAGATTTTTGAAGAAAACTCTTGAATACAACTGTACTCTTTCTTGAAAAGCTAAAACTATTTCCTTTACTAAAAGTTTTTAAAATATCAAGAAAACAGCAGAATGGCAAAGTTATAAACATATACACATGTAAGCTAGCAATAATGGAAAGAAATAAAACCAACATACCTGTAAATAAATAATAAGTAGTTGCAATCATATTTGTATAACTTTCGAAGAAACACTTTATTGTGTTGCAAGGGTCATTGCTGGCAGAACAATGAACCAACTTCTTCTATACAAAAGGGTCCTTGCTGATGTGGCAACTACTCATTAGTATGCGGAAGGTTCCATTTATCTTAAGAGGTGGATACAAGATGAGGTAGGGTTTATACCAAATAAAGTGGGGTGGTCTAAAATTAAAAAGGGGGGCCTGAATTCCATGCAAAATAAAAAGGGGGCCTGAATTCCATGCTCTCTACAATTCTACCTTCCCTTCAAAAGAAAGATTAAAAATATCACTCACCACTATTTGACTAGGGAGAATCGTTTCATTTTGTGCCTTATCAACTACCGTACCTGTAATGAACATAGGAGGAAGGTGGTGATATTATATCGATGTGCAATTTCTAAGAATGAACAGTTGCATACATTTAAATCTCTTTTTCTTAGACATTCAAAATATTGGTGCCAAAATAGATTTGGGCGGTTTTATAAAAATCAATTTATTCAAACAGTGAGGCTTACTTTTACAATTTGAAGTGACATTAACTTTCCCGTTTGTAAAAAGCACTCACATGCTGAAATTCATACAATTCAGTGCACCTACAATAAAACCGCTAATGTCAACCTCTACCATCGAGTATGCTTGTACTTTCTATTAATCAAGATATACATTTAATGTTTCAGGTGAAAACTGGAAATATGTATTAAATTTTTTTTTTTAAATATCACTCACCACTGTTTGTTTGACTAGGGATAATCTTGTTCTGTCTTCTGTGATTGCTCCATTATCAACTGACTCAAATAAACTACAACCTGTAATGCAAAAGAACAAAACATTTTCATTGCCCACCAACCGTTATGAACAGGGGAGGAGGAAGGTGGTGATATTATATCGATTTGTGGTGACACTATATATTAAAGAACTAACAATGGCATACAATTAGCCGGATCACTTTCAATCTCATGTTTTTCTTAAACATTCTAAATATTGGTGAGAGAATAGGCTTGGGCGATCTTTTGGTAAAACCCAGTAGTCACATTTTTGTTTTCAACCAAAATACCCAACAGTTGAGGCTTATACTTTCCTACTGGTCCTCACTGTATCCTTCAGCAATGATTATTAAAGCAACATGATCAGCACTACTAGATGGTATATATTTACTATTCACTTGCAAGGTTTTTCCTTTTGATAAAACTTTTTCATATTAAATTATGTGATACGATTTGTAAAAATAAAGTGAAAATAACTAGGATTTAGTACTTGATTTTTATGATTTTAACTGGCATTTAGGTAGAACCCTAGTTTATGTTTTGTTCTCTTCAAAAAGTATGCTTACTCTCTGATTCCATGCCCTGTTCATCGTGACAATACTGCCCCTTAAATTTGCTTCTAGACTGTCCACAACTTTCACATTTACCAAATAATTATTGTAAGTTGTCCATCTCCAAACATTAAGCCTAAGTGCACTTAAAAATTGTCAGATATGTGATTTAGATAAAGATAACCTATTTTTCTAATACGCCAAAAAACATGGGTGGGGCTCAGCGTCAAAAGAGTATTGAAAGTCGTTCCGACAGTGAGGTGCCACGAGAAAATATAACATTGTGACTTTTGGCACAGTTAAACCACTGCATTTATTCAACACACTTTGACACACATACCAATTATCATTCATAAAACTGCACTGAGTGTTTACAAAGTGTGGATTAGAACTTTATGTAAAACATATAACACTAGATTACTTAAATTATTTATACAGGCTAATTTCATTGAACCTGAGGCAGTGGCAGTTCGCTTCCCAAAAAATTAATGCCCAACACACAAAACCATTAGATAAGGGCTCGGGGACCAGGAAACTCATGACTGGACAAGTCCGGTGGTCTTGGGGTGGTTTTTCAATTGAATACAGGTATTAAATATGCTCAAACGTTCACTGTTGACTTGTTCTTCTAAAAACAATTAAAGGCACAGGAAAAATTGTAAGCTGCGATTCCGGACGTTTTCCAGAAAGTACTCATTACCACCCGGAGAAAGGTGAACATCATTGTATCTGAATAGTGTAAATTCCGACCATTTAAACTGGGGGTGGTGAAGGACAGATGCGCCCATTTGTTCAAAACATACCATGGCCGAATAAAGATATAAATTACTATTAGCAATAATAATCAAACAGGCACGAAAGGAATGGGCACCACCCAAATCCACAAATTTCTTAAACACAACATTAACCCTAACTACCTAGGCCCATTTGCATGCATGGAGCAATCACTACAACAAACATGCCTAATAACCTGAATCCTCCAAAATCCTTCACTTTAGCAACGAGGATTTTGGAGGATTTGGGAAAGTTAGGGTTAAACTGGTATTGAGCAAGGGGGCTCTCCAAAGTGGCAGAAAAAAAAAACTTCCAAGTAAAAGAGTCCGAGAGATTTATCCATTTGAGGTGGACCCGTTCTATTAGTGCCTAAAGGAAATCACAACCGAAGCTTTTGCTGTACCCATGGAGGAAGACGTCAGAAACAAGGTTCCCTTGCAAAGAAGTTTGTGAGTGCGCAGCAAATTTCACCAACTTCACCTCAAATTGGAGGGCCTGCAGAATACGGGCAAGAACTGAGGCGATCGCTGTGGCAGGTTGCATTAGTCGGACGGCTTCGATAAAAAGTGTCATTAAGTATTGTGCACAGTTTCCATACGCTGCGTATGGAAGCAGTGCTGAATGAAGCACTGAGGCGATAACACACATTGTCCAATCAGACTACACTGAAAATCCAATACCAGGATATCATGAATATGTATGAGTGGTACTGCAGAAGCTTGTAGACCCCCGTTGTGAAGACAATTAACACTCTGCTGGCTAAGGAAAGGTGATAATTGGCTCTCCACCAGTGTAGTGAATAACTAGAACAGTCAGTGGCATAGAATAGTTCGTATTTTTATGTGGGGCAGAGACAAGCAATATATCAAACCAAAATAAAAGATTTGCACTTATTGCCGTTAATGATGCAGTGTTATTTGTTTGGCATGATTTTTATGGTTTATATTCATTTTCAAATTTTCAAAGGAGTGGTTAAGTTTCTCTTAAATGAAGGAACAACATTGGCATTTGATAACGTATATTAATTTAAATTCTCTGGTTCACAAATCACAAAACTAAACCATGCAATCACGGGAATCACGATTTTTAATATCAAAAACACAAAGTGATGAAAACATTTTCCTTTTTCTATTCTAACAATTTTATTTTAACATTTTTATTAACAAACAAAACGAATCGACTGCACCTTTTTCCACATAGGGCCTAGGCTATGCTCTTTCTTAAGCTCCTTTGGGTTGCGTGTGCACCCTTATATTCAGACTCGCTCTCTACTTAAACTAAAACCAGTCTTATAGCGAGAATAAAACCATTGTAAATCTCGCACCCTTATATTTCAGACTCGCTCTCTTATACTTAAAACACAAAAAAATCAGTCTTATCATAGCGAGAATAAAACCATTGTAAATCTCGCACCCTTATATTCAGATCACTCTCTTATAGTTAAACCAACAAATCAGTTTCGTCATAGTGAGAATGAAACCATTGTAAATCCCGCACCCTTATATTTCAGACTCGCTCTCTTAGGCCTATTATACTTAAAACACAAAAAATCAGTCTTAGCGAGAATAAAACCATTGTAAATATCGCACCCTTATATTCAGACTCGCTCTCTTATACTTAAAAAAAAAATCAGTTTCGTTATAGCGAGAATGAAACCATTGTAAATCTCGCAACCTTATAATTCAGACTCGCTCTCTTATACTTAAAAAAATTAAGTTTCGTAATAGCGAGAATGAAACCATTGTAAATCTCACACCCTTATATTCAGACTCGCTCTTTAAACCAAAAATCAGTCTCAAATATCATAGCGAGAATAAAACCATTGTAAATATCGCACCCTTATATTCAGACTCGCTCTCTTATACTTAAAAAAAATTCAGTTTCGTTATAGCGAGAATGAAACCATTGTAAATCTCGCAACCTTATAATTCAGACTCGCTCTCTTATACTTAAAAAAATTAAGTTTCGTAATAGCGAGAATGAAACCATTGTAAATCTCACACCCTTATATTCAGACTCGCTCTCTTTAAACCAAAAATCAGTCTCATCATAGCGAGAATAAAACCATTGTAAATCTCGCACCCTTATAATTCAGACTCGCTCTCTTATACTTAAAACAAAACAAAAATCAGTCTTATCATAGCGAGAATAAAACCATTGTAAATCTCGCACCCTTATATTTCAGACTCGCTCTCTTATACTTAAAACACAAAAAAATCAGTCTTATCATAGCGAGAATAAAACCATTGTAAATCTCGCACCCTTATATTCAGACTCACTCTCTTATAGTTAAACCAACAAATCAGTTTCGTCATAGTGAGAATGAAACCATTGTAAATCCCGCACCCTTATATTTCAGACTCGCTCTCTTAGGCCTATTATACTTAAAACACAAAAAATCAGTCTTAGCGAGAATAAAACCATTGTAAATATCGCACCCTTATATTCAGACTCGCTCTCTTATACTTAAAAAAAATTCAGTTTCGTTATAGCGAGAATGAAACCATTGTAAATCTCGCAACCTTATAATTCAGACTCGCTCTCTTATACTTAAAAAAATTAAATTTCGTAATAGCGAGAATGAAACCATTGTAAATCTCACACCCTTATATTCAGACTCGCTCTTTAAACCAAAAATCAGTCTCAAATATCATAGCGAGAATAAAACCATTGTAAATATCGCACCCTTATATTCAGACTCGCTCTCTTATACTTAAAAAAAATTCAGTTTCGTTATAGCGAGAATGAAACCATTGTAAATCTCGCAACCTTATAATTCAGACTCGCTCTCTTATACTTAAAAAAATTAAGTTTCGTAATAGCGAGAATGAAACCATTGTAAATCTCACACCCTTATATTCAGACTCGCTCTCTTTAAACCAAAAATCAGTCTCATCATAGCAAGAATAAAACCATTGTAAATCTCGCACCCTTATAATTCAGACTCGCTCTCTTATACTTAAAACAAAACAAAAATCAGTCTTATCATAGCGAGAATAAAACCATTGTAAATCTCGCACCCTTATATTCAGATCACTCTCTTATAGTTAAACCAACAAATCAGTTTCGTCATAGTGAGAATGAAACCATTGTAAATCCCGCACCCTTATATTTCAGATACGCTCTCTTATACTTAAAACACAAAAAATCAGTCTTATCATAGCGAGAATAAAACCATTGTAAATCTCGCACCCTTATAATTCAGACTCGCTCTCTTATACTTAAAACAAAACAAAAATCAGTCTTATCATAGCGAGAATAAAACCATTGTAAATCTCGCACCCTTATATTTCAGACTCACTCTCTTTAAACCAAAAATCAGTCTGATCATGGCGAGAATAAAACCATTGTAAATCTCGCACCCTTATATTCAGACTCGCTCTCTTATACTTAAACTAAAACCAGTCTTATCATAGCGAGAATAAAACCATTGTAAATCTCGCACCCTTATATTCAGATACGCTCTCTTATACTTAAAACAAAACAAAAATCAGTCTTATCATTGCGAGAATAAAACCATTGTAAATCTCGCACCCTTATAATTCAGACTCGCTCTCTTATACTTAAAACAAAACAAAAATCAGTCTTATCATAGCGAGAATAAAACCATTGTAAATCTCGCACCCTTATATTTCAGACTCACTCTCTTTAAACCAAAAATCAGTCTGATCATAGCGAGAATAAAACCATTGTAAATCTCGCACCCTTATATTCAGACTCGCTCTCTTATACTTAAACTAAAACCAGTCTTATCATAGCGAGAATAAAACCATTGTAAATCTCGCACCCTTATATTCAGATACGCTCTCTTATACTTAAAACAAAACAAAAATCAGTCTTATCATAGCGAGAATAAAACCATTGTAAATCTCGCACCCTTATATTCAGACTGGCTCTCTTATACTTAAACAAAAAATCAGTCTAGCGAGAATAAAGGCATTGTAAATCTCGCACCCTTATATTCAGACTCGCTCTCTTATACTTAAACTAAAATCAGTCTTATCATAGCGAGACTAATACCATTGTAAATCTCGCACCCTTATATTCAGACTCGCTCTCTTATACTTAAACTAAAATCAGTCTTATCATAGCGAGAATTAAACCATTGTAAATCTCGCACCCTTATATTCAGACTCGCTCTCTTATACTTAAACTAAAAATCAGTCTCATCATAGCGAGAATAAAACCATTGTATCTCGCACCCTTATATTCAGACTCGCTCTCTTATAGTTAAACCAAAAAATCAGTTTCGTCATAGTGAGAATGAAACCATTGTAAATCCCGCACCCTTATATTTCAGATACGCTCTCTTATACTTAAAACACAAAAAATCAGTCTTATCATAGCGAGAATAAAACCATTGTAAATCTCGCACCCTTATATTCAGACTCACTCTCTTATAGTTAAACCAACAAATCAGTTTCGTCATAGTGAGAATGAAACCATTGTAAATCCCGCACCCTTATATTTCAGATACGCTCTCTTATACTTAAAACACAAAAAATCAGTCTTATCATAGCGAGAATAAAACCATTGTAAATCTCGCACCCTTATATTCAGACTCACTCTCTTATAGTTAAACCAACAAATCAGTTTCGTCATAGTGAGAATGAAACCATTGTAAATCCCGCACCCTTATATTCAGACTCGCTCTCTTATACTTAAACAAAAAATCAGTCTTATCATAGCGAGAATAAAACCATTGTAAATCTCGCACCCTTATATTCAGACTCGCTCTCTTATACTTAAACTAAAATCAGTCTCATCATAGCGAGAATAAAACCATTGTAAATCTCGCACCCTTATATTCAGACTCGCTCTCTTATACTTAAACTAAAATCAGTCTTATCATAGCGAGAATAATACCATTGTAAATCTCGCACCCTTATATTCAGACTCGCTCTCTTATACTTAAACTAAAATCAGTCTTATCATAGCGAGAATTAAACCATTGTAAATCTCGCACCCTTATATTCAGACTCGCTCTCTTATACTTAAACAAAAATCAGTCTCATCATAGCGAGAATAAAACCATTGTAAATCTCGCACCCTTATATTCAGACTCGCTCTCTTATACATAAACTAAAATCAGTCTTATCATAGCGAGACTAATACCATTGTAAATCTCGCACCCTTATATTCAGACTCGCTCTCTTATACTTAAACTAAAATCAGTCTTATCATAGCGAGAATTAAACCATTGTAAATCTCGCACCCTTATATTCAGACTCGCTCTCTTATACTTAAACAAAAAATCAGTCTTATCATAGCGAGAATAAAGGCATTGTAAATCTCGCACCCTTATATTCAGACTCGCTCTCTATACTTAAACTAAAATCAGTCTTATCATAGCGAGAATAAAGCCATTGTAAATCTCGCACCCTTATATTCAGACTCGCTCTCTTATACTTAAACTGAAATCAGTCTCATCGTAGCGAGAATAAAACCATTGTAAATCTCGCACCCTTATATTCAGACTCGCTCTCTTATACCATGGAGGAAGTTTTCTTCCTCCATGCTTATACTTAAACTAAAATCAGTCTCATCATAGCGAGAATAAAGGCATTGTAAATCTCGCACCCTTATATTCAGACTCGCTCTCTTATACTTAAACAAAAAATCAGTGTTATCATAGCGAGAATAAAACCATTGTAAATCTCGCACTCTTATATTCAGACTCGCTCTCTTATACATAAAATAGAAAGGCGGAGCCATGGCTCACTGCTGGATGCTTATGAAACCCGTTTTTTAAATTTGACATCAGTACAACTGGGGCAGCTTAATAATGCTTTAATAATACATTTTTAGAAACAAGCTAAATATATAGCATGTTTTGTTTCTATGTGTAAGAAGGCACCCGATCAATACTTTCGTATTTATAGTAAATGAGGGAAATTGCTGACATTGGATGGGTGAAAGCACAGATTCAGGGTGGGGAAGGGGTTAAACTGGGCTCCAGAAATGCATGTATGTGTGCATCGGTTTACTGTACAAAGATTTGTCAATGGGGGCAGGGGCTTAGGTCGGGGTGAGGGTGGGGCATGAGGTTTGTGAGGGGGACTGTGGTCATTAGTATGATTAAATTGTTCAAGACATTGAGATAGCTGTAAATAATTAGAAAGGCTTTCCTATAACAGCATAACTTGAACCAAATTTTCTGGGCTGTCATATCTCCAAAATATCTCAGTACAAAAGATGACATTCCGGTTTGTCCTTAAAGATTTTAAAACTACCATTGCGTAAGGATCAGGGTGACAACATTTCATCAAGGATATAGTTTTTTTTTTTACAACTTTATTATTTCTTAACAATAATTTTTTTTTTCACATTGTGTACGCGGGGAACAAATTTCACATATACAATGTATGGTGGCTAAGAGAAGCCTCACAAATTGGGAAAACGTTCATACTCCTGTGTGAAAAAGTCTTTGAAAGCACAGCACAGCAGAATTCCAATCGATCCAACAATTTTGGCTGCAATTGGACATCGTTTCATATCAAAAATAAATAAATAAATAAATAAAAATGCCGCCACCTGGGTCTGAGGCGACGCGCGCGGAGACCAGAAACCACAGACTTTTTTTGGCCTAATAGTCCAAGTCCAGAAGAGAATATTATTATTGAATAATATTCATTTGTGAATATATAATTATATGTCCACATATTAATAAACATAGTATTCTCCAATATTGTCCGATAGTTTATTATTATCTCATGAATAATAGATTTGACTACTCTTGGGTCAAAAAATTAATTCTCAATTCAATTGGCAAGAGCTCTTCAAATTTAGTTACAACATTCATAACTACAACACCAGAACTTCAACCAAAACATATTCATCTTCCAAAACACAGGACACAAATATTCCTTCCTCCATGGTGCAATCAACTAGAACAAGCTTCGCAGTGATATTAGAAACTCGTCTACACTTAATGCATTTAAATATAAAATTAAAATGTACCTATAAAATTGTTCTATGTAAAATACTTATGTGTATTATCTTTGTTAATTGTTATCATAGTACCATGACTCGTAAAATTTGCAGTTTATTCATGATTCGTGTTTTGATGCTTTTGTATTTCCATCTGACCGTTCGTGCGTCTTGTCTTGTATTTTATGGCATATCCCCAACTTCAAACAACGACATTATATGGTACACCATTAGGGTTTTTTCCGTCATGACATAAGGTACACCATTGGGCCTATCCTAATTGCTGGATTTCCTAAGTCATTGTACCATGGTACAACACTGTACTCCCGCCAAGGTCAAACATCTTGATCCCAGTATCAGTCTGGTAGAGCCAATTATCACCTTTGTTTATATCTTGGTTTACTAATAGGCTTAAACAACAGGGGGCTTGCTGGCTCATACAGTTCACTTCATCCATATTCATAATTATGTTGGTGTTGGTGGTGGAGTGTATAGCCTGATTGGTTAATCTGTTATCGCTTCACTGCTTCTTTCAGTACATATGCCAATGGTAGGCAAACTGTGCACAATACTTAATGACACTTTATCGTATCTGTCCGACTAATGGGGAATAGGAGTCATAGCATATAGTCCGCTTGTGGAGCTACCGTTCGGAAACGAGCTACCTGAAATCATAATAGAGAATCAGCAATATCATTGTGAACCGACGACTGCTTGTTGATAATGTGCACAACTGCAATATTATCCGACCAAAACCTCACCTCCAAAAAAAAATGGATGGTGACAAGGCTAGGAATTCAGGGGCCCATTTAGCTTGGCATTGCGGTTTTCTGCAAAGACAATTGAGGAGATCCAGGACAAAAATAAGACCATGTCTGCTGGGGTCTCGAACTTGTCAACACAGCTGAACACGGCGCTGAACAAGATCAAACACCTCGAGGCGGCTTTAACCTCAGGTTTGGCGGGATTCCAGAGAATCCAACGGAACCCACCACCTTCCCCTATCACACAGTCAAGAAGATCCTGGCAGAGCCCCCAAGTCAGCATCAGACAAACCCCGGGATATTCATCCTACCCGACCTACCAGCTACTGATGTGGCCAAGAAAAGATCGCTCCGAGACATCATGAAGCGCGCATATGACTCCGGACAACACCTCGTCTTCCCATACATACATCAACATTCCTGGCTCTATACAATTTGATCACGATACACCCGAGTAATTTACTTAAAGTGGGCTAGTCAATTTACATTAATTACAGAGTCTTTAGGATGTGCTATTCACTGTTAATCCACACCATATGATCCACTACTACTATAGTAGTACTAATAGTGAGTAGGGATAGTGCTATTACTAGTAGGGATAGCGCTATTACATGAACCATTAACGTTAGGCCTACCCACAACCCCTGGGCCTGCAACCAAAACAATGTTACTACCACAACTTGCCGATCATTGCCCACTTTAGATGGCGGGATATATTTCCCAGCTGCTTTTTAGAACTTTGTATATAGCGGCACTCGGTGTGCTGACATATCTCTCAGCAGGCACTTACAACAAAGCAACAAATTTCTCCTGGCTTTATGGTTCCAATCACAGTTTAGGCCTAAGCCTACAAGTATAAGGCCAAGTTTATACAGTTGATGACTGGGCCGTGACACACGAAATGGAGAAGTTTGTAGCAACCCCCGTGTTAAAGTGCTGATGAAATTTAAGACAACAATTTTGTACACTGGCAAATCCGCAGGTAAAAACCCTCCAATAGTTAACGTTAGCTCACAGTGATCATCAAACTTCCCCAGAACAGCTGTAAATCCAAGTAATACGTTGTCAATTCCAATAACTGAACATATATATCCACAATATTACCGAAGAAGAGTGGAACTAAGCAGCTTTGGAGAAAACTAACATGAGGAAGAACAGAGTTTCCAGAGTTTCCAAGAAAACTACTGTTGACATGCATTTTATCATGGATGTGATAAAACAAAGTATTTTTTTATATTCTCATGAGATTATGTGGGAACCCAAAAATCATATTCTTAAAAACAAACAAATCACAAGCATAGATTAGGTGGCCATCACCTATTGTCTTCTTGCACTTGAGGAGCACGTTTGTCACTGAACTTTACTTCATGACATAATTTGCCCTTAGATTGGCTCAGTACTTTTTGGGTGAGGAAATCTGACAATGTTTCTGTCTTGATGCTTGGGCAAAAGTCTGTACAGTTTTTCCTCACAAGACTGAATGTTCTTTCATCCGTAGCATTTCTATGTGCTATCGACAGAATTGCCATAGTCAGTTTCGGAAGAACCACATAATTCTGTTGACCAGTAGATGTTTTCACACATGAGGTATCTGCCCACACCTCGGACGGAAAGAAGTGGTAACCATGCAATATAAATTGTTAGTTGGTATTTTTTAAAGAAATTGTATTGTTTTACATGTATATCGTAGTGTCGTAAAAAAAACCTGCGACGTGCCATGGCGCTGTTTTTGACAGTACGTTTGTAAACAAAATTACTCCGTTCATGCTCACCCCAAATTTCTCAAATTCCGTAAGTTCACTGTTGAGGTATCCCCAAATAGCATGGGTAATTCTCATTAGCCTGCTTTAAACCCTTGACCCAAAACATACTACTGCAAAAAGCATGGTCCCATAGGACTGTGTACAAATCCTAATGCCATCTGTCAACACACAAGGCCATTGACTTCGGCTCTGAGCGGCTTATCAAAAGCTATCAGTTACCCACTATGTTATGGCAGACCATGATCCAGACATGCTGGAACCATCAGCCAGAGGGTTAGAGATGTTTATTCCTATAACTGCTATGGGTACACATAATAGGGTATATTTTATGGCGATTTGGGGTAGGGGAAAAAGCGTTATCATAACTAAAATAAACATCAACCTAAAGGGCCCTTACATTATTTTGTTTTGCTTCAAATTGTTGTCTAGGGTCTACAGGACCTCTAGGCATCTGTTAAAACCATTGGCAGTTGGTAGTGTTCAACGCAACAGAAGTTATAGCACCCCTTCACACCTACTGACAAATTAAGCGCGATGCAACGGCGCTGTTTGTATAAGTGTCATGGCACGTCGCAGGGTTTCGTATTTTTATCGTACGAAATACAACAAAAATCGTACTGGTTGGATGTTCCGAGTATCAAACTTTTTCTGGCAGCTAAATGGGGCGTGGCAAGTAATAAGTGGGTCGATTGGCTTTATCATTACTACTCATTACCTCATCAGTAGACGTATCTGCATAGTTGCCGTTTTATTATTTTTCTCATTGGCTGTTCGATCGTGAATATTTTCACTATGTTGCATATTCATCATTTTGGGGGTTGATATTTCACTAGTGTCCGTCTTTCTATTGGGTCTGGAAAAGGGAATCAATGAATCGCTGTGTAGTTGGATTATTATTATTCCCTGGACCACTAAAACAATGACATGACAACGACCAGACCATTTTCACGATGAACAATAAAGGTATTCTAACTGTCAGTACCCGTAAACGACTTTAAAATTCGGACATAATTTTAAATGGTGCGAACAGAAATCTCTGCCAACAGAAATCTCTTACTCTTGAACAATGTATAATGTTTACACTTTTACAGACAATTATCTTTAAATTCAAGAGATTACACTCCAATAAAGCCTTTTGTAATATTTTTACACTTAATTCTCCAACTGTTTGTGATGCATTGTATGGAATCGTTAGGGCTTGGCAGCGGCTGCTTCAAACTACTTTATATTAAAGCATAGAAGGGAATATTTGCCTATTAATCGCAGTGATTAGTGGGGAATGGGCAGATGCTACGCATCTGTACGGATAGTCGGATGTCCCCGCCCTCCATGAATCTCCCGCTGCCTTGCGGGCTGTCTTGGGAAAGTCAAAGGCTAAGGGAGTGAACTCCATCATTCAGGAGAACTCAAACGGCCAGCTGCTTCTTACATTCTGTGCCGAGCATGGTCTGACCATCACCAAGGCCACCTGGATGCATCCCCGTTTGAAACATTGCCACCTGATCGACTACGTGATCACCAGGCACCGGGAAATCCATTTGCAAACATATGGATAGGACCTCAGGTAGAGGTATTTGTATTTATGTCAAACAACGCTATTGCTCACCTGACATTGAACTTATTACTGTGGATCTACAACCACACTATCTCCCAAGAGAATTTCCACAAATATCTGTTACTGTTGTGTATATATACATTTAAGAGCAGACGTAAATAACGCCTGTACTATTGTTGTTCAAGCAATCCCCAAATGCTGTGAAATTCATGACAACGAATGTGAACATTTCAACTAGAGGCCACCGCACTCTTGATAAATGTTATGGGAACGTACCCGATGCCCACAACCCATACAGCAGAGCACCACTCGGCAAATCAGATCATATGATGTACCTACTCCCTAAATAAGCAAAATAAGCCAGCCACTAGGAAAGTTAGGAGATGGAATCAAAACAATATGGAAACTCTTCATTGCTGATTATGTCAAGTTTTGTGGGACCTTTTTGTTCCAGAAAATATCTACCCTAATAATAAACCATGGTTGACAAGAGATCTACAGGAACTGTCATAAGAAAGCATATGGCCCACATTAAATTAGAGTAACTGGTGTCGGCTCTGACATGACATATTTAAGTACCGGAGTTCCCAGGGTTGCGTTTTATCACCCATTTTGTTCTTATTTACAAACGACTTCAACATACCATGGAGGTACCTCCATGAACATACAAAATGACTTATGTGTTTTGTTTAAATATGCTGATGAGACAGTGTTTGACAGGACTAATTGCTGATAATCATGAATTCGATTATAGAAGTAATATTGATCTGACGAATAAAATTAATTGAATTGAATCTACAGTACATTTATAGGCCTGGGCGAATAGTGAAATTTACTACTCGATTAACCCTAACCACCCCAAATCCTGCAAAATCCTCCAAGGGGCATTTTTGGGTAAAATTCAGCACTGTTGGATTTTGGAGTATTCACGAAGGTTCCTAGCCAGAGTACCTAGGGAGTTGGGGTTAATCGCTCGGCAACATTTCGCCAAGTACAAAAACATGTGCTTTGATAGTAATTATTGGCCTATTTGTAAGCTTCATACAATAGACAAATACATACATTGAGTTCTTGAATGCCTGTTGTGGTTTCCAAAGTTATTTCTTGCAAAATTGTACTCGAAATAATAGAACTTGTAAGTAAAAATCCAATGGTCGTCACGCTATATAAGTTTGTTATTGCTTTGGCAGCGTGGGAAACTTCCAGCACAATTAGTACATGCTAATTCACGCGCATGGTTATGTTCATCTCATATCAACACAGGGAAGTCCACCTCAACGTAATAAAATTAACGCGATTCAGTTGTGTAATGCACGTAAAAGAATGCGCCTTGAGCACCACTTAGTTGGTGGATACGTGCGCTATATAAGTCCACACATTATTATTATTATTAGTAACCATGTGCGTGAATTAGTATAGGCTCACTAATTATAAACTGCTAAATGAGCTGGCGCTGCCAAAGCAATAACACTTACTTTGAGTACAATTGTGCAAGAAATAGAGGAAACACCAACAGGCATTCAAGAACTCTATGTATGTATTTGTGTATTGTCTGAAGCTTACAAATACTAATAGGCCAGAAATCAAAGTACCCGGTACATATTTTCGTATTTTGCAGGAAATATTTTGCTCTTCGCGAATAGTTACAGTAAATTTCAGTATTAGCCCAAGCCTAGGATTATTTTAAGTCACCGTGTTAATCTAAAACTAGCACTCCGATTCCATGCCCTAATGATCGTGATATTTTTTGAGTAGGTGCCCAGCAGATCTAGTGTAATATATATAAGTCACAAATTGTAAATAAGTTATCAAGAGTCATTATTTCAGGCCAGAGACATTTAGTACTGCGCATCCTGGGGTAATTTTGAAACTGGGTACCTGGCCACCGTTATGGTCCACTTAGGCACCTTCTCAAAACTATTCCAGGATAAGTTGCAGAAAAGTTTTTCCGCAAAGGGTATATAATTGCAGAAACGTTGAGATCAGATTCTTTTGCTAGATAGATTTTTCCTCTATACATAGCATACATTTATCCTCTATAATGTTTATAGACTCTTCACCGAGCAGTCTGGGTTTGGCCAGCTGATAAGATCTCACAGCCCTTTGCGGTTTGGAGAATCCAGGCAATGTTTACGAAATGTGACATGCCTGATTTATTTTGTGAGGGTATTGATCAAGGACAATCTTGGCTTATGATGTCAATAAAAGAGCCCGATCTTTAACAGAACACATAGGTTTACTTTTATATAAAAAGTTATTCAGATCCGAAATTCTTCAATACCATGAAGATTTTAAGAATGAAATGTTCTTCTGCAATATAGAAACAGCACAATGGTTACAATCAGTGAGATTTAACTGTAATTGTATTTAAACCTCGTTTAACTAAGGGGCCCAGGGAACAATTTCGTTTTGCATAGCAAAACTGCGATGCAAAATCATTTTTGTATAGCAATGTAATCTGTGAATTTTGTATAGCAATCTGTGAATTTTGTTTAGCAAATTTAAAAACTCTTAAAATTACTGTATGTAGTGTGCATAGGTAACGGTATTGTTTTTAAAGGTTTTACTGTCGTTTGGTTCATAATATGAATGTCCAAATTAATCTTAAGTGTCCAGAAATTACCACAGGTGGTAAAAACATGTGTTTCTTTCTTCTAGGCCAATTTTCTTCATTAAATCATGAAAGTTAGTCCTCCGTCTATTTTCTTTTTTGTTTACATTGTTATATCGATCGCTAAAACAGAGGCAATTTTTAGTGCTTATCAAAGTGAATTTCGCCGAGTGTAACGTTACTTTGTGGTATGATCTCTACAGTATGATCAAGCTTGATTTTGATTATTAAAAATTTGTCATGAAAATGAGTAGCTCACCGTGGTTGAAAGTGCAATCATTATGTGCCGAAATGATTCTAAATCTCACCACTACATATACAAATGAATGCTCATTTTGTTAATTTTCTAAAACTTTTAATGTAAAACTTAATAATAAATGTTTCTAGAGTTCCTTTGAATACAGCCGTAGTGATCGTGTGAACTGAACATGGTACTAATTGTGTACAGGGGTGGATCAATTGCTCAATGTTCCAACCCCAAACTCGGAAGAAGAAAAAAATAAACGCGTGCGAAGCTAAAACAAACTGGGTGGTTGTTGCGCGTTTTTCATTCCGGAAATTTTGCCTGTAGTTAATTCATCAGCAGAAAAAAATTGCATGCACATAGAATTTTAGGCATTGCAGATAAAATCCTTACGGATTGCTGGCAAATAAAATTGCATGTACGGATGCACATAGGTATATTCACTGTTGCTTAGTGGGCGATTGACCAAACCGCAAATCCACCCAGCAGGGACCGCCCGCTGGCTTCCAGTAGATAACGATCTCAATATCTGCGGTTTAGTCTTCATGTAAACAAATTGCCTGGTCTAGCTTCAATACTTCTCCGTAAACCTATTCGCAATATATTTGGACTGCTTGGGGATACTTTGAGCATTGAAAAATTTCTGCGCAAGTTATCCCGGAATAGTTTTGAGAGGGTGCCTTACCAGGTACCTGCTAGATAATTCCTCACGCAAATGCCCAATAGTCACTATTTTAAAACCTTTACAAAATAAAGAACGTTCTTGCAACATAAGTATTGTTCACAAAATTGATTCCGTGCGTCCTATTCCACTGTAGCACATATCGTTCTTTCTCTGTTTGTATTAATGCGGCTGCATTAGGCCTGGGCGAATAGTTCAATTATTCGAATATTTGCGAATAGTTGTTGCTAATCGTATTCGCGAATTTTGAACTATTCGATTAATCGGGCTGGCACGAATACCTGAAACTATTCGCGAATAATGACCATTCACAATTAATTGCGAGTAATAATGTATTGCCTTTGCACTGCATAACTTCCCGGTTGTGAACTGTTTGCCAATTATTCGTGACTACTGTTCACGAGTAACACTGCCAATTACACCGTTTTGTCTAGGTACTGCTGGTAGTGGTAGGCATTGTAGTATTCACGAATAGTACTTGCGGGTAATGCCTTTGAGGAAGCCGACGTGGCTAGATGGCTGGCTATGACTACAGTGACTGTTACCTGCTGAAGGCTGATAACATCAAAGGCATGCCACATAATATGTAAGAGTCTTGCCAGTTCAGTTCATGGGTTGGCTGATGTTTAAAACACTTGAGAGTAAATGTAATATGTTGTATTGTGTATGAAGAAGAAAAAAAATCACTTTGCCTTAGCCAATGTGTAGAAGAAATACCTATCTACTGCTTATTTTATGATGGGAATTATAAGGTAACGTTAAAAACAAATGCTATCTTTCTACTTCACTAGGTGATTAGTACTTGTGAATTCATTCAGTATAATGTCTGGGAAAATGCAACAGAGGGTTCTCCCCACATACAAACTAGCGTATCGGCCTGATACGCAAAGATTTTTGGCCGATACGCTGCCAAAATGCCGAGCACATTTTTTCCACCCGATACGCTCTATTCTTTTAGTACCTTTATTGTTCATAGTGAAAAGAGTGGTCCGGGGAATAATAAGTTATAATCCAACTTTCGTGTGCACTCGATCCTCCACCAGCACCGAACACGCTGTTTACATGTCAGCATGTTTAATGTAACATGAATGCAGCATGCAGAGGCGCCAATTAGCGATTCGCTGATTCCCTTTCCCAGACCCAATAGACAGGTGCTTCTTTTCCAAAGACGGGCAGCAGTGAAACCATAGTGAAACATTGACCCCAAAATCATGAATATGCAACATAATGAACATATATAAGTTTTGAGGCTTTGCATGGTGGAATATCGATATCGTTTCGGTTTGCGGTAACACCATGTGTTTATCTCAACTAACGTGAAGCTGAGGTACAGGTTCTGAAAAGAACCGCATCGTGCAACTCGTATCTCAACCTTCGTTAAGTGAGAAAGGTTCAAGGGAGAACCAATTTCGGGCAACTCGTTTTTTCTCTACTGTCGCTAAGTGAGAAATATGGTTCAGGGAGAAAAATATGGTTCAGGGAGAAAAATATGGTTCAGGGAGAACCATGGGGACTTCACGGGTTAATATGGTTCAGGGAGAACCATGGGGACTTCACGGGTTATTCTCAACGTTTCGATTAGCCTGCTCTAATCTTCTTCAGGAGAATGAAGATATTTGCCGATGCAACTCCTTAAGTAGTATTTGCTGGGATTATGTGTAGAATGGGAAGTGTTCCGATTGGTGCTACTGTTGTGTGATGTCTTGTGATTGGTTGCCACCGTGGCATTGTTCTTGTTGTGTGTGTTTCCTGCTGTGTGTGAGTTGCCTGCTCGCTGAGGCGTATCAGTTGACAGTGGGGTGTGGGTGTTGGTGGATGGTAGGAACGAGTTGCCCGAAATTGGTTCTCCCTTGAACCTTTCTCACTTAACGAAGGTTGAGATACGAGTTGCACGATACGGTTCTTTTCAGAACCTGTACCTCAGCTTCACGTTAGTTGAGATAAACACATGGTGTTACCGCAAACCGAAACGATATCGATATTCCACCATGCAAAGCCTCAAAACTTATATCAGAACCCTCTACGGTGAGCGCACTAACAGACTTGTCAAGTTATATCAACGCTCTTGTACCAGACGTTGTAAGCTCGTCAATGACCTGACATTTCTGAAGAGATGCCGAGATGCAAACGTAGTCGAAGGGCCTCCGCCTACGAGACCCTATCCGAAATAACAATTCTGCTCGAATCATACATACAGCTGGTAAAGCTCTCCTCCGAAAACAGATTGCCTCCACCCGTTGTTGCCTATCCCGTACCGATGATGAAATCGAGAGAAGCAGAGCTAGTCTCCGTAAGACTATGCTCACAACCGATTACGACAAGATATCCGCCCTCACGGATAAGTCCTTATCAGGCCTGATACTATACGGAGGCAAAGGAGGCAATTGCCTTGGTGCACCCTGGTCATTGCTTTGGTGCCCCTTGAAGTGTTCTAATAGAAATTTACATTTTCCTCAGAGGTGCCCTTAACCTAGCTTAAATTGCCTTGCCCCTACCAATAGATAGTATCAGGCCTGCCTTATCGTTTACCTTCGAATCCACTAGAAAGAAGCAAATCCGTAAATTTGAACGCCTTACATCCACGCACAATGGCAGGACGAAAAGCACCCCGTTACCACAAACGTCCAACAAAGGGAACATGAAAAGAAGGGAAAAGGTTAACCCCGTCGTTAACCTCGGCCGAGGCCACACAACTCCAAATAATAGCAGGACAAAAAGCAAACCGTTGCCACGGACGTCCAACAAAGGGACCATAAAAAGAAGGGAAAAGGTTAACCCCGTCGTTAACTTCAGCCAACGCCAACTATCTCACACGGAAACCAGTGTCTTAGCCTTGGGAATGAATTTTGCCACCACCCCAAAAAAGATTCCCGTGGAAGAATTCATACAGTCTATTGAACCTTCCATCCGAAAGCTCGAAAAACAAAAGGCAGACGATATCCGTATTCAGATACACCAGATCTTAAAAAACGTGAAGCCCCCGAAATCCAATATCACAAGACTGGAATATCAGGCTGTCAATAACCTCCGTAATGACTCTTCGATACACATTCTAAAGGCAGACAAGGGTAATGCCACAGTAGTGATGGACCGCTCAGAATACGATCAGAAGGTTCAGGATATCCTCGACACAGATACCTACACCCGTCTCAAAAAGAACCCGATTCCGTTAGCAGAAAGGAAAGTCGCCGCAAAACTTCTTTCCTTAAACCGGAGCACAGCCTTACCCAAAGCACTATACAGGCACCTCCGTCCGTCCAGCTCGAAATGCCCAAGATTATTTGGCCTACCAAAGATTCATAAACCAGACAGACCGCTCCGACCGATTGTCTCATCCCGAGGTTCCCCCACGTATAACCTCGCCCAACACTTGACAAGGCTCTTACACCCACTCGTGGGTAAGACGCCCCACCATGTACCCAATTCAGCAGGGTTTATCAACATCATAAAGGGAATCATATTGCAGCCTTCCGACACGCTTCAAGTGAGTTTTGACGTCAAGTCATTATTCACCAATGTACCGACAGACGAGGCTGTCCTCGTAACCAAGTCGATACTCGAACATGATAGCACGCTCCCGGAACGAACCAGCCTAACGCCAGATCAAATCGTAGATCTACTTTCATTATGTGTGAAATCCACATACTTCCAATGGAGAGACTTACTATCAACAGTCTTTGGGCACTCCAATGGGATCCCCGATATCTCCGGTCCTAGCAAACATCTTCATGGAAGATTTCGAACAGAAAGCCCTCGAGACGGCACGATACAAACCCAAACTATGGCTTCGATACGTAGATGATACTTTCATCATTTGGCAGCACGGTTCCGACAAACTGAGTGACTTCCTCGGTCACCTCAACCAGCAACATCCGAGCATTCAATTCACCATGGAAACTGAGACATCCGACTCGTTGCCTTTCCTTGATGTACTCATTTCCAAACGGGTTGATGGCTCACTTGGGCATTCGGTTTACAGAAAACCCACACACAGACCGCTACCTAAATGCCCGGTCGTTCCACCCACCATCCGTGAAATCCTCCGTGAATCGCACCCTACTTCGAAGGGCACACACTATCAGTGATAAAGAGCACTTGCCATCAGAGTTGAAACATCTTAACGCCGTGTTAAGAGACAATGGGTACAGACCTGATAAGCTTAAGTTCCTCCCGAATAGGAACGCTCCACGATCCTCTGACGCAACCGAAAAACCCATTGCCGTGCTACCGTACATCGGCCACACTTCACACAAGATTCAGCGTATCCTGAGGGAAGCTGACATTAAGGTCTACTACCGGACTCGAAACAAGTTGGAAACGAAGTTACACACCCACAAGGACAGACATGATCCCAGCCGTCAAGCTGGGGTTTGCAATTCCTTGCACTTGTGGGAAAGTGTACATTGGCGAGACCGGCAGAGACCTTACGACCAGGCTCAAGGAACACAAGGCCCACGGCCGCAGAGAGGAATGTGACAAATCTGCGATCATCAAACACTCCACCGATTTGGACCATATCATTGACTGGCAGAATGCAAAGATCATAGCCCCGGAAAAGCACTGGTACACCCGTCGTATCAGAGAGGCTATTGAGATTCTTAAACATGACACTGTCCCCCAGGACATCGGCTATTTCATCAGCAACATTTGGCATTCAATCCTACCATCCACCAACACCCACACCCCACTGTCAACTGATACGCCTCAGCGAGCAGGCAACTCACACACAGCAGGAAACACACACAACAAGAACAATGCCACGGTGGCAACCAATCACAACACATCACACAACAGTAGCACCAATCGGAACACTTCCCATTCTACACATAATCCCAGCAAATACTACTTAAGGAGTTGCATCGGCAAACCTCTTCATTCTCCTGAAGAAGATTAGAGCAGGCTAATCGAAATGTTGAAAATAACCCGTGAAGTCCCCATGGTTCTCCCTGAACCATATTAACCCGTGAAGTCCCCATTGTTCTCCCTGAACCATATTTCTCACTTAGCGACAGTAGAGAAAAACGAGTTGCCCGAAATTGGTTCTCCCTTGAACCTTTCTCACTTAACGAAGGTTGAGATACGAGTTGCACGATACGGTTCTTTTCAGAACCTGTACCTCAGCTTCACATTAGTTGAGATAAACACATGGTGTTACCGCAAACCGAAACGATATAATGAACATATTCATGATCGAACAGCCAATGAGAAAAATAATAAAATAGCAACTATGCAAATCTATCCAATCACGACACAATGAAATGGGCACGTGATACTGGGATCCTGAATTACAACCTTGTACACAATGCATACACAGTCTGCAGCTCAAAGCATGAACTCAAAAAATATACAGCTACTGTACAAAATCAGTTCAGGGCCACAGGCACCTCGTGATTCGAAAGCTTTTTAAGCATAGTGCGGGGCATACCGTGTAAGCTTTGTATTTTTTGTGAACAACGAATAACGTCTAAAGAGTGGCCCCTACATGACATGAGCATTTGCATAAACACTGCTTACATTGGTGATTTTTTTTTTTCTGAAGGACTGATTGATTTGAAATAATAGGGGTGACTGTTAACATACTGGCTTTACTCTTAATGACGACTTGAATACAACTCGATCGCGTTCATTTTATTACGTTGAGGTGTCCCCTCTGTCGATATGGGATGAACATAAACGTGCGCGTGAAAGTTTCCCACGCTGCCAAAGCAATAACAAACTTGTGACGACCATTGGATTTTCACTTACAAATTCTATTATTTCGAGTAAACAATAACAGGCATTCAAGACCTCAATGTATGTATTTGTCTATGTTTGAAGCTTACAAGTAGGCCAAAAATTACTTTCAAAGCACATGTTTTCGTATTTATAAACCGCGGGAAAAATTTTGCCAACTATTCGCGAATAGTCAAATATTCGCGAATAGTTGCCGCGCGATTAATCGAATAGTAAATTTCACTATTCGCCCAGGCCTACGCCGCATGAAAACAAAGTGTGTCTTACAGAAATCGATTACAGTGAATTATGTACCCAATGTTCATGCCGTTTGCTCGTCCATTCTAGAGAAATGGAATAAACATACCTTTTACAATTCAGTGTTCAGGTTTCCCTTTTATTTACTAATGACATTTTGTGTGGGCAATATGTAAATTAACAATTTATCCTTTTTTTCCAAGATTGAGAACTGAAAAAATATTGCGCCGTAAGTCTTTTCAATTTCATGACTAAAGTTAATTAAAATAAGAAAAGTAAACCAAATAATGTTGATTTTGGAAATAAATCTTTGGTTGAGTAAAATTGATGAGATACTATCCCATATGTCTAGTTTGTTTAACCTTGACATATAGTTTTCTTTTTTCGTTTGATTTTTTAAAATTGACTCATACTTGAGGTTTGAGGACTTGAATACAAGTCTGCTATTTTTTCAGTACGTCTGGGTATACATTTTTTTTGCAACCTTTCCCGTAAAACACATAATATCAATGTTGTACCTTCTCTTTATGACCATGTGATAATGTAGGTCAAGTTTAACCATAGCACTGGTAATTCTCTTCTAAATGCAAATCAGATAATTTCCATTTTGAATTTATGGAACAATTCTCTTTCCTAAATTCCACATTACAACTGCTACTGAGATGAAACTTTCATGGGATATTTGTATTATGATTCAAAGAGAATAATCATACTCTTAGAAGCAATATAACGAATGGTGTACCTTACCTTTAAGACGTCTGATTAGAACATTCTGCTGACAATGTGTGTCTCCGGTGATGGATTGGGATTGTGTAACTTCTCTAGATATCATCAGTAAATGCCTGTTAATGTAATGAGAAATCAACAATAATATAATTAAATACATGTTCACAGACACAAATAGTGTTATTCTTGGTTTTGCTGCAATTGTTCAGAGTATCCAATTGTTTGTCATCAACTAATCATTGCTAAATAATGAAGTGAAAACTAAGTTTGGGGCATGTCCGCAGGCAATAAAGGTATTTCCTAAAAAAATTCCAAGGGGAACGTAGGAGAGGTATGTAACCTTCATGATTTAAGCCCCCCCCCTCCCCCCCCCAAAAAAAAACCAAACATGCGATACATCTTTAGGCGTAATAGTTTCTGCTTCAAATTGATACCAATTTCAAAATCCTTTTGAACTCAGGATTGGAACACATTTTTATTAGAAAAATGTTTCCTTTAATTTCATGGGCAAAGTTTTAAGAGAAAACTAACCTTAATATCTGGTTGATGCACCTAGTAGTTTCAGCATCTGATGCAGCAATGGATTCTCTATCAATGTCATCATGGCCTTTGCTGGCAGATAGAGGGCAGCAAAATACATTGTCACATGTGATGTCAACCTGTAAAAAGATAATGTTTCACATAAGGACCGATGACTACAGCATTTGTTAAAGTGTTGGGTTTAAAAGATGGGCTCCGTCAGCTGTACTGAATAACTACACATACTTGCTTTGCAATGGGAGTATGTGATTGGTAACAATTTCTCAGAATTTTAACATAAAAAGTATCTGCTTAAAACTTATTCCAATTTCAAGAACCTTTTGTAACCCAGCTAAGGCCACATTATAATTGTATAAAATGCGGGGTTTTTTTACCGAGATGGTCGAGTTTTTTACAGAAAGGAAAACATAATTTAAATTTTTTTAAATAATAGTTTACCAGAAAATAAGTGCCAAACTAATTTTGGGACATTTTGTAAAACCACGTTTCTCCTGAATATTTAGTTATTCGTAATTTTTAGTTCTTTTTTGTAAATCCTTTCTTAAGTAAAACAGCGATGTTCCAATGGAAAAGTAAATTTTCAGAAATTGCTGTCAGAACATGGGTGATACATCTTTAACACAAAGTTTCTATTTCAAATTGATACCAAAATCCTTTTGAACCCAAGATTAAGACATTTTAATTAATACCCAAAGATTATTCATAGAAAACTCACCTTAATATCTAGTAGTAAACAGTTGCAGAATGGGATGCAGCAATGAATTCTCCGTTGATGTCATCATGGCCTGTGCTGGCAGATAGAGGGCAGCAAAATACATTATTGCCACATGTACGTGATGACAACCTGTAATTGTAAAAGAAAAATGAAACGGGAATGATTTACTTGAAAACATTATGAACATCACGGCTGTGCTGGGTATCCGGGTACTATTTTCCTTCTTAAAAAAATCCTCCGCTTCAGAAAATAGAAGAATCCTACTATAGTTGCCACTGCGCATACAATGACTGTTGGTCACTAATTGGGGAGTTGATAAGATCAGACTGACATGACTGAGGAAGTCAAAAATGACCGATTTTTCATGAAACAAATATTCTGCAATAATTTGTAGCATATAATTTATGTCCATCATGTATATATGTTCTCCACCTTAGTCCTTACTGAGCAGATAGGATTACATTTTTGGTTGTTGGGTTTGATATTCTAAGTCAAGATCATAATTATGTCAAATCAAGGTGGCTGTTTTTGGTTGTCAATAAACAAGATGGCGGGGCCTATGTTTAAAATGTTTGGCCATTTAAACTGTATTAAATGATTTGACAATGCTTATTTTATTGTGCTGGAGATTCATGATTTCAAAGTCTCCTATTTTTAGAATAATCATGTAATAAGGTTTATCGCCAATAGCACTGAAGCAACTGCCGCAATGCAAAGCATACAGGGATACAAAATGGGGCATGTGTTTGGCGCAGCTTTTTGTGACGTCAATAATATTTTGTTTGTCAGCGTTGCGCCCACAGTCATCCCACAATTCCTTGCAGCTGCTATTTGCGATAAGGCTTATTTGTCACTGTGAGTGTCAGAACATGGCTCCTACACGCTAAATAACAAATATCTAACTCGTAAACCTATGATTTCTCCCTTACAGAAAATCCTTTCACTTTCAGTGGTCGAGAGGTTAAGACATCTGCACTAGTATCGTGCCGTCATACGTTTTCGATCGACATGTATTTTCGATCCCCCACTTTGATTCCCTTTTACCGCGAGATAGTGCGAGATCCACAGTGACCAGAAGCTCTGTTGTAACGTCCACGCTCCGTGCTATCGGCAGGCTTCAACATGTTGAGAATAAAGTTCCCTGTCGTAAGTGACACACAAAAGTTTATATAATGCTTAATTTTTGGTATAGATCACTAATGCAATATTTTACTAATAATCAAATGTGTCAAAGAAACACAATCCATTGTCAAATATTCCAAACGTAAGTTTCGTCTGCCAGATAAAGTTTCATTTTTCTAAAGTAGCACGATAGATCACGTGATGTTGTTGCTATTTGGGATTGTATGGCGTGCCAATATTGGAATAAAATTAAGTTTATCTCAAGTGGAAATTACATTGTTATATTCTTCTTTGTTTTACTGCAGACTGTGATCATTTCTGATGAGCCCGATAAACATGATCTGTCCACATTTTTTTAAATGAAAGCTTCATTGGCTAGATGAGGCTCCTTTCTCCCAAAATCACACATGGCCATTCATACGTTGCCAGATAATCAGAATGTTATGAATTTTTTGTATTGGGGAAATAGAACAGTTACTTTTATTTTATTTATTTATTTATTTTATGCTGTAAGGACAAAAAAAAAATTAAAACAATATTTTTGAATTTTATGAACAGATTTGATGTTTTTTTTAATGGCAATATTTCCATTTATTTTTATTTTCTGCAGACTGTGATCAATAAAGGGAAGGCCAGCTACAGATGTTATTCTCAAGAATCTCTTGATAATGCATATGAGGCTGTAGTTGGTCAGGGAATCCCAATTAAAAAGGCTTCAAGGACTTTCTATGTTCCCTATTCTACGCTGCATGACAGAATTAATGGTAAAACCAAATTGGAAACTACTAGGTCTGGCCCTGAACCCCTGTTGAGTCAAGAAGAGGAGCAAACTCTGGTAACACACATTGAGTTGATGTCTTCCTTTGGCTATGGATACACTCGCACTGAAGTTACAGCACTTGCTACTGACTTGGCAATCCACCTTGGAAAGAGAAAGAAGTCAGATAAGCCTCTCTCACTACAGTGGTTTTACAGCTTCATGAAACGCTGGCCAGAACTCAAGGTGCAGAAACCCAGATCACTCGAGATAATGAGAGCTAAAGCTACTTCTCTGGAGACAGTCAATAAATACTTTGACGAACTGGAGTACATTTTGAAGAAATATAACCTGAAGGATCGACCACAGGCCATCTACAATATTGATGAGAAGGGCATCGTTGAGAACCATACACCTCCATGTATTGTATCCTCACGCCAAGAAGTACCTCCAGCAGTAACCATGGGTAAATCATCTACGACAACAGTAATTGGATGTGGGAATGCTCTTGGTATGGCATTGCCCCCATTTTTCATATTCAAGGGACAGCGTATGCGTAAGGAATTCTTGTCCGGTTGTACTGCTGGTACAGGAGGGGCAGTCAGTGACTCGGGCTGGTCTAACTCAGACATTTTTCAGAGATACCTTGAAGACCATTTCAGCAAATACTCCATTCCAGCTACATCAGATAACCATCTCTTGATATTGTATGATGGACATAAGTCTCATGTGTCACTATCACTCATTCAATGGGCACGGGAGAGAAATATCATTCTATTTGTACTTCCAGCACACACTTCACATATTCTTCAGCCGATGGACGTTGGATGTTTTGGACCATTTGAAAAAATCCTCAATGGTATGAGACACACTCATATGCGGCACCATGCAACATCTGGAATTGACAGGTACTCCCTATGTGAGATAGCTTGCAAGGCATATACATGTGCACTTACACCAAATAACCTGCAAGCATCATTCCGAAAGTGTGGCATCTACCCAGTTGACCGATGTTCTGTGAACCAATCAAGCTTTCTGCCAGCAACAGTTTTCACTTCATCAACAGTTAATTGTCCAGAGAACATTTCAGCTACTTCTTCCACATCTGTCATGGCAGCTGAGAAACCTACGGCTGATGACACTCCCGACAGATGCACCAACTTTTTCAGGAAAGCTGAAGCGGTGCTGACAGAGAACACTAAACAAACAAAGAAGCGTAAAGTTCTTAGCGCTGTAGTAGGAGGTAAAGCCATCACTGAAGACATAGTTGTAGATATCAGGAAACATCAGGAGCAACAAAAAAAGAAACCAAAGAAATCTGTCACCAAGAGTTCACCAAAACCCAGTACTTCTGGAACAAGTCGTCAGAACAGAAAACCAAGAAATCAACCACCTGTGGTTATGGATGACGAAGACAGTGATGCTGAATCTCAAACAACTGATCCCAAAGACCTCTGTTGCAAGTGCAAAAGGTTGCAACCAACAGAACTAAGAAATATTGACTACATTTCCTTTGTTTCATGGGCACAGTGCACATATCCTGACTGCAGTCACTGGGTACACTTAAGATTTTGCACACCAGTACGTGTTGTTCGCAGGCATTCGATATTTTGGTGCCCTATATAGCCCACTAGTGATTATAGTTACTGTAGATTAATAGAATAGAATCAGATGGAGTTATGCTGCCATGAATTTGCTCTGTAGTCTGACATAACTGCACTAATTAAGTGACTAGTTACGTTACCTGATGATGGTACTATACATGTAGGTATTGTACTATTGTATTATCAATCATGTACATGTACATGTAGTGTACAATACACACAGTTTACATTCATGATGGAAGGCCGCATAACGTTAGAACCATGATGGACAAGACATGAACACGAAGAAAGGTAAGAATTCCATATATACTCAAGCCTGAGAACCTGATGTGCACATTTTGTCGCAGTTTTCACGAATTGATGCGACTGCTCAAATATTTAATTGATTTTAAAATTAATTTTACTTTTTTAATTATCAAAGTTTAGAAGGTACTTACTGATACCTTTCTTTCTGCCAAATTTCAAGTCTTGAAACACCTACATTACGTTGGTTAGAACTGTGTCTCCTACATTGTTGGATATGTTTGATATGAGAATATGGCAATAGTAACATAACAAAATATCTATCTTTGTTTACTAGAGTGCTTCATGGATCGTCTCATCCAGATGAGAGCTAATGAGGAAGTGAAAGCTCCGTTAAGGCTGTGAAGTTTAAGAAGTACATGTATATTTCAGAAAAAATACAGGACATTAATAGACTAATAATTAAGGAAACAGATAAATTAGTAAAATTGAGTTTGTCATTGGTGATTCGGATGAAACTTTCTCTAAAAATGAAAATTTTTGATTGACCAGTCGATATTAATAATGTCCGCTATTTTCTCTCTACAGACCAAAAACCTATTTCTTGTATTGTCTATCACACTACAATAGAGGGAATTTTGAAGGGATAAAAATGTTAATTATAAACATGTGGAAAAGGCAAACACCTACATGTAAATGTGCTACTGTGCCAGTGACATCGCTGATTATATTTGGTAGAAATTTTATCTAGATCCATTTAGGTGCTTGCCTTTTCCACATGTTTATAATTAATAACTTTACACTGTTAATTAAGAAGATTCTAGGAGCTTGGTGTGTTTGTGATTTACAAAATTTCAATCCCTTCAAATGCTATTGTGTGATAGAAAATACAAAAAATAGGTTCTTTGGTGACTTTAATTAGTAAGTAAGACTAATTGCGGTGACACCATGTGGAATCTCATTTGAGTAGTAATTAGTTCTGAAAAGAACTGGAGGGACAACTCGATGTTTCGATCAGTATGCTCTGATCGTCCTCAGGAGAATGCCGGACTCTGGAAAATGTTGCTGCTTAAGTAGACTGCTGGAGGATCATCCCATGAATTAATTACTTTAATTAGTGCTTGCCATTTCCACATGTTTGTGATTAATGACTTTAAATTGCCAGTGCCCAGTGACTTCGCTGATTATATTTGGCAGAAATGTTATCTATCCAATTAGGTGCTTGCTTTTTCAAAATTTATGATTAAAAACTTTACATTGTTACTAAGATGATGAAAGTGTCTGAAAGACAATTTTTGCTTCCTTTATAAAAGCCTGGTGCTTTTGTGATTAACAAAATTTCAATTAAATAGGTTCTTTGGTTACTTTAATTAGTGCTTACCTATTCTACAATTTATGATTAATGACTTTACATTTTTACTTAAGATGGTTAAGGTGTCTGAAAGACAATTTTTGCTTCCTTTAAAGAAGCTTGGTGAGTTTGTGATTAACAACATTTCAATCCTTTTAAAACCTATTGTCTGATAGAAAATACAATAAATATGTTATTTGGTGACTTTATTTAGTTTTTGCAAAGGTCATATCATTAATTAACTTGAATTTAATTTATTAAGTTGAAAAGAAATGTTATAACAAAACCGCAATATAAACTGCAATATTCACAGTATTATAGAATTTAGATCCATCCAGTTATTGCCATTGCTCAACTTCCTAATGAGATGGTTTTCACCAACAAAGCTTTTAATTTACATGCATATGGATTGAAGTCCGGTTGTTGAATGATGCCATTGTAAAACATTTTTAAATGGTTAAAACTCTTCAGTGACTATTAAAACATATATTAAAGAGATGCTACATCTTTGGTAAGTGTTTGGTTAATGCATCCATAATTTATAAGAGTAGAGATGTGTGTATAATAACAAATAACTTGTGAGAATTTCAGCTAGTTTTGTTGGGCTGTTTACGAGAAAAAAATAGTGTAAATTGCATTCAGCCTTTTTGTGTACACATTGTAATGGTTATAAAATTATCACGCGCATGATAATTTTTGAAATCACAGTTCTTTGCCTATTTTCTAAAAAAAAAAGCACAATACTTCAGACGGTATCTTCACAGGATATTTTGTTATTTATACTTTTTTTAAATATTTATTACATGTGTTGTATTCTGAATTTTCTCCTGGGCATCACAGAAACATTACCACAAGTTACATGCCTGTGGTAACGAGCCTGTGGTAACGTGCCTATGGTACCTGTGGTAATGTTCCTGTGGTAGTGTCTGTGGTACCACAGGAATGTTACCAGAGACACGTTACCACAGGAACATTACCACAGGTACCATAGGCATGTTACCACAGGAACATTACCACAGGCATGTGGTAATGTTCCTGTGGTACCTGTGGTAATGTTCCTGTGGTAATGTTCCTGTGGTACCTGTGGTAATGTACCTGTGGTAATGTTCCTGTGGTACCTGTGGTAATGTTCCTGTGGTAATGTTCCTGTGGTACCTGTGGTAATGTTCCTGTGGTAATTTTTCTGTGGTAACAATCCTGTGGTAATGTTCCTGTGGTAATTTTTCTGTGGTAACAATCCTGTGGTAATGTTCCTGTGGTAATGTTTCTGTGGTAATGTTCCTGTGGTAATGTTCCTGTGGTAACGTGCCTGTGGTAATGTCCCAAAAAACCACAGGACAATTCCTGTGGTAATGTCCTGTGGTATTTTTTGTGGTAATACCACAGGACATTTTTGTAAGGGTGCCACCATCAGTCAGAAGAATAAAAACCGAAACAGATAAAAAAATGAAGGGTACTATAAAATTGTAGCAAATATTATTTCAACAAGTAAAAAAGAATACAAAATGAAAACAAATATTGCCATTCATTGTTAAACTTGCCATTCAGTTTTCATTGAATAGGAAAATTTCCTTGTTGGTTGCAAGAAATATTAAACTTCCACTTTCCTGGCTGTGTTGCCCCCCAAAAAAAGTAAAAAGTAAAAAAAATAAAAAATAAAGATATAATATACAAGAGGCAATCAATAAAATAACAATGAACAATATTAAGAACAATAAAAAGATATCTCACACACACATCAGTTAATGGTACAGGCTAAAATGACCAAAATGATCTCAGGCTCTGCTGAGCTCCTCCCTGTGTGGATTTCACCATTGAAACTGTAAAATCATCGTTATGGATAATGGATCCTTAATCATTTCCCTGGTCAAAAACGTTTTTGACTTTATTTATTAACTAAAATAATCGTCTCACTAGCGGCAGTGGAAGTTTGGACAACACTTCTACCATTTTTGAGACATTTTGCATGCCATACTAGCATCTGAAGTTGATGTAGAATTGCCGTCCAATGAAAGGATCGAAAACATATGACGGTGCTTCCATCCCGCGTACACTGTACCACTGTAAATGGCGGACGATCTTTCGGAACGAAAGACTGCAACTACGAGGATTTCAACAGGTTATGAACTGAAATTGTCATATTAAAAGGTTGGTTAAATGATTTTTTTAAATTCCATTTAGTTTCTGCTTCCGAACAATTTTCCCGTTATCCGATCGAAAACCCATGACACCAGGATATAGTAAGCAGGAGGTCATGGGTTCAAACCCCACGGAGTCGCCTGTGTTTTTTTTTCACAGACACTCGGAAAGAATCGAGTATACAGTGCTATACACATGTCAGTGTAGGGCAAAATTAAATGAAGAGTTTGTAATACACCAGGCAAAAATTACTCTTTTGTCATTTACCTGCAAGACAAAAAAATCCACCACGTGGCATTTTAAATCAACTTAAATGTGCTACTCAGTCATCAGTGTAACGTTACTCTTTAGTCTTATTCTTAAAACTAAGTTATATTTCATAAAAAAATGTTTTCGGTTCGTTGTTCAGTTTACGTCTTCACCAAAATATTTAGTAAACAAAATGATTCTTGAACTCACCTTAATCATTGAGAAGTAATTCTGTCCATAACTTTGCCTGCTATTTCGGGGGGGGAAAAATCCTGTCAAAACGGCAAACTCTGTCGACTTCAATATATGGCGTCTATCATGAACGAAAAGCACTCGACTCAAGAACGAGCTCACGTGACTACCATGCATGCTTTGCGCGCGTAGATTTGCATAAACGTGTTTGTCGTGCGCGCGCAGGTAGCTGCTGTCATGAGCGTTGGCCCGTCCCCAGGCCTATCGCCTTTATCCAATGGCGCTGGTATACTCCGATATCTCTGAGCTCTCATTGGTTAATTTTTGTGACCCCTTGTAACTCGCGGTCATCGCTACTTCCTGTTTACGTTCTATGAAACACAGTAAAAAGTCACTGGTTTCTGGGGCGTGTTTTCGCGACCCTAACCAGAAACTTGTTTCTGACGTCATATTCTTGACCAGAAACAAGTGGCAAAGCGACGCGAAAACGCGAACGTAACCAGAAAATTGTTTTCAGTCATTGCGACATGTTAAATCATCAACGCTTCTCAAAATATTATACGATGTAATTTCTTTTTTTTTGCAAAATAGAACTTACTCGTGAGTGCTAGTAATAAACTTGAAAGATATACTGATATACGAAGAATCATTTCATGATGGAGTTCATTCCGGCGTTTGTTGAAGAAGGCAATTAGGTTTGAAGTAATATTATTATTATGTCATAGATTACCTTGTGTTTTGCCCGAGACGTTGCTATACAATTGATAGTTAATTTGCTTTGATGGTTTTTATTGGGGGAGGATGGGGGGCGCTCGTATTTCTAAATATTGTTGTGTTCATTTTGTTATTGTTTTTTAGTTTATTGCTTCATTTTTAATATTCCCTTTTATTCCTATCTTTAATTGTAGACTGGGAGGGGGGTCTATTTGTGCAATTTAGTCCTTTACATTTTATTTCGTATGTAATTGTCCGTTAAGACTGTTTTATCATTATTATTATTAATTCATCTGTACCTCCTGTAATATTTTTTGTATAATATTGATATATTTTTATATAATATGAGGGCCCCAAATGATCAGCTGTGCTGGATGGGTTACCCTCGTTAAAGATGGTTTTAAATAAATAAATAAATAAAAGTAATTATTTTCGAATGGGCTGATTCAGTTGGATTGGTGTATACGAATAAACATGTGTAGGCCTATCATAACACAAAATATTTATTCACGATTGTATATCGATATGTGATAGTAATGTGACTGGGCCGTATTAATTTAATTTTGCCCTACACCGACGTGTGTATAGCACTCAGTGCTTTCCGAGTGTCTGTGAAAAAACTACACAGGCGACTCGGGCGGGCCATTCGAGTGTTAGTGTTATTAAGTCTTTGGATTTGTCAAATTTGGCCCTTTTAGGCCCTATTTTTTAAATACAAATCTTCACATAACAATCATACACGCCTTGCACCCCAGTGGTAACAAGATTGGTTAAAAGAATTGATTCACCAGAGGTGGTGTGGGAAGGATCGAGGTGGGGGAGTGGAAGGCATGGGTGGCAGTAGGTCAAGGTTCCTGCTCCCTACCGATCCCACCGCACCCCTACCATTCCCACCGCACCCCTACCATTCCCACCGCACCCCTACCATTCCCACTGCACCCCTACCATTCCCACCGCACCCCTACCATTCCCACTGCACTAGCTCCTACCTCAATCTTACTAATTGTCTGCCACTGCTGATGCAGATACAGTTTGAAATGTGTAAATGCTGGATGAGTACAAGACTAATAAGTACATTTTCTCTACTCCTACGATCATTGAGCAGAATATAATTCATAAATAACGTGACAGAAACACAGCGGCGTAGCCAGGACTTTTTCAGTGGGGGGGGGGGGGCACAGGGGGCATTGCTTTTCAGTGGGGGGGGCCCAGGGGTATGGGTTTTTTCCCCTTTTTTTTCTTTTCTGTTTTTTGGGGCACTATGAGGATTTTTCGTGGGGGGGGCACCTGGGGGGGCACTGGAAATTTGTGTGGGGGTACGTCCCCCCCCCCCGTGGCTACGCCGCTGCAGAAACACAACTTCCACATAGTTGTAGCTTTTTATCTCTAAAAACCAAACGTTAACTATACATCCACAAAGCATTTTTTGTAGCAGCGCATCCACATGTATACACGTCGTGTACGTAATGTATAGTGTATGTGCGCATACATTGTATGTATACGAGTTGGCCATTATAGGATCCCATGATAATTTGCGACTTCCTTTACAGGATCTCGTGAAACGAATTGGAGTGTACCAGCGGTTCTGACCACTATCAGTGGGTACGAGTAAAATGGGCGAACTTCTGATATTAGAGAAAGAGGCTAGGGCGCCCTCTACAGTATTACGATTATTATACCGGCGGACAATTTAACTCTCTTAATCTCACGACGAAGGTATTATGTATGTACAGCCTACACTGAACAACCAACCTGTGAAAAGTTTCAGTTTATAACGTTATGTTCTTAACAAGAATATAAGAGTTCTCTTTCTGATTAACCTATTGGCAATAATTTCACTTTTCATAAAATACGACAGTATCTGAAAGACAAGCAATTTTAGTTATATTATAGGCTTGGGCGGCTTTTCGTGAAAACCGTGACTGAGAAGTGACGGTATTTTTTAAACCGAAACCGAACCGATGGATTTGTACCATACCGAAACTTAAAACTGCCAAATACCGCTGTTTTTTCGTCGCCAGCTATAGAATTTGGATAAAAACAATCAAGTTAACTAAAAGCATTTTATTAATGTGTAAAATCATCCCTTTTTGAGCCGGGGCGATTTCAATATCCATACAGTCTAGACCTAATTTCGCTGATCCGCGGTTAGATGTTTCTACAGTATTTGTCAAGCTAACAAAATATAAAAACATTGCTGTACATAAATATTCATTGAGAGGACATTTTAAATTATGGGTACTCTCAAACGCATTCTGATGCATATTAATCGTACATCAAATTTTGCCAAAATAACAAAAATATTTGGGGTGGGGTGGGGACATTGCCCACCAAAAATATTGTGGGTACATGTCCCGCCGTCCCCCGGGATCGCCACCGGTCACCCGTGACGACATGACAGTGGACCATTGGTGTTTGACAATGGTTAAATACATTTTTGGGCAATAAACACTTCATTGGGCAACTAGAGTTGGTCCACGTCAATAATAATGTGAGCGTGTAAACTACTAGTAGGCCTACTATGCTACCGAACAACTCGAAATCTTTGGAAGTTATAACATTGGTAATTACCACATTATCAAATGAACGATTTGTTATCTAAACATTCACGTCAGGCGTCAACCATCGTGATAAAATGTTTTGTCTGAAGAGCTTTAATTTTTAGAGAAAACAAGAACAAATAGGGGCCAAAAAGTTGCAAATAATAATTATTTCGTAAAGGACATCCATAAGTAGGGCCTACCCTTCTCTTAGACTGAAATGCCAGTACTGCTATAGCAAAAAAAAATAAAAAATTATACTAAACCTTAATTTTTGGTAATAAATAACCATTAAATCGGCTTCAATAAAATATATACATCGCCCTCCACTGACAGGAAGTTGCTAACGTTTTAATTTATTGGTCTCAGTATTGTTCAATTCACTGATAGCTCAGTTGGTAAAGCGGCAGACTGTTAAATGAACGGTCCTAAGTTCAAATCCCACCAGAGAAAGGAATGATTTTTTTTTACCCAATTGATATCCTTTAAAATACTATAACACACTTAAATTGCAATCAAAATCTACCAATGTACTCGTAGCTCGATCGATTAGTGCGCTGGTATAATATTCCCTCAGACCAACGGGGTCCGGGTTCGATTACCGTCTGCGCCCAATTTAGGAACTTGGTTTTACCTGGAACTGGCCCAGCCTATGCCAAAGCGCCTGTATGGTATTCTCCGAGTAACTGTTTTAAATTTATTTATTTATTATTATTAAATAACATAATTCAACTGGTGCATTTATTTACATTGGGACAAGAAAAATCAGGTCGGGTACAGTCAATTTAGGTCAAGCGAGTACGATCACTAATACATTTTTAAATACTTAATTAATTAATCTCAAAGGATAATGATGAAGGAGAAGGGAGACTAGTCATATGACATCACCGGCCGTCTGTGTAACATCACTGACCACGGGTTTTCGACTCGTGCGAATCTTAATTAGAGAACACACGCATGGTCGCGTCTTATTAGAGAACACACGCATGACATTTTCATGAGAAATTAGTTGTGTCAAGGATTAGTTTGAGTTTATTTTGGTATTATATAAAATATTGAGAGCATTCATTACCTAAGATAAATGTCGTAGGTAACATACTTCTGGTAACTCTTAAAGGTAACAACATAAGCTTAATCACCAAACAAATGTTTGCGTGAGGTATACGTTCATTTTAAAGGTTTATACATTGGATATTACCGGTAACAAATAAATAATTATACCAACAGTGTACAAATAAGTAATGACTGCATGCATTTTATTCACTATTTTCTCATAAACAACATACCGTAATAAACTGAAATTTTCACAGATGAGATAATATCTTTCACATAAAGGATGCTGTAACATGTTCCTTTTAATGGCGAAAATTGGAAATTATTTATTTATTTTTCTTGGGGGGATTCTAAGAACTCTGCTGTTTCCGTACAGAGGTCATATGCAAAATATCTATCAAGTTATATTGTAGGGCCACATTTCAACTTGACATCATGTCTCTGTTCACGTATTTGTCTGTGTAGCCTTGCCCAACATACCCCCCTCTAGCAGCAATTTATGAGGCTAGTACAGACCAATACAGAAACTATAAGAGACTTGATCTCAAGTCCATGTGTATTTGCATGACGTCTGTACAGACATGCAAAATATCTACCCAATTGTAGGGCCACATTGAAACTTGACATGTCTCTAATATTCACGTATTTGTCTGTAGCCTTGGGCAAAATGCCCCCTAACAGCAATTTATAAGGCTAGTACAGACAATACAGAAACTATAATAAGAGACTTGATCTCAAGTCCATGTGTCTTGTAGCCCCTTTATTTAAAGGTGTCATCTCATAACTTGTTACTGTGACCTTTCAGTTTTCGTCTCAAGAGGGTATAAATATCTTAAAATTGTTTGTAAAAATTAGACAAATATCTTAGATTTTGACTATATCAAGAGGAAAACCTTACAATATCTAAGGAAATCATAATGAAGAAAGGTCACATGACAAGGAAAAAAATGACACCTTTAAATTTGTATTCCATTTCAACATTTAAACAGTTACCTAGAAATGAGTCAGATTAAAATAAATGCCTTTAAAACTTTTTATAACAATTTTTATACTATAAATTTGAAAAATCATCTTCAATAGTGTTTTTTTGCATGGAACAAGTTTTCCCTCAAAAAAGTTAAAACAAATTTGATTCATCAGTAATTTAAACACCAGTTCAGTTTCATTTTGATCATGACTTGTGTCAGCTCAGTACTTGTCCTTTGAGTAATTTTTCATGGGACTTTTTTTTGGTCAAAATTTCATTCTTACAGAAAGTGATTTTTAGTCAAAAATTTTTTCTAAATATATTCTGGCCGAAAGGTTGTTGGAATTGTATTTTGCCAGTTTTATGCCTCGCCAGTAACGCCTATGGGATTTCTTCAGTATTCAAAATTTTCAAAAATTCTTTTTACATTGACATTTTTGTCTGAAATGAGGTGAAGGACATTTAAGCACCGAATCGACAAATTATCCTTGGTTAACAACTTTAGTTATATTCCTATTGATGGTGTTAATTTGCCAGTTGATGCCTTTCTTATTTATATCTAGTCCACACAATGAATAATTTTACACTGCTGTTTATCAGGAAACAAATTTGAATGAAGTTTCTGTATGAGCCAAATAGCAGTGCTTAGCAATAATACAAATGACATGTATCAGTGGCACATAATTGTTCAAATATGTACCAATTTCTTTTTTAATATCAATGTATACCGAGAATCATCAACAATTTCCAGACAAAGAAATCAACTATTTTCATAACAGCAGCCTTCAGTGCTGAAAGTGTGCTAATTTAAGAAACGACCACTGAATTGGTTTTGGAGAAAACAAATGCATCAACTGGCAAATTAACAACCACCAATAAATGCATAAACATTAACTCAATGAATAATTCACTAGACAAGAGAAGAGTGCCCCAAGCACTCAAAGCCTAAAACCATTGTTTCATAACGTGTCATACATCAATAGTTTAGCTATATAATATTGTCTTTAAAGTTCATGATGGTTTCAAACATCCCTTGAAATGAGTTTGTACCAGGTGATATCATTCCAATAAAATTAGTAAACTTACTTGGGGTAAGGCACCTTCTCAAAACTATTCCAGGACAAGTTGCAGAAAAGTTTTTCCGCAAAGGGTATATAATTGCGAAAACGTTGAGGTCAGATTCTTTTGCGAGATAGATTTTTCCTCTATACAAAGCACACATTTATCCTCTATAATGTTTATAGACTCTTCACCGAGCAGTCTGCGGTTTGGCCAACTGATAAGATCTCACAGCAACAGAACGCAAAGGTTTACTTTTAAATAACAAGTTATTCAGATTAATTATTCAATACCATGAAGATTTTAAGAATGAAATGTTCTTCGGCAATATAGTAACAGCACAATGGTTACAGTCGTTAACATTTAACTGTAACTGTATTTAAACCTTGTTTAAGGGAACGATTTCGTTTTGCATAGCAAAACTGCGATGCAAAAAATAATTTTTTGTACAGCAATCTGTGAATTTTGTATTGCAAATTTAAAAATTTAAGGCTTTACTGTCGTTTGGTTCATAATATGAATGTCCAGAAATTACCACAGGTGGTAAAAAAAAATCACGTGTTTTTTCTTCTAGGCCAATTTTCTTCATTATTTTCGCCAAATTGTAGTCATTCATGAAAGTTAGTCCTCCGTCTATTTTCTTTTTTGTTTACATCGTTATATCGATCGCTAAAAAAGAGGCAATTTTCGGGTGCTTTTCAAAGTGAATTTCGCCGAGTGTAACGTTACTTTGTGGTATGATCTCTACGGAATGATCAAGCTTGATTTTGATTAAAAATTCGTCATGAAAATGAGTAGCTCACCGTGGTTGAAAGTGCAATCATATTGTGTGCCGAAATGATTGCAAATCTACATATACAAATACAAATGAATGCTCATTTTGTTAATTTTCAAAAACTTTTATTATAAAATGAAGTTAGTAATAAACGTTTCTAGAATTCCTTTGAATACGGCCGTAGTGACTGTATGAAAGCGTACATGTGAACTGAACACGGTACTATTGTGTATAGGGGGTGGCTCAATTGCTCAATGTTCCAACCCCCAAACTCGGGAGAAGAAAAAAATAAACACATGCGAAGCTAAAACAAACTGGGTGGTTGTTGCGCGTTTTTCATTTTGGAAATTTCGCCTGTAGTTAATTCATCAGCAGAAAAATATTGCATGCACATAGAATTTAAGGCATTGCGGATAAAATCCTTACGGATTGCTGGGAAATAAAGTTGCATATGTACGGATGCACATAGGTAAAACAGTGCACGTGTTCACTGTTGCTCACTCGGCGAGTGACCAAACCGCAAATCCACACAGCAGGGACCACCCGCTGGCTTCCAGTAGATAACGATCTCAATGTCTGCGGTTTAGTCTTCATGGAAACAAATTGCCTGGTCTAGCTTCAATACTTCTCCGCAAACGTATTCGCAATATATTTGGACTGCTTGGGGATACTTTGAGCATTGAAAAATAAACTGCGCGTAAATCTCTGCGCAAGTTACCGGAATAGTTTTGAGAAGGTGCCTAAACGTTCATGATGGTTTCAAAAATGTGTTTGTACAAGGTGATATCATTCCAGTAAAATTAGTAAGCTTACTTGGGGTAAACGTTCATGATCGATGGTTTCAAAACACTCCCTACAAATCACATAAGACTGGTCGAGTCAACTTCAAAAGTAAGACCGCTCTCCAAAGTCCATTAAAAGTTTGAAAGCTTTCACATGGTAGGTCTGCCACACTTTTAACCCCTCTCCCCTGTTGATGCCATCAGACAGTGTGGATAAAGTAAGACTCCAGTCACTTCACTCAAGATGTTCAAGCTACAGAGGTTTCGCCATCCTTCACATTCTGAGGAAATAAAGTCGAGGAAATAAAAAGTCAATGAAACAATATTTGCATTTAAAGGTTAACCCTAACCACCCCAAATCCTCCAAGGGGCACTTTGTAAACTGGTACTTTCACCTCTTCAAAATGCATGGTGCATTCTGAAGATAAGGCCAAAAAAAGTCTCCGGCGTGGCCTCGGACCCACACATCAGCATTTTTAATTAGGTGTTCGGGTATGTACCCGAAACACCTATTGTTTTTGTTCGGTTTTTTTCTTTTCTTCTCCTTCTTCTCCGGATAGACTGTCTACAAAAAAAAACATACTTGCAAACTTCACATGAACTTCAAACTTGGCATATACTTAGAACTTAACACGTAGATGAAACAGAATTTGTGATGTCATGATTAGGTCATCAGATATCGAATTACGATAATTCAAAGTTTAATCATTAAAAAAATCATATCGAGGGATCTGAAAAATCAATAAAATTACTGATTTAGTAGGGGAAAAATATGTAGTTTATCATGAGTGTAAAGAGTGTGAAATATGTGACATAAGAGACGAGGATATGTTTGAGTTTGATATTTATTTGTACTGAAAACACGACATTTTTGTAAAAAAAGAAACACTTTTCTTGAAAATGTACGCGCAATCTGTTATTTCCACTACGTCCGCAATACTCAATCGACTGGGCGGGGCATATAAAACAGTTCGGCCGCGCCGGTGGAAGGGTATGTCGCCCTCAATCGGCAGAAACAGATTTATTCAGAAAGAAATTGTATTTTTATGAAAATACGAGTGTGAAATATGTGATATTAGTGATGAACTCGTGCCAACTCGTACTCCAACCAACTCGTATTTCAACCAACATAGTCATAAAGGGTAGGTATCTTGAATTTAATTGTTAAGAGGATTTCCTGTATTTATCTTCGTGTTTTTATACAAGAAAAGCCATTTTTTAAGCGTTGGGTTGGCTGGTAACGTTAATGTAGTTGCAATTGCATTGTGCCTGACGTTCTTAACGTTAGTTATGTGAACATACATTGTAGTTTGAACAGTAAACAACTCGCCACTTTTTTAACAAAATATGAACAGATGTCACTAAAATGTATTTAGAATGTAAATAAGGATAGGAAAATTCAGTTGTTAAGGTTATGGCAATTTTTCAGTTGAAAGTTTATGCCATATTTTGTAATTTATGTTTTCTCCAAAAATCTTCAGTTTGTGCACAAATTAACGTCAAGTAGTGATTGTTTACTGCACTTTCCCTTAATTTTTTACCCTTCTTAGATACAAATCAACTTACACAGACAATTATTTCACAGGAAAAATGCACAATATTCATGACACAATACTTCATGTACTTGTATAAGTTGTTAATGTTAGTCCTGCATGCTCCTGGGGAGGCCTCTCTCACATGAAACTATGAGACTCAGCAATTTCCTTAAATACCTTTCTCTTTTGATGTGAGTTTCATGCAAGAACATTTCTTTAATTTATTACACATTGTCAAGAATAATTGTGTGCAATTTTGACAACAACCAATGCCCTTTTCAATTTTAATGGTCCAGCTACTCCAAAATTATACACTATTTTCCCCATTCATATAAATTAGAACTTCTCTGAATTTTCAAATACTTTATTCTTGGTCCATGTACTTGTAAAACCTTCCTACTATTTTGTACAGCATGTTCACTGTGATGTATTATTTTCCTCATTCACATAAATTAGAACTTCTCTGAAATTTTAAATACTTTATTTTTGGTCCATGTACTTATAAAACTTTCCTATTATTTTTACAGCATGTTGACTCTGATGTATCATGGCTCAGACTAAGTTCCAGCCTACAGCACCCCGACACGGCGTTGACACCACATCCAAATGCAGTATCGTAACTGTTCAAGTCAATCTTCAGTTTGTAGGCTACACGATGGTATGGTTTAACGTCTTATGTTAACAGATCATTTGAGAATCCGTGCACAATTAATGGAAGTGGTCTTCATTACTTGGTTTCGTTTGAAGGTATGTAAACTTTCACATTTTTTATAGATGTATGTTCGTTTTAGTATAATTTTATAGATATTGATTACATAAAACCATGGTTAACGTTAAAAACCTTAGTGTGGCAATGGTATCACATGTGCCGCGCCTCAAGTGAAACAGGTCAACTCGTATGCGTGCTCGTACTTTTACCAATTCACACTTATTTTGGTCAACAAAAATATTTATTACTGAATATTTACTGGCATGCGTACGGATTGACATCCGGTGGAGTACGCGTTGGTAAAAGTACAAGTTAATTTAGCTACACTATAGTGTCTGTAGTTCCTCATAATAATAGTAGTACTTATGTCCTGTGTGGTGATGGCTGCATTGCAGTTTACTTTATACTAGCACTTAATTTTCTCACTAAAGTAGACCAGAAACAAATATCAGCACCTTTATTGAGATAATGAAACGGTCACATCATGGAGGAAGGAAGACATCACATGTAGTTCTATTCCATTGTAAAACCTAACTTAAAGGCATTGTTCTGAAGGGATCATTTTTCTGAAGTTACATCAATCCATCATCCTGATAATAACATATAAGGGCATTCTAAGTTATGTGTGTTTTGTTAGCATGACCCATTATTCTTCGTCCCTCTTTGAAAACATTTAATATTGTTTTTACTTGATTCGTTTATATTTCAGATCAACGATATCCATTTGTGCTACTGCTACAAGGTGTGTTAGAGTCTGTGTAACTTTGTGATCCAATGGCCAGTATTTGAAGTTTACCCATTCATCAAAGGAGTTAACGTATTATTCAAATTATTTTATATGGACTTATCCTATCTGTGGCAGTCTTGACCCTCAAGGGAATTGTTTTTTCAGGACCTCAAGACACATCTAGGTCTTTCTAGGAATTTCTTTAACATGTTAGAACAAAAATAAATAGTACTGAGGAATTCTTATTATTTTTTTGACTGGACGCAAACATCCTCACAAATGTAATTATTAAGCAATATCTGTTGGTGATCTAGTAAAATGTATATTGCCGACAGTGAATCACTGGCAGTTGGGCCATATAAACATAGTAAACATACCCCCCCCCCCCCAATCTTCATTGCATGGGTGTGTCAGCCTTGGAATACCTTTTGCCAGATCACCCAATTAAAGTTCCTATTTATTTGTATGCTCGCATTGGGATAGTACTGACCATCAATCCCATAAACACAATTGGTTAAACAGACAGTATCATCACGATCAGAGCATACTTTCTACAAACGGGCCATGGAATTGGTGTCCTAGTTTAAGACGAACATAGTGACTAAAAATTACTGGCTCATTTATGCAGCAGCAACGCAAATATGACCTTATCATGTGAGTATTATTTTCAGTCACTGAGTTAAACTAGAACTTGAACTCTGATTCCATGCCCTGTTGATCGTGAAGATATTGCCACCTTTAAACAATAACTTTAACATTACTATTTATGAAAATGTATTTTCAACAGTTAATGACACATAAATACATGTAACAATCCGCAGATCATATTTCAGTATTGTTTGTTTCTTTTTATTTTACAGTTATCCTTCAAATTACATTGTGCTGTCTCTTCCCTATAAGTATTGTTTTAAAAAACTGAACCAAACATTTAAATATTATAACACTTGATCGAATTTGTCATTGTATTGTACAAGACCTGCACACACCACCTCGGGGCCAAAAATGTGTAATGATAAAGCTGTGATGATACAGTATTTAATTCCACCACAACGTATAATTAGCGTAACAGCTCTGTATTCGTCCAAAGGACAAACACCTAATGTCGTACAGATCGTTAATTGTCAAAAAATATTTACGAAAGATGACCCCAATTTGACCTTACTTCCTGTCCAAACCGCAAGTCAAAGTTTACTATTAATAAAAATCATATCTCAACAACCACAAGAGGTAAAATTGACATTTATTGTACCATTGTATAGATTGTCGAAAAATATTTACACAAAGGTGACCCCAATTTGACCTTACTTCCTGTCCAAACCGGAAGTCAAATTTTAATATTAAAAAAAATCATATCTCAACAACCACAACAGGTAAATTCACAGTTTTTGCACCATTGTACAGATTGTTAATTGTCAAAAATATTTACAAAAACATTCTGACGTCATCATCACTACCCTGACAAAATCCGAACACCTACGTGTTTGTCATATAATTTTTTTTTGCTCTGAAACAATGTGTTGAAAATGGTACCCAGTGCACGCGTGCCCTCACAGGGTGGCCACTGTTTGACACAGGGTCACTTTTGACCTGTCCCGCCAATAAGCCTATTGAAAGAAAACTCCTAAATGCCTTGCTTGAATAAATTAATTTAAAAAATCATAATGCATTTCACTATTTTCGTGAAAATGACTTATTGCGGGTTTGTGTATTGATTCAAAGAGAAAAAGCAAAACCCGAAGAAGTTTTGCCAAAATTACCTATGTTGTACCTTAGACTGTTTAATATGCTATATATTTTGTTCAATTGAATGTTATACATTACATGTAAGTTTCGCTTTGTGTTAAGTTTAGTAATGGTATCAAATCTCCTCAGAAACTCTTCCACCTGAAAACCTCAAATTGGAGTGTTTTGTTGTATTTTGATGTATTCTGTACTTGAGGCCTATAGCCAATGATACTAACAAACTACTAATTTCATTTGTCCAAAAATTGGGTGGTTATGCTACTGCACCTAGGAATGGACTTTGATGGATTGAGGAAATAGGTATCTAGCACAAAAGCCTAGGTGGTTATTTTTAAATTTGTTCTTATTAGTGGCAAGTTGCTGTAGAGGTCAAAACCAGTCAACTGCCTGTTTTGACTGTTGACCCAAATGTGCACACAGGGCCATTTATTTTGACTGGTTTTACTGTCATTTTGACCACCCTCAACAATACAAGACAATGCTTTTATCAGTCAAAAACGGTCGACTCATTTTGACCTGTAAATGTACTTACTTCACATAAGGTTTGAAAGTGTTCGACTTTTAAGTGCACTAGATATACATTTTGACTGATTTTGACCCTTGTAGTAGGAGGGTTAAATAATGTATTTATCAGCCCAGCATGATTTTTGCATCTTTATGATCGCCAAGTAGATCTAATTAGATGGAAAATAACAATAGTTAATTGTGGTCTAAACTATAAAGTTGTCCCTCATTTTTAAATTTGAGTGCATACCATCAGTGTCTTTCACTTAAAAGAAACACTGTCAGTGATTACAGTGACGTTTAAAGAAATTTCTTGTCCCCAAAAACAAAGGTCTTGGCAATATGTTTAGTGCCTGGTAAAACAAAATACTGTTGCCGAGATCATATACATGTACAACTGTTACTCATTATCGTAAAAAATGTAAAGATATCCACAAATTTTTATTAAGAAATTATTAATCAAGATGTTCTGTTAAGAATATTATGAATAATTTCCTAACCATGATGAACACAACAGAATGCAACAAATGTAACTTCTGTTGGATTTTGATGAAATGAGCAGAGAACAAAATAGATTTTGTTCTTGATGATGGTGGTTGCTCCACTCAGCAGGCTAATGGATGTTGTTGCATTGAGCAGGGTTTCTAGCCATTGAAGGGGGTTATGGTATGTACATTTTACAGGTTGTTTGTTTTAATCCTAACCTTCCCAAATCCTCCAAATTCCTCTTTGCTAAAATAAAGGATTTTGAAGGATTGAGGTTATTAGGCATACTTGGCTTTCCATGGTACATGTACATCCATGTTTGTTGTAGTGATTGCAAGGTCAGTGGACACTGTTTATTGCTTCATGCATGCAGGGAGGGTCCCTGGCCATGCACATGTATCACAGATTAGAAACACGTGTGCATACACGTCATGTGCTTGCTTTACTACTGAAGGATTTTGGAGGATTCAGGTTATGTGTAAGCAAATGGGCCTAGGGAGTTAGGGTGAATGGATGCGGATTGGATGGTAAAGACATGGCTTATCAAAATTAGAGCAGCGTGTATGATGCGGGACGTGGATTTGAACCAATCAGAGTGACAAAAATTGTTTTGCATCATGCGCCTTACTCATGTACATGTACTGTGAAAGTGTTTCGTGTGTCCCCCAAAACGTGAATTTGCCCATTTCTATTTGGCTTTATTCAACAAAAATTTCATTTTTTTTTTACATTTTGAAAACAAAATCGATATGGACATTTATGAATAGGAATAACAGTTTGACGCTCGGTCTTGGGTGTGGTCACAGGCAATACGGCCGCGTGACAAACTTGTATTCCCTTAATAAACCACAAAGGGAAAACTGACTAGGTTTATAAATTCATTTGTTCACTTCAATGTTAACAATGACAATTGAGCTTGACAGTACAAACAACTTAGTCCCAAAGTACGTCCCAAAGTTTTGCCATGGGGGCGATGGGTCGCAGCTGAATGCCTGGAATTTTGATTGGGTCGTGGGCCAAAAAGGTTGCGGAACGCTGCATTAACACTAACCTTCCCAAATCCTCCAAAATCCTCTTTGCTAAAGTGAAGGATTTTGGAGGATTGAGGTTATTAGGCATACTTGCCTTTCCATGGTACATGTACATCCATGTTTGTTGTAGTGATTGCAAGGTCAGTGCTTGGGTCAGTGGACACTGTTTATTGCTCCATGCATGCAGGGAGGGTCCCTGGCCATGTATCACAGATTAGAAACACATGTGTGCATACAGGTCATACTGAAGGATTTTGGAGGATTCAGGTTATGTGTAATCAAATGGGCCTAGGGAGTTAGGGTTAAGGGAAGGTAACATGTTTGGTAATTTCAAAAGAAACTAGAGCTCAAGTGTTTGTTGGGACAAACACACAGTATTCGCATGAACTTCCAATGATGACGTCACAATCATATTTTTTGAAATTATCCAAAATTGTGTATTATAAACATCTATTTCTGCTTCAAAAGACACATCATTTTGCTTTAGAATATGTTCAATTTAAATTTCCTGTTTTGGCCCTGAAAGCTACAATGTACATAATTTTTTGAGATATTTCATTGTTATTACAATCATGAACAAATTTTGCCATTATCTTTTCTTTGGTCAGGAGTTAAGATTTTTCTTGATAGGCCTATTTGATCAATTTTAAAAGATAATTTCAAATTCTTCAAGCCATAACTTCTGGTTCAATCAGGTGATTGCATTTTATTGTATTTAATATTATTGTTGACCTTGATAAATTTCTGTTTCTCGATTTTCTAGATTAAAAAGTAATGTAACTTAACCTGCTAACTTTACCAAAAATATTGTTGAAAAAGTGTTACCTCACTAAAAAAAATTATACTGATTTGTTATCTGCCAGGCTCATATTAATAGTGTTATAGTTTGTCTGCTTCTACAACTACCGGTAGAACGCATGCTTACTTTAAATGTGTACCAATGTCCGTTAACATTCTTTGAATTTTGAACTTCCGATTTCGACCGGAAGTAAGAGGTCACATTTAGTACGTCTATAAGAAAAGATTCACATAATTACAAATTTTTCCATTCTTGGTTCAAGAGATAATTTTCTGATATAATAACCTTTGTTCCAGTGATTTCATGTTTTCCAGATTTCATTCTTTTAGCACAAATGACATTACCAACAATATTTGACCTCCCTCAATATAAATAACTATGTAATAACTATAACTATATATTCATTCCCCATGCGTTGTATCAAATTTGTGTTATAATTGCATTCAGAATGTTCATACAGTGAACGATTTCCCCTGTATCGCATCGCAAAATGCGATGTAATTTGGACAATCTGCGATGGAAGTTCATGCAACTAGTAATACGCCATAGTTTTGCAAGTTTTTTGAGAAATGCTACTGGCAAAAGGCAAGTGTGTCATTTCACAAGTGCTGTGAATTACATACATATACATGTATATAAGAGCCGTTTCCTTTGGCCGCCTCTTTTGTGTTTGTTATGAGTCTGCTCTGTGGCCTCGAGGCCCGACAGTACGTAAATAGATTAGTGTCCGCGGAAAAATAACTTGGGTAAAATATTCGCTATTACAGGTCCGCCTGTCTGAAAATACAGTTCGCAACTTCGCAACTTCGCATGCACTCTCAAGTCAGAATTAGGGCTGTGCATTTTCGGATATTTGCCAGGTCAAAGGCGGATAAAATTGTCTATGCCTAGTACGGATCGTTTTTTTAATTCAATGTACATTGTGTTTGTAAAAACAAAGTTATAAATAAAATGGTACCTACACAAATATATGCCGGATGCCCTCAAATTACTAATGCAAGTTGGTAATAAGTATACAAATGTACACCTTAACCCTAACTCCCAAGGCCCATTTGCTGACACATAACCTGAATCCTCCAAAATCCTTCAGTCGTAAAGCAAGCACATGACATGTATCCACACATGTTTCTAATCTGTGGTACATGTACATGCATGGAGCAATAAACAGTGTACACTGACACAAGCACTGACCTTGCAATCACCACAACAAACATGGATGTACATGTACATGTACATGTACCATGGAAACACCTAAGTATGCCTAATAACCTCAATCCTCCAAAATCCTTCACTTTAGCAAAGAGGATTTTGGAGGAATTGGGAGGGTTAGGGTTAATAGTGAGTATAATAAATGTGTCATTTCTTGTGAATAGTGTAATTGTGAAAGATTGTTTGCATATATACATGTACATGTACATGTAGGCCTACTGTTGTATTGCCAGATGTTTTATTGATTTGTTAATTATTTGTTTCTTTCACTCAGAATGCATCATAAAGACTCAGAAAGTGACATGGAGAGATGTTTACATGTTTTGAATTTGAAGTATGCTCCAGACAGCAGATAAGGTGGGGCATGTACCTAAATACCTACATGTATACATTAAATTCTATTTCTTATCTTAAAAAAACATTAAATGATCACAGTTATACATTGGACAAAAAAATCCATGTTGGAATGAAAAGTCACACAACTATGTTTATGCAAATGACTAGTGGATTTATAAAAATGTTGGAGTTGTCTCATAATACCTTTTTGTATTTGTACAGGTCTCATGACTGAAAGCTAACAAAAAAATTTCAATAGATATTTATAATATAGTGAATATATAGGTGCTCACAACGTGGCAATAACTGAGCAGGCATGAAATGTTTCTAACAACTTGGTGTGGATCAAAGGAAGATGGTTTTTATTTATTATAAAATAAACTAGAGCTCAAGTGTTTGTTAGAACAATTTCATATAGAGCTGCTGCCATAATGTATCAGAATCATTGGATAAACCAACATCCATTTGGCGCCCAGTAGTTTATTATTTTTATTTATATACATGTATTAGTCTGTTTTAAAACATCTTATACAATCCCCTGATACTGGGCGCGTTTACTAATAATATGGTCTTGTGACAGACAAAGATGATATCTAGTGGGGTGTGAATACAATTAACTTGGGAGGTGACCTCTATTTAACTAGCTGTGAAATATTAAGAGTAGATCGGAACACCGGGACAGTTATTAAAAATTACCTCCTAATACTGAAAATTTGGTCATGTTGATTAGTCTCTAGTTAAGCCATTTGTGAGTTTGCCCAAAGTTTGTTTACATCCCACACTATTGTATTCAGCGAGCCAAACTTTATCGTCTTCCGAGACGGCGCCTGTCTCCTCACAGCAATAACAAGGGGACAAATCTAGTAATAATTTGATTTGAAGAGCACAAATGCATGGTTCCGGCTAAAGCATAAAAAGAAAACTTGGAAAATGTTTTACACTGTTCTTTTTTTGGGTGTTTTCTCAGGATGATTGATATTTTGTACAAACTTGATACCAAGTAAGCTTTTAGGTAATGATTTGTTAATTTGATTATCTGGTTATTACCAATGTCCATTTACAGGAAAGATACCACATTAGTAATTTCCTGAATAAAAATCACCAAATTATTATCCAAAAACTTACTTGGTGTAAAGTTGGTAAAGGTTTGCACATTTATTTCTCCAAAACTGTAAATGCTTTTTCTCGTGACTTGATAGACTAATTTATGCACATTTATTTCTTCCAAATTTTGAATGTATTTTCTCATTACTTAATATAGACTTAATGTGTCTTAAATAGACTTTCATTGTTTAATTAGTTACTTGTAAATTATCAATGTATATTAAACCAATTTCTAACTTAACATCTTTGCTTGTGCATCTTGGAATTTCATGTACCGTATACTAAGTCACTTGTAAATACACACCGTCAAATTAAAATATGCTAAATTGCATTGCAGACAACTTGACTAATTTGCATCAAAAACTAAAATTTGCATGTGTATATCTTGGAATTTTTGGCGACTTTTAAAGGGCAATAAGTCCATTTGAAGTTTTTCATCAAGACAAACATAAATATTACATAATTCTGCTTTTGCACGTCCAATTAAAATAAGATATCTATCATTGTAACTTGGTAAAAGCTCTACTTTCATTATCAATAACCAACTTAATTTTGATTTCTTGCCCAAATGTGTCTGATTTCAGTAGAACTCATCACATTTTATCAAAATTTTCTTAATGTTGTTTTGGTCACACAAATAAAACAAATATGTATGAATGAACATTTAACCTGTTCTGTAATTTTTGTTCTGTTCATTTGCAGTGGAATACAAGAACATCCCTTCAATTTTAGCAGCTTTAGATATTTGGATTGACTTTATATTAAGGTCAAAACATGACTTTGGATTTCGGTAAAATTTGATTTTGGTCAAGAACTGACGTCGGATTATGGGTGAATTTCAAAAGTTGGGAAAACATAAATTTATGGTCAAAACCCGACCTGATGGATTGGATAAAAAAAATTGTAAAAAGCGGACGTCATAGTTTAAGTCCGTTTTCCCAATGGAGGGCCGCTGAAGCAAGTTAGGACGGAAAAGACAACATTAACCCTAACTCCCTAAGCATTGTTACTGAACAATAAAAATCCTTCAAAATCCTCCAACTGCCTTTGTTGTCTAGGGAGTTAGGGTTAAGCAAAAAATTAATTATGCCGACGGAGAGCAATGGCCAAAAAACATCTATGTACAAATATTATCTACCGAAAAACTGGAAGCAAATTTTGTTCTGTAAAAATGAGACACTTGAGATTTAAACGACGAAAGTGAAGTGGCAGATCTTGCTGCCAAAGGAAGTTGATTCCAGATTGGAACAATCCGCTGAAAATAAAAATAATTATGTGATTCAGTTTTATACCTTGGAACAGTTAACATATAAGGATCAGAAGAAAGTCTAGTGGTAGGATGGCCTTGAGTTACATTAAAACTAACATAACGTCAATATCAAAATGTGTAATTTTACAATTAAAAATATATATATAAAAATATATATATAGAGCGCTCGTACGGTATTCGAGAGGTCGCATATTCAAGAGGTCGCGGGTTCGAGTCCGGCATCAGCCAATTTTTCTTTGCTCGCTACCCGTTTATAATATTTCGTGTATATATATATACTGAGACGCAATAGAAACTTACCACTTTTTCGACCTTAAATTATCAGTAATCACAATGCACAAATGTAATATGTGCACTTATTTTGGCAAGTCAGTGTATCCCCTACAGACAAATCGGTCACACATGGTCACGTGACCTTTGAGTCGTTCTCTTCATGGCCCAGGTGCGTAACACCTGGTTTGACCATCAGCGATTGCTCAAGGGGTATGTGATGATTTTAATTAGCAGCACGTGATGTCTTATTTTGAACCATTACAATTTTATGCTATTCCAAAACAAGTGGTAAGTTTCTATTGCGTCTCAGTATATATATCACTAATTTCTCTTCTAAAAGACAACGGTAAAATGTCAAGACAATCCAATCGTGACTTATAGTCTTCCTCAGGATAATGCAGGATAAATTTTGTAGCCCGTCTTTGAATACCTTCAATTAATCTAATGTTACATTTTGACATTCCACTCCACACAGAACTACAATATTCAAGGTTAATACTAATCAAAGCAGAATAAAGTGTTTTTGAAACTCGAACAGGAGCTTCATAGCCAATAGTACGTTTAATCAACCCCATCATCTTATTACATTTGCCAACAATTTTATTAACATGATCAGTCCAAACAAAGCCCGAGGTAATCTCCACACCAAGATCCCGAACGGAATCAACCCGTTCGAGAGAAATGTTTAATTTGTAATCAAAATCTACCAATTTTTTACGCCTAGATATGGAAATAATTTGGCACTTGGAAATATTAAAATGCAAACCCCACTCAACACTCCAAGAATACAGGGAATCAATATCCTTCTGTAATAATTTACGATCAGATATATTCTTAACGGAATTAAAACACTTGGAATCGTCGGCAAACAGTGCCACTGTAGAATTTTGGACAATGTGTATAGCACTGCATACTCAGTGCTTTCCCAGTGTCTGTGGAAAAACTTCACAGGCGGGATTCGAACCCATATCCAGAAGAAACAATAACGGACCCAGTACAGAACCCTGTGGCACACCTGACACAACCGGCAGCCAATCAGAGTTACATCCCTCGATAACCACCCTTTGTTGACGATTATTCAAGTAAGACTTAAACCAACCGAGTAAATCCGAATGAATATCAAAAGACTGTAATTTGTGAAGAATTAATTCATGAGAAACACTATCGAAAGCTTTGGAAAAATCAAGATAAATCATATCAACTTGTCCAGCACTGTCCAAAACACAACTGACTTCTTGTAATACTGTTAAGAGTTGTGAAACCGTAGAACGACCTTTAAAACCCTCCTACTCTAGGTGCACTTTAGTGGGAAGTTGCTATAGTGGTCAAAATCAGTCAATTGACCGTTTTTGACTGTTGAATGAACTGTGCACACATGGGCACTGGTGACTTGTTTTGACCATTTGGGTAACTGCCACACACTGTGCTATGACTGCTGGTGACTGATAAGATCATTATCAGTTTTTGGGGATCACCGACTTGTTTTGACTGATAAATCAATGCAGGGCCACTTAGGCAAGGAGTCAATGACTTGTTTTGACTGATAAATTAATTTATTTTGACCATAGTGTTTATATCAGTCCAAAACGCAGACTCATTTTGACCACCATCCACATTACTTTTACATGTACCAATTAAAAACAGTCAACTCATTTTGACCAAAGTGCCTTTACCAGTGAAAAATGGTCAACTCGTTTTGACCACCTTCAGCATTGCATGATAATGCTTTTACCACTACCAGTCAAAAACAGTAGACTCTTTTTGACTGATTGATGTACTTGCTACACATTAGGTTGACAGTGTTTGACCCGTTAGTGCAGTAGATATACACTGGCATGAACTTTGAAATTTTTACTGATTTTGACCCTTGTAGTAGTAGGAGGGTTAACAAACCCATGTTGGAGGTTGTATATATCATCCCGAACAACTGGAAAAATAGCATTAAAAACAACCCTTTCCATAACCTTAGCACATACACTGAGTAAAGACACTGGCCTATAATTTTCAACTTTATCTTTGTCTGATTTTTTTTTAAACTGGAAGAACATTTGCTCTTAGCCAATCACTGGGTAATACTTGAGTTCTAAGAGACAAGTTAAAAATATGACACAAAGGAGAAATAATCTATTGAGCACATTCTTTTAACACTCGAGGGGATAACCTGTAAGTACCCACTGCTTTAGTTGTCTAAATGAGTAAGGATGTCTAAAACTTCACTCTCATTACCCCTCCTACAATCAGTGCAATTTCTGAAACCTTAATTGACCATGTCGCGAGAGGTATGTCACTTGCTATGTGGCCTTGATGGCATCAGCCCCCCCCCCACTGCTGAGGGTGGGTTGCAGACAGCTGGCGACACCACTAGCCCACATCATGAACTTGAGCCTCTCCACTGGTTCTGCGCCCTTGGCATGGAAAATGAGCAGAATATCTCCTATTTTTAAAGAAGGGGATCGTCAAGATGTCAACAATTATAGGCCAATCTCTGTTATTCCAACTTGTATGAAAATTTTTGAGAAGCTCATCCATAAACAGCTGATAGACTATACAGAGAGAACAAATATTTTAAAAGATAACCTATATAGGCTTTAGACCTATGCACTCCACCCAAACATGTCTTCTTAATGTTTCTGATTATTTACTGGAAAATATGAACTCTGGGTATTTTACCGGTGCAGTCTTTTTGGATAAGAAAGCTTTTGACACCGTTCATCATGAATGTCTTCTCGACAAACTGAATAATATTGGAGTGCGAGTACTCGAGCTCGACTGGTTTTCATCTTATTTGCATGGGCGCCAGCAGGTGACCAAAATTAGTGACAATTACTCTTTCTTTTCTGGGGTGAGCTTTGGAGTGCCGCAGGGATCTATACTGGGGCCACTTCTTTTTACATTGTACATTAACCCTCCTATGCCCAGGCTGAAATTTGGCCCAGTAAGCACCGCACCCACAGACAGTCACTTGAGTATTTTTGGTTGCATTGCCAATTGTTCACACATGTGTATAAGAGTGCTGGAGATAGTGGCAAAGTCAAACACACTTGTGTATACAAGTTATATGCAGAGTCACACAGAGCTGTGTATGTACTGCATAAGTTACAGTTGAGTGGTTTTGGTTTGACCTACCATAGCCACATGTACTTGCATGAGTGCACTGCACAAAGTCAATGGGTTAGGAGTTACATACACATTTTGAATGTCTTTGATTGTTAAACCTACTGTATAGGAGGGTTAATGACCTCTCTCATATTTTACCACATGACTCTAAGATGTATTTATATGCTGACGACACAGCTATTTTTACTCGTGCCAAATCTATTGAAGATATCAACAGAGCACTTAACAGGGATATGATCGAATTTTTTAAATGGCTTCGAATGTTTTAACTGTTAATATCAACAAAACTAAAAGTATGCTGTTTGGGACTCAAGCCAAACTATGCCATATTGAGGAAAATTTACATGTTACGATCAGTAACATTGCCATTGAAAATGTTACTCAATTTAAATATCTAGGTGTCTGGCTAGATCCATCTCTTACATGGAATGTGCATATTGACAAACTTGTAAAGAATGTCAACAAACGTGTGGGGGTTCTCCGGAGGGTCAGAAGTGTTCTTCCTCAGCATACTTTAAATTTGTTACACAAAACCCTGATCCTCCCACATTTTGACTATTGTGATGTTGTATGGGGCAACTCTGCCATAGTGTTTCTTACCAAACTAGATAAAATTCAAAACAGTGCTGGTAGAGTTATCCTGGGCCTCCCCCGGAGATCCCCTACAGCCATTCTTTTATCTACGCTTGGGTGGCAATCTCTAAGTGAAAGACGAGTTTATCACTTAACTACTTTAGTTTATAAGAGTTTAACATCCAAACTGCCTCCACAACTGTGCAACTATTTTCAATATGTTTCTAATACCCACTCATACAACACCAGGTCTGTTTCACAAGGTAATCTAGTTCCTCCTTTATCCAAATCTAATTCCGGAAAACGTAAATTTGCGTCTCATGGAGTTATTTTGTTCAATGGCCTCCCTGTGACACTTAAACATCCTTTGCCTCCCACTCTAGCCAGTTTTAAACGCCATTACAAGAATCTGAGATTTTAATATATTATGGTACATGTAGACTTTATTTCTGTTCTTTACTGTCTATGTAATGAAGTGTAAATTTATGCTTTTTTTATATTTGTTTAATTCATCTCCTCTGGCTGGCCCAGATTTATCATTTTTACTTGCCCATGAGGTTTAACGTAATGTAATGTTTTGATTAATCTTGCCTAACTTTACTATTCATTAATTTCCTTAAATAATATCTAAACAATGTTTTTATTGCAATTTTCTATTTTTATATTATCGAATGTTTGTAATTGCTGGGCACTTTTGAAAAACAGTGTTCCACTGAAAGGTTTGCCCAGGATAAATAAGAAATAAATAAATAAAATAAATAAGTATGTACTGAAGGTTGCTCAAGAGCAGAATTTTGTGGATCGGAGTGGCCTCCCTGTGTAGGAGGGTTTAACAGATATTGACCCCAATTCAGCATGTTTATAAACAGGAATATCAGGTAAGAAATCATAATCCCTTGGTTGGGTCAAAACGGAGTAAAAATAATTATTAAACAAAGTACCTTTATCTTTAGCATTAGTAGCAGTTTGACCAATACCATTTTTTACCATGTTGGGTAATGATTTAGTTTTAGTTTTTTGCCTAAAAAATAACCAAAATCTCTTAGGGTTGTCCACAAGAGTTGACCCAAGATTATTCAAATACTGCTTATACAAAAGATTCTTAAAACTGTTACACAGCTTTCGAAAAGCTGTCCAGTGTTGGGTTAAATCAGATTTTTTAGCCTTCCTCCAGGCCATTTTTTTTAAATTTTGAGCATGTCAGACTTCTGCATCTATCAACCCAGGAGCTGTGGGATCCTTAATTTTTATTTTAGGAACAAATCTATCCAATACACTTGGAAATATATCAACAAAATTAGACCAGGCCACATTCACATCATCAGCATCATAAATAGTATGAAAATCATGAAAGAACGGATCTGACAACCTCAAAATTTGCACACTTAAAGTTATAAACAAAACGAGGAGCACTTTTGATTTTTCTAACGCGAGTATTAATATCAAATTCAAGCAGCCTATGGTCAGTGAGGAAACCCTCATGAGAAATACACGTTAGTAATTCTATCAGGAAAAGAGGTAAAAACTTAATTCAAAATATTATTACAGTTGTCTCTAGATGGGAAGTGATTCAGTTGATTAAGAAAAAAATTATTAAATGTATCGTAAAAATCCTGCTCAGCATTGGATATATTAATCAAAACATAGTCATGGCAACCTTTGACAGGTTAAAATCACCTAGAACAATAACATGCTCATAATACGATGATTATTTTTATAAGAGCAGAATTAATGTTCTTGGCGAAAGTTCCAATATCACCATCCGGAGGTCTATAACACAGGAGAACTGCAATCTTATGGATCCTGTCTGGTCTAATATCAGCTATTAGAATCTCGTCCTCCGGTTCCAAGTCAGCTCGACGTGTTGATAAAACTGAGTTCTTGATGACACACAATAAATCCTCTCCTCTGGTCTTGTTGTTAGTTCGATCCTTATGGTACTGTGTATACCCAGGCACAGACAACTCAGCATCTCCCACCAGCGGCGTAGCCACGGGGGGGCCTGGGGGGGGCACGTGCCCCCCCACAAATTTCCAGTGCCCCCCCCAGGTGCCCCCCACGAAAAATCCTCATAGTGCCCCAAAAAACAGAAAAGATAAAGAAAAGGGAAAAAACCCATACCCCCTGGGCCCCCCCACTGAAAAGCAATGCCCCCTGTGCCCCCCCCCCCACTGAAAAAGTCCTGGCTACGCCGCTGTCTCCCACAGATGAATTAAGCCACGTTTCAGTAACACAGACCAGTCATGAGTGCCATTAGACATATGGGCTGACCGTCACATAACAAGATTTTTACATCAGATTTCGGGTGGTAAACTGATGTCTAAAAAACGATTATTGACCGCCGAATGACGTTTACATTATACTCTGATTTTTATGTACACTTTTGGGCAGTATACTGATGTCTAAAAAATCTGATGACGTCACATTAAAGTTTTGACGTCATATTTGTTAAGTAAACTAACGTCTAAAAAAACCATATGTTGACCATCCCCGATATTCGAATCTGACGTCATTTAAACATCATTCTGACTAAGGGTGGACGATATCACGATAATATCGTGACGATACGATATTCAAAAAATTATCAGCTAAATCAGTTATGGTTTTGAAGATATCTAAATATCGTCATATTGACGATATTCCACAAATATATCCAATATCAAATTTATATCGCTTTTTAGTTAAAATATTGCCAGAGTGATAAATTGTCTCAAAATTTCATGTCATTAAACGGTTGCGGCATGGGCCTTAAACTTACCCAAGGTTAGTCCCAGGACCACGTGGTACTTCTCCTGGCTTGTTGGAATAACCGTGCTGGTGTACATTGTGAGGTTGTTCACATTCGGCAGATGTCGGATACCAGGATAAAAGCGTGGATGCTGACCATTGAACTGTGCATGCGCAATCATTGGTCTGTTCATTCTCAGCTCTGGGATAGGGGGCTGTAGGTATTAATAAACCACATGTTTGTTTATGGACATCACGGTGAGTTCTCACCGAGTGGCAAAAATCTAAGAACTCAGCTCGTTTTGGAACGACTGTTTGGAGTAACCGTTTATTACCTATCCAACTTCCCTGTAGGACTTGCATGTAAAAGTAGTTCATATATAGGTGTTCATATATACGTGCATTTTGTCATGTATTTAAAAAATCCGCATATTGAAACGATAATATCATATATCGACAATATCATATATCGACGATATCATGCCGTCGATAATCGTCTCAAAAAAATTCAATATCGTCACCCCTAATTCTGACCTAATTGTGCCTGCTGAGATGGTGGCTAAGACAGGCCTCACAAATTGGGCAAATATACGTTAGGCTTGGGCGATGACACGACAATATCGAATATCGCGATATTTTTTTTAAATTCGATTATGATATCGCAAACTTTTCAAATTGTCGGGATATCAGCAAATCACGATGAAAAAAATATATCGCGATGAAAAAATATATCGAGATTAAAAAAAATTATTGATTGTCAGTCGGGTCAGAAATTCCATGGGAAAAACTTAGGAAGTCTTCAGCTTTCGGAAGTGAGAAACTACTTCTGTGGTAAGCCGACTGTCATATCACAAAGGAGCCACCTAACAAGGCATTGTTTAAAATCCACCGCCACTCAAAGAAATATATTCAGACGGATTAAATGTTGGTGATTGAATGAGGTATTTGATCCAACAATGTGTAATATTCGGGATAATTGACTAAGATCATGGAGAGTGTACTTTATGCATGTACTTTATTCCAAGATGGCGACTTACAGTGTCCTGTTTACATGTGCTTGTACAGTGAACAAGTGAGGGCGCTATAACAATAACATGGTTATTGCAAGAGGCATAATCCTACATCTCCCCCCAAGTACAGATTGATGTACTTTAAATCTCAAAAACCGTTCATTAGTGTCCATAAAAAGGTTCATCAGTGTCCATAAAAAGATAACGAGAGTCCATGCTTTATGTGAACAAATGTAAACTTCTGAAACAACTAGAAACGTTTTTAAGTTAACAAATAACTTTAGAATTTTGTGAGCGAACGAGTAAACTCTAAAAAAAAATAATAAAAAAACTCATCAAAAATCTGCATTGACTTTATGCAGGAAACTGTTGTGTCAAAACATTTCCATAAATCAAGGCGATTAGGCGGCTTCACTAAACGTCCTGATCGAGTTGTCATCACAGCTGGTGGTTGGGCACTCGGCGGTGTGGACAATGATGGAGATGGTTTCTCTGGAGAAGTAGATGGAGAAAACTGCTGAGTTGGAGTAGGAAGAACTGTCTGTGTTGTTACATCAGTGGGTGAAGACAGTGGAGCTTCTGTAGGTGGTGTTTGAGGGGTTTGGTCTGGCGTGGTGACAAGAGCTGATCGATTGCGACGAACTGTGCCACGATTGGTTTCAACGATGTAAGAACGTGGCTGGGATGCTCTGGCTAGGATGGTCCCTTGACAGTTCTGGTCTCGGATCCAAACTGAGTCACCAGGATGTAGCGTTGGTAAATTCATAGCACGGTGACGAAGATTGAAGTTGTGCTGTTGTTTTGTGCGATATGCTTCTTCCTTCTGTCTGATCACCTGGTCGTGTTGAGTTTTTGGATGTAGATTTGATGGAAGGATAGGCAGTGTTGTCTTTAGTTTTCTGCCCATCAGTAGTTCGCTTGGAGATAGGCCATTCTGAAGTGGGGATGATCGATACATCAGAAGGGCGAGGTAAGGGTCTGTGTTCTTTTTAAGTAACCCTTTGATAGTGCGAACTGCTCTCTCGGCTTCACCGTTTGCCTGTGGGTAGCGTGGGGAACTAGTGGTATGGATGAATCCATACATCTTAGCAAACTGGAGGAATGAGGCTGAGCTGCATTGCGGCCCATTGTCAGACATGATCACGTCTGGAATCCCATGTACAGCAAAGATTTCCTTCAAGGCTTGGATTACAGCTGCCGAGGATTGTTCAGATGAGAGAGACTTGATTTCTATCCAGCATGAATAGTAGTCAATGACGATGAGGTAGATTTTCCCCCGATATTCAAACAAATCCATTCCCAGTCTTTCCCAGGGACGAGATGGGAACGATGCTGGCAAGAGAGGCTCGTGTTGTTCTGGTCGGTTCTTTGCGCAGGTCACACATTTGGAGATCATGTCTTCAATGCTCTTGGAGAGACCTGGCCACCAGACAGATGTACGTGCCCGGGCTCGGCACTTAGTGATACCGAGATGGCCTTGATGGATACGATCAAGCATTTCCAATCTCATGGATCTGGGAATAACTATGCGGTCGTCATACAGAAGATCATCGAGGACAGAGAGATGACTTCTGTTTTCCCAATACTGGCGCAGTAGGGGTGTGTGTGGCATGTATGTAGGCCAACCACGCTTGCAGAAATCCTTTATCTGAGTGCATTCCTCATCTGCTTTCTGAGCTGCAGCAATTTTGAGTAGGCGCTGTGAACTTGCTGGTAGTGTAGTCATCATGTGATTTGTGAAATTTTCAATTTCTGAAATCAGAGCTGTGTCAATGAGAGGCTGAGGAGAGATGACGACAGCCTTCACGTGGCCTTCCCTGTAAGTAGCAAGAGATGGTGCAAGACCAACCTGCGAAACGAATGTCGCCAACCAAACATCGAACTAAACATTGAACTGGCAGGCCAAGGTACGGTGGAGCGTCCTTTTCAGGACGGGCGGTCATCCCGGCCGTCGAAAACCGAGGCCTGCCAGTGTTCCAACTCAACGTCGAGGGCCTCACCACCGCCAAACTCGAGATCGTGCGTCATCTGGCTGACTCCAACGGGGCAGCGGTTGTGCTCCTGCAGGAGACACACTGCGCAGATGATAACATCCTTAAGATGCATGGGTTCCATCTCGCTGGGTCCATCCACAGCAGGCAACATGGTGTGGCAACCTTCGTGAGGACTGAACTAAACTGGTCAGTCAGTAGCCAATCCCCACCAGGCGCCAACATCGAGTGGCTGGTTACCAAAATCCAGGAAACATCAGTCATCAATGTATATAAGCCCCCACCATCAGAGCTGTCTGCTACGTCACTCCCGTCCGTAACTGCACCCGCTATCTACGCAGGTGACTTCAACTGCCAACACACAGATTGGGGTTACAACCACACAACACCTAACGGAGTGGCGCTGAGTGAATGGGCCTCCAACACCGATGCCATGCTGCTGTACGACCCCAAAGAGCCTCCAAGCTTCTTCTCTGCACGCTGGAAAACCTCCACCAACCCGGACCTGGCCTTCGCCGTGTGCCGCAGCACCGACCCGAAATCGGAGAGACTCGTCCTGGACAGATTTCCCCGCTCACACCACCGACCGTCCATCATCAAAGTTCCATCACTGGTGCAACCGGTATCAGGGAAACCTGCCAAAAGATGGAATTTCCGTAAGGCCAACTGGGAGGCGTTTGCTAAGGAGACGGAAGAAAGATCAGCCGACGTGGCAGCCGATGTGGACGCCGCTTATGCAACCTACTGCGGGGTCCTCTTAGGTGGGGCAAAGAAGACCATCCCGCGCGGCTACAACAAGAACTACATCCCCGGGTGGGACGAAGAGTGCAGCCGCCTTCTGCGTGACCACCAGAGGGCTAGCTCCAGGGAGGAGGTGGACGCAACAGCGACGGTACTTCTCCAGAGGCTGGACATCACCCGTAGGGCTAGATGGACTGAAGTTGTTGAAGCGATCGACTTTACCCACTCTAGCCGTAAGGCGTGGCAGACTATCAACCAGCTGACAGGCAGAAGTACAAAGCCCCCTAGGTGCCCGGTCACAGCAGATGCCATCGCATCCCAGCTCCTGGGGAATGGCCGCTTCCCGGATGCAGACAAAGATGTCGCCCATCTGATAACGCGGGAGGTGTCTTCCCTCTCCAGGGCGGCCAGCGCCGATTCCAACCTCTCAGGAGATTTCACAGCGGACGAACTCAGTGAGGCCATGAGTAAGCTCAAGCCGGGCAAAACTCCGGGCCGTGACAATATCCACCCGGAGTTCGTCACCCACCAGAGCACAACAACATCTGGTTGGCTCTGTGCATTCTTCTCGTCATGCTACCGGAGGTGCAAGCTCCCTAAGATCTGGCGTCGGGCCTCTGTCATAGCCCTGCTGAAGCCAAACAAATCTGCAGAAGACCCCAAGGCGTATAGACCCATCTCGCTGCTCTGTGTCCCACTCAAGATCCTGGAGAGAATGATCCACAGCTGCATCGAGCCAGTGGTTGACTCACAGCTCCCACGGGAACAAGCTGGTTTCCGCCGCGGTAGGTCAAAAGTGGACCAGGTAACACTACTTTCACAAGACATTGAAGACAGCTTCCAGGACAACGAGAAAGCTGGGGTAGTGTACCTGGACCTGACTGCTGCATACGACACCGTCTGGCTCCGTGGACTCCACCTGAAGCTGCTGAGGACAATCCCGGATCGGCATATGGTGAAGTTCATCACGGAGATGTTGTCTAACCGCAGCTTTGTCTTGCACACCAGCGACGGCCAGCGCAGTAGGCTGAGAAGACTGAGGAATGGTGTCCCGCAGGGTTCGGTTCTTTCCCCGATGCTGTTCAACATATACATCTACGATCTACCGGAGACAGCATCCAGAAAGTACGGCTATGCGGACGATCTTGCCATCATGCTGAGACGACCCACATGGAAGGCACTGGAAGATGGGCTTAGTCAAGACATGGGCACCCTGGTAGCCTACCTTCGAAGGTGGCGTCTACAGCTCAGCACCAGCAAGACGCTAACAGCAGCATACCATCTCTGCTCCAGAGAAGCTAAGAGGGAACTGGAGGTGTGCGTGGACAACAAACGTCTGGAGTTCCAGCAAGCTCCGAAGTACCTCGGCGTGCGTCTGGACCGAACACTGTCCTTCAAACAACATCTTGAAGAAGTCAAGGCAAAGGTAACATCAAGGGTCGCGCTGATCCGTCGCCTTGCTGGCACGACCTGGGGAGCCTCTGCGAAGACGCTGCGGATATCCACCCAAGCCCTGGTCTTCTCTGTAGCGGAATACTGCGCCCCAGCCTAGTGCAGAAGCCCACATGCAAGAAAGGTTGACGTGGCTATACACAACGCCCTTCGGATCATAACTGGATGCCTGAAGCCTACCCCTGTCTTCTTTCTGCCAGTCCTTGCGGGAATCGCTCCGGCTGGCCTCCGACGGAAGGCTGCCACCCTCGCCCTGGCAAAGAAAGCCCAGAAATACAACTGGCACATCCTGCACAACATCACAACAACAGCAGCACCCCCAAGCAGACTCAAGTCCCGCCACCCCTACAACAAGGTGGCACAAGAGATGCTCCATTCCACTACTGAGGACCTGTCCAGAGATGGATGGCTGGCGGCAGCGTGGAAGCAGGAGTGGGAGAGGGCCGGGCCATCCCGCATCCACCACTACATCTGGGATCCAGGAGATGGCGCCATAGGAGGAGACGATCTTCCACGCCGGCAATGGACTTTGTTGAACCGTCTACGAACTGGGGTTGGTCGCTTCAACTCTTCCATGAAGAAGTGGGGCCTGGCAGACAGCGCTGCATGCGAGTGCGGCGACCCGGAGCAGACTGCCAATCACATAATAACCACCTGCCCCCTATACAGACCACCCTCGGAAGCCAGCCTCTTTGACGTAGGACCAGAGACGAAGGTATGGCTACAAGACACTGAGTTGGACCTCTGAGGTTCCGATGTTACACGAAAGAAGAAGAGCTGTGTCGGTTTCGTTTGGTGTACCGACTGGAGCACGGGATAATGCATCAGCAGTAGTCTGGTACTTGTAAAGTTCCTTTGTCTGTAGAAGATACAGTGGTTTGTGGTCTGTCTCAAGGGTGAAGTGAAGGCCAAGTATGTAGTCAGAGAACTTCTCACAACCCCACTTTGCAGCTAGTGCTTCTTTTTTAATGACTGCATATCGCTTCTCAGTGTCATTTAGAGAACGCGATGCGTAGCAGATCGGGTGACGTTTTCCATCGTCCTGTATCTGAAGTAGAACGGCGCCAACTCCGGATGAAGATGCGTCCGTAACCACGATAGTTGGACGATTTGGGTCATAGTGAGCAAGGACTGCAGATGAGAGAAGTAAACCTTTCACTCGTTGAAATGAGCTCTGCTGGGCGTTACCCCAATACCAAGTTGTGTCCTTTCAGAGCAACTGGCGTAATGGCTCGTTAAATTCAGCCAAACCACGGACAAATTTCCCCAGTTGGTTGACCATTCCCATGAATCTCTGGAGTTCAGTGATGTTAGATGGAACTGGATATTCTGTGATGGCTGCTGTTTTGCGTGAATAATCAGCATGTATTCCTGCTGCATCTATCACGTGGCCCAAGAACTTGATGGAGTGTTTGGAAAACTCGAATCTTTCATTGAGGGTGAGACCTGCTTTAAGTAATCATTGCAGGACTGCTCTTACACGTTGGTCATGTTCGAGTTGTGTGGCACCATAATAATAATAATAATAATAATGTGTGGACTTATATAGCGCACGTATCCACCAACTGAGTGGTGCTCAAGGCGCATTATATTATTACCCCTGCTCATAAGGCTCATAAATCATTCCTGAAACCATCTCAGCTCCCTGGGGAGTATATAGCTCAATTGCTGCCATTACAGCGCATATAGGGCTAATCAACCAACTCTGCCCTCACAGGTACCCATTTAACCCATGGGTGGAGAGAAGCAATTATGGTTAAGTGTCTTGCTCAAGGACACAAGTGTCACGGCCGGGATTCGAACCCACATTCTGCTGCTAACACCAGAACTTAAGTCCGGTAAGCTAGACCGCTCGGCCACGACACTCCATGAATGAGAATGTCGTCTTTATGGCAGATGACCCCATCGAGACCAACGAGAATATGTGACATGGCTCGCTGGAAAATCTCAGGTGCAGAACTGATGCCAAATGGTAGCCGGTTGAAGCAGTAACGGCCGGAGGGACTGATGAATGTAGTTAGAAGTGTTGATTCTGTATCAAGCGGTATCTGCCAAAATCCGCTCTTTGCATCTAACTTAGAGAATATTGTACTTCTCCCAAGCTTGGCTAGGCTCTCATCAACTGATGACATTGGATGAATCTCCCGTAGGACACTCTTGTTGAGATGAGTGAGGTCTACGCATATGCGATGTGAACCGTTTGATTTCGGAACGATTACCATACCGGAACACCATGTTGTTGGTGTAGTCACCGGAGAAATGACACCTTATTGAAGAATGGATTGGATCTCCTTTTCCACTTTTGGTAGTAGTGGGTGGGGCACTTTTCTTGGCGTGTACAAACATACTGGCTTGGCATCAGGGGACAGTGTTATGTGGTAGGGTGTATGGAGTTTTCCCAGACCAGTGAATAACCCAGGAAATTCTGCTCTGAAATCAGGGGTTGAAATCTGCTTTACCTCGTTCACCCTCTTGATGAGGCCAAGATCAACGCATGCTCGTTTACTGAGCAGTGAAGATCTCTGGTTTTGAATGACCGAGGCGGTCTGTGATGTCCCTCTTGCGGTATTGCAGTTTAGCAGTCAGCATACCTGTGACCGGTAATGGTGTGCCGCCTGGACCGCGGAGTGGCTGAGTTGTCTCTTGGAGTCGTACATTGGCTTGCCATGGTTCTGTGTCCCTGATAACAGAAACGGTTGCCCTAGCTGTGTCCAGTTTGAAGCAGGTGCGATGTCCATCAACTGTGATGAAAGCACTCCAAAAGTCATTGTTGCTTGTGCCTTCGCCGAGGAATGGTAAATCATCGTCGAGCGCATCTTGGACTTCATGCACTTTTGTGGTGGTGCGCCTGGATGCTTTACCACTTAGGCATACTGACTTAAAATGTCCCTTTTTCGTGCAGTTGTCGCATATGGCATCTTTTGCTGGACAGTTTCGGCGAGGATGGCTTGTTCTACCACACCATTTACAACTGCCGGATTTCGAATCGTGGGTGTGCTGCTGGGTGCGAGGCTGTCCCTTTGGTTTTGGTTTGTGAGAAGTAGATTTGCGTTTCGCAACATGATCAATGCTAGAAGTGGCTTTTGTGTCCCCACATACTATGTCACGACTATCTTTTCGAGCTTCTGATTGGCGACAAAGCTGGACTGCTTTGGTCAGATCAAGGTCAGCTTTGATTTGGAGTGAGTCAGACAGTTTATCATCAAGTACCCCCAGAACGATTCTATCTCTGATGAGACTTTCCTTTAGTTCACCATATTGACAGTTGTCTGCCAGTCTATACAAATCTTGTATGAAGACATCGATAGATTCGCTTGGCAATTGTTTGCGTCTATTAAATCGAGCCCTCTCCACGATCACGTTACGTCTGCCTTCATATTGCTTATCGAGAGCTGTTTTTACTTCATCATATGTAGCTGTTTCCTCTTTAATGCAACTATGATATCATCAGCACATTCCCCCATGGAATAAAGAAGAGTGCTAACCTGTTCCCGTTTGCCTTTTTTGTTGAGGCCGGAGGCTATCCTGTAACGCTAAAATCTGTTGACCCATTTTTGCCAAAGTTCACTCTGATGTGGTCCATTTCCACCTTCAAACTTGCCTGGCAATGGTAGATGTTGAGTTGGGGTGTCTTCCATGTTGTGGGTTTTACTTTAGCACCGCTGCCACCATGTAATATTCGGGATAATTGACAGAGATCATGGAGAGTGTACTTTATGCATGTGATGCTTTAATCATGTCTTATTCCAAGATGGCGACTTACAGTGTCCTGTTTACATGTGCTTATACAGTGAACAAGTGAGGGCACTATAACAATAACATGAAGGTTATTGCAAGAGGCATAATCCTACACAATGTGTAGACAATGTTAATGTCTCACTGTCTATCCTGGTGGTCTACATATGTGACTCTGGCTGGCGCACGATTAATATATGCAGAATATGGACGTTACTTTAAAAATCGACAACAAAACAGTGCAGGTGACCCATGCTCACATTAGTCATGAAATAAATCAAAGTATGGATCGGCATGGCTCGATCAAAGTTGAGGATTGGGACACTATTCTATTATATCATACTGGGATTCTTGTCTAGTGACAAAACACATACTCTTGATAAACCATGTGACGTTTATTTAAAATAGTGCAAATACAATCCAAACTCGGTCAAATTTTCCGAAGTGCAAATGACGTGTCACAATCACATAGTTTTATATTATCCACGGTACTATGCGCATGCAGGAATAAACCTAGTCACGTGTTTATACTATGACATAGTTACGTGGAACGCGAGTCACGTGAACTCGGGCTGATGACTTGATTGGGACGCACGACGCAGTAACCGTCCCACATAATTATTACGCAAACGAATTTGCCAATGGCCATGGTGCACTAGTGAACGGTGTGATTCCACATGTCTCCCCGGCAAGCACTGGTAATTTATTGTGACGCATGTTATACATGTATGGGTACATTCCTGTTATTAATCGCCTCTAAAGCACTCATGCGTGAAAAAAATAATCGCGATATTATCGAAAATCGCGATATATGTTTGACGATATATCGTGGATGAAAAATATCGATATCGCCCAAGCCTAACATACATACCCCTTCGTGAAAGTCATTTTTACTCTAAAATCCAAAATTGGCAACTGATGCCAATGGTACCTTACTTCTTATCATCCCCTCTCACAGCCCACCCCTATCCCTTCATCATCTATTTCACTGTTAAACAACAATTATAATTGGTTACCTTAAATATCTCACCTTAAGATCGGATTCATCCTCTTCAGTGTTCATATGTAGATTGTTGTGTGAACCAGCTTGCATATATCGATAATGACCAGTCATGATGATTTATGTTAATCTCATTGCCTCTGAAAATACACCCTATATGAATAGAAA
>CM055818.1:16803295-16821041 GCA_029582265.1 Zoroaster sp. YZ-2022 | reverse complement strand
CAAAAAAATTAATGGGCACATAGATATTGGCGTCCGTCCTTGGGATATACACGTGGCATTTGAAAAACGCAATTTGACACGTGAAGATGTTTTGCCCGATATTGGTTAAATTTTTGCGGCGGGTGATAAACAATTCCATGTGTGTATGGCACTGCTTTCCGAGTGTCCATGAAAAACTTCACAGGCGACTTGGCCGTGATTCAAACCAGGCGCGGATCCAGGAATTTTTTAGACGGGGGGGCACACCCAACACGAACATTTTTTCCCCTATGCTAACATTGTATATTGTTTGTAATCATGTTTTTTCCCCTTTGTTTTCGCGCCTTAATATTATTATTATAATTATAATTATAATTATAATTATAATTATAATAATTATAATAATTATTATTATAATTATAATTATTATAATAATAATTATTATAATTATTATAATTATTATAATTATAATTATAATTATAATTATTATAATTATTATTATAATTATTATAATTATTATAATTATTATAATTATAATTATAATTATAATTATAATTATAATTATAATTATAATTATTATAATTATTATTATAATTATTATAATTATTATAATTATTATAATTATAATTATAATTATAATTATAATTATAATTATAATTATTATTATTATTTCGCGTTAGCACAGCATGAAAAGAAAGATCTTGTTTTCCTTTCTGCCGGTTACACCTCGCGTCAAGCTACGTCCCGTAGCCTTAGATCTCGAGTGTCTTCGCAGAATCCTTGCTGTCCCTAAGAGTGCCGCCTTCTGTAGTAATTCTACTCTAACAGATGTTCCTATCTCCTTGAGATGTTTCTCCAACGCCTGGATTGTACCCAGTGCTCCCACTACCCACAGGAATAACCTTCACCTTTGACTCTGCCATAGCTTATGGAGTTCTCGCTAAATCCTGATATTTCTGTACCTTCTCCTTCTCCTTCGGTTACTCTACTATCACCCGGCACAGCTATATCAATAAGATGACACATCTATGTTGTTTATCCAAGACAACAACATCCGGCCGCCTATGTTCTATAACATGATCTGTCTGGATGTTGAAGTCCCAGAGAATCTTGACATGATCCGCTTTTTCAACCTTTTTCCGCACATGGTCGCACCACTTCGATTGCACCTTGACACCGCATTTACACAGATCCCAATGGATCACCTTGGCCAACTTGTCGTGTCTCGCCTTTGTACTCTGTCTGAGCATGCACTCTGCATTCGCTGACAATGTGAAATACAGTCTCCTCCGCCGCATTGCACATTCTGCACATAGAAGAGACATCTGTCTTCTCGATCCTTGCCTTCATCACATTCGTCGGCAGAGACTGGTCTTGCGCTGCAGTAATCAGACCCTCAGTTTCTTTCTTTAGTTCTCCTCTCCTCAACCATTCCCAAGTCTTGCTACTTGCCACTTCTTCAGTACATCTCAGGAATCGGCCGTGAAGTGGTTTTTCCTGCCAATCTCGTGTTCTTTCTTCTCTTCTTTGATTCTTGTAATCCTTTGGACCTAATTCGTCTGCCTTCATGTATTTCTGCGCAACCTTCAACAGCTTTTCCCGAGTACTTCTTACATGACACTGCAAGCTCCTTCTCTCGATGTTAACGCTGTCTGATACACTAAGTAATCCTCTTCCGCCCTCTGACCTCGGTAGATAGAGTCTGCTGACATTCGACCGTGGATGTAACATACCGTACATCGTCATCACTTTCCTCGTTTTCCTGTCAGCAACATCTAGATCTGCCTTAGTCCACTCGACAATTCCCGCACTGTATCTCATTAGTGACACAGCCCAAGTGTTGATCGCCTTTATCATATTCCCTCCATTCAGCTTGGACTTCAAACACTTCTTCACTCGTCTTATATACTCTTTCTTAAGTCTCTTTTCGATTCCTCGTGCAGTACATGATCTGCTTCAAGCACTCCAAGATACTTATAACTTTCTTCTTCACCCAACGCCTCAGTTGTGTGCCATCTGGTAAAGCAATTCCATCCGAATGTACCCTTTACCCTCTTCATGGTCATCGCAGCACATTTCTCTCAGACCAAACTTCATGCCGATGTCACCGCTGAAGATCCGTACAGTCTGCACCAAGGAATCAATCTCTTCGTTCTTCGCAAACAACTTCAGGTCGTCCATGAAGAGAAGATGATTAATCCTGCATCCATCCTTCGTCATCTCATATCCCGCACTAACCTTCCGCAAAATCATCGTCAAAGGGAACAGCGCCAAAACAAACAACAGTGGAGACAGAGAATCGCCCTGGAAAATACCTCGTCTGATGTTTACCTTACCAAGACATTCATCACTGGCCATCAGATTTGTTCTTCATGTCTTCATGCTCTCACCCAGGAGACATTTCACCGCATCAGCTGCCCCTATCATATCCAAACATTCCATATTCCACGAGTGTGATACCATGTCGTATGCCTTTTTGTAATCTATCCATGCCATGGCCAGATTAGTTTTCCTGTTCCTACAGTCCTTTAGCACCGTCTTATCAATGATGAGTTGGTCTTTCGTTCCTCTTGACCGTTTCTTGCAACCTTTCTGCTCATCTGGAAATAACTGCTGATCTTCTATGTGGCTATACAGATCTTCTGCAATGATACCGGTCAGAAGTTTATACATCATGGGTAGACATGTAATAGGTCGATAGTTACTTGCAACGTTACCCTTCTTGATGTCCTTCATGATGAGAACCGTTCTTGCTTCAGTCATCCACGTTGGAACGTTGCCACGCACTATGCATTGTTGCAGCTGCTGGGCTATTCTTTCGTGAAGACTACTGAAGTTCTTTAGCCAGTATCCGTGCACTTGGTCTGGGTCCCGGCTTTTCCAATTTGGCACTTTCCTCAACTGTTTCTTCACCTTGCTCACATCAATCTGAAATCCCTCTTGTTGTACATTCTTTAACTCGTCTTTCACGTCGGCTAACCATTCTGCTTGTCTGTTATGATCACCAGGCTGATCCCAAAGGCCACCCCAAAAATTCCTTGCCTCTGCTGGTTCTGAGCCCACTTGTGCGTTGTGTCACATTTCCGCCCATTTCTTTTGAATAATTGACGTTGATTTGTACTGAATAGGCGATTTTGATGAAACTGCCTGACTCTGTCATCGCATTCTCTTTACTTTCGCAGCCTTCGCCTTAACCCTTTGCTTTATTTCCTCCTTAACTACACTCATCCCCTTCCTTTACTTGATACTTCTTCATTAATCTGTTCCTCATATCTGAATCTTTCATTGCACCTCTATCCATTTGCTCTATTCTACTGAGATCTTTGCGTAACTCGTTAATTTGGCCCTCAAGTCTGCGTTTCCACCAAGGTTTATTATCTTTATGTTGTGATTGTGAATGTGAAGATTTTACCCCTGATCTCTCCGCTACTACAACTGCACCTGCAAAGACAAGATCGTTAATTTCAGAAAGATTAGTAGTACTTACCGTCCCAAGGATTCTATTTACCATAGCTTGACACATTTGTCAGCTTTTTCCTCAGGTTAAAAGTGTATTTTATCAACAATATGTGATTTTCTTTTGCTTATTTGCTTATTTTATGTATTTTGCACGTGTTACGATTTCAGACACAATGTGCTGTTTTGATATAAACTCTTAGCTTACTTTAGCTTGGTTGATTTTAAGTTTGCTAAGCTTGTCTTGATGAGACGAACTACAATTTCGATATGCTACATGAGGGAGTAGTTTTCCCTGTAGCCAGATAGCGAAAAGTATTTGCTTATCTTGAATTTAACTTTTAGCTTGTGGAGTTTTCAACAAGTATTTGATATATTTCCCAAGCGTTTCATCAGCCTTTGCTGAATGAATATTTTGTATTCCTAAAGAGGATTATATTGTAATTATGGCATGGACCATATTACTCTCTATTTAGGCTCGGATGACTGGACCAAACAACATTTGCAAAGAGACCTAGACTGGCCCTCTAGACGTCGCTTTCCGAGGTCACAACCCAGAAGACCTCATCCAGTCAACCGAGATCATCATCCTGCAAGTATAACATTTTATTATGTCTTGCAACCCTCTTTGACAAGAGATCACGCGAAGTATCGGCCGCTGGAGCAAGTATCGCCGCTGGAGCTCCGACTGACTTTTGCGGACTTCGCCCCGTAGGACGCGAATCGCAGTTTTTATTTTATACTCTGTATTGGCGCCTATTTGAGCTCACTATTGTTTTGACTTAACTTTTCAGGATCCTGATATGATATTAATTGTGTGATTTATATTTTTGACATTTGACAAAGAGATTTATTTTAACAATAAATCAAGAGTTTCTTTTAGGGCACATAAATCTTGAGTTTTCCACCTTTGTGGTTATTTCAAAAAGGGAATTGTTTAATGTTTTCGGTTCCCGCTACATTTTGAAGGCGAACTTAGGGTTACATTTTGGGGGCTTGTCCGGGAAAGTTATTTTTTAAATTTGAAGTATATTGACTTCTGGATTACGAAAGATTTTATGCATTTGAAACTCTGTCCGTTCATTTAAAGATTTCTCATTCACTATTTATATTGATTGATGCTAACTGCTTTCTTTCAATAATCATACAAGTACATGCATATATTTATATATTATTTATCCTGAATATAATTTGATACTTGCCTAGAGAGCCAATATTCTTAAACTTCTGTCCTAAATCCTTCTATTGCTATATATATATATTATACTGTTCTATTTTTCCACTATAATCACCATGGCTAATGTATCACTCATATCACTCAAGACAATGGGTCGAGAATGGTGTAAGAAGGACGATGTAAGGCCTAGCCATTCAATTCTGTTAGTAACTAAACTAAGAGAGACCCCTCTTCCTGCTTTTGCCCTTGCCCTCACTGACCATTTTCCTGAGATTGTTGGTGTGGCAAGTAGAGATGATGAGGAACACGATGTCACCCTTTTCCTTTGTGACTCTGACAAACCAGTGTTTTCTTTGCATTTAATGTCTGAAGTAATGGTTAGGGTAAATCAGATCCCTGTTTCTTGTCAAGTTGTCAGGCTAGACGATTCTCCACCTGTCTCTAGAGTTCAACGTGTGCGGATCAGTGACCTCAAACGGAGTGAGAATCACAACGATTTGCACACGAGGCTAAATCCTCTTTCTTCCGGATTGACCACACCCACTCCGTCCGCTCAATCTGTTCCGTCTGATTTTTCTCATGTATTTGCCCGCTGCTCTCTTGCAGCCAACTATCGCAAATTATGGTGTTTTTCGGGTCTATCCTCTCCTGCTCGCGATGAAGACCCCTACGACCTATGGATCGACCACGTCGAGGGACAGATGGATGAGTGGCAGAATCTTGATGATGCTGAAAAGAGAAAACGGATCCGTGAAGCTCTTCGGCCGCCTTCTCTTAACATCATCAACGATCTTCGTCGTGACAACCCTGCCGCTACAGCACTTGACTATCTCAAGGCCCTTGATGTGGCGTTTGGTGACACGGCATCGGACGATGAACTGTTCATCCGGTTCCACAGCATGACACAGCGGAAGGTGACTCTCCATCCAAGTTTCTGACCACCCTACAAGATTGTCTGAGGAGAGCCATCCGTAGAGGAGGTGGTTCCCCAGGAGAAGGCGGACAAGGTTCGTCTATCTCAGTTCATAAAGGAATCCTCTCGATGAGATGCTCCTCGTCAATCTCCACCTGAGGGATCAACTTAATAGACCCCTTCTTTTCTGACTCTCCTATCACAAGTTAGAAACAGGAGGAGGAGAACAAGGCCAAACAGAAGAGCCGTGGTCAGCCATCTGCACCATCTGCACAATTTCTCCAGCATTCCACATCTTCTTCACCAAACCCGAGATATCAACAACAGCCAAAACAAAGGCAAAGCAACCAGAAATATGATGACCAGGGCACGCTGTTGGACTTCTGTTTCGGATGTGGTGAAGAGGGCCACATTCGCCGAAGATGTCCAAATCCTCAAATCCTGAGGCCGTCAACCAGAAGTTAATTAAATTCATTCTGGCTGGGCATTCGGGAAACGGACAAGGATGCCAGCCAAGGGGAAGCGTCCTAAAGTCAACAGTCCCCACTTTACGGTTTGAACGGGGTACAGATATTCCATGTGGTTTGGTAGGAGAGAGCATCACTCCTCGATGCTGGGTTGATGGCTTTGAAACAAATTGTCTGCTTGATAGTGGCTCACAGGTCACTCTTATCTGTCAAAGTTTCTTTAACAATCTGAACCGTACTCTTCATCCTTTGAATGACCTAGTCCTTTTCCATGGAGGAGATGGGAAGATGCCATATTTGGGATGGACTTATGTTCCCATGGGGTTTGACAGTGCGTTTAGTGGCACAAGTAGCCGCTTTGATACTTTCAAGACTTGTCATCCCCGATGGTCGTAATTCCAGTATCCAACCAGTAATTGTCGGTACAAATTCTGGCCTTTTCCGTAACTGTTTTGAGTCGTGTCAGAAGCAAGGAGGTAAAAGGTACGGGCAAACTCTCAACATCAGTGCCGCTTGCCTCAGAATCTATAAGTCACTTGCTAATGAGAGCAGAGTCCCCAGTGATGGCAAGCTTGGGACGGTCAGAACTCGTTCCAAGCACTCCACAACGATTCGTCCTGGAGAACACAAATCCGTGTATGGCTCCATCCGAAACACCCTTCGTAAACCAGTGACGGTACTGGTGGAACCTCAGGAGAAGTGCAAACTGCCATCGGGACTAGATGTGACACCTCTTGTGGCTAGACTCCCAGGTAGCTCAACATGCTCGGTCAATGTAGTGGTTGTCAACAAAACGAGTCGCGAAATTACAATCCCAGGTAATTGTCCCTTGGCCGACATCTTTGTGCCAGAGTGGTGTCATGAGGCTTCAAACATGACAAGACCTTCAAAGATGTCCCGCACAGCCTTTTGTGCCACCACATCTACTTCAACTGCTAAGTCTTTAACTGATGACTTTGACAATCTTCCTTTCAAGTGGGGCCCGATTTCTTCAAAGCACAAGAGAGACATTCTTGATAAGATGAGGTCAAGGTCACAGGTTTTCTCTCGTCATGAGTGGGATCTTGGTCTCACAAAACAAACGGAACACCAAATCAACATTTCTGATGGCACTCCATTTAGAGAAAGATCACGTAGAGTTGCTCCTGCCGACCTCAAGGATTTGAGGCGACATCTGCAGCAGCTTTTGGATAACGACATCATCAGGGAGTCACGTAGTCCATATGCTTCACCGATCGTGCTCGTTCGGAAGAAGAACGGCAGTCTACGAATGTGCATAGATTATCGTACACTCAACACTCGCACAATCCCTGACCAGTATGCCGTTCCACTTATACAGGAAGCCATCGATTGTTTGGACGGCAGTAGTTGGTTTTCAGTGATCGACTTGAAGTCTGGTTTCTATCAAATTCCCATGCGTCAAGAAGACAAAGAGAAGACAGCGTTCATCTGTCCTCTCGGCTTTATCAATTCGAACGAATGCCTCAAGGAGTCAAAGGTGCCCCAACATTCCAAAGATTAATGGAAACTTGTATGTCAGGAATGAATATGGCTGAAGTCCTTGTATATATGGATGACCTCATTGTTTTGGCCATACATTAGATCAAATGGAAGAACGACTAATGAAAGTACTTGATCGACTTGCTTGAGTTTGGACTCATGGTATCTCCAGAGAAGTGTCAACTTTGTTGTAAATCTGTTAAGTATCTCGGCATGTCGTCTCAGAGGAGGGAGTACAAACAGATCCGGAGAAGATGTCTGCTCTGGAGACATGGCCCTGACCCTCAATGTCAAGCAAGTCCGCTCTTTCCTTGGGTTTGCCGGCTACTATCGCCATTCATTGAGAACTACACCAAGATAGCTCGACCTTTGAATGAGCTCTCCGTTGGTGTAGTTTATCCAAAGAAGCGAGGTCGCCCATCCCCAAAGAAGAAAACACCTGACTCCTCAGCTCGTAAAGCCAGTGATCCACTTGGTGAATTATGGACACCAGAATGTGAGAATGCTTTCCTCACTCTGAAGGAACGTCTCATTACTGCCCCTGTGCTTGCATTTGCTGATCTTTCTAAGCATTTTGTATTGCACATTGATGCCAGTCGGGATGGCCTTGGTGGTGTGTTATATCAGAACCATGATGGTAAACTTCGTCCAGTAGCTTACGGCAGTCGTGGCCTGTCCAACACTGAAAAGAACTACCCTGCCCATAAGCTGGAGTTTCTCGCCCTTAAATGGGCAATCACTGACAAATTTAGGGATTATCTGTACATGGCAAAGGGCACCAGAGTGATGACGGATAATAATCCCCTTACATATGTCCTTACGTCAGCAAAGTTAGACGCCACAGGTCACCGCTGGTTAGCTGCTCTGTATAGCTTTGATTTCTCTATTCACTACAAGCCAGGGCATACAAACATCGATGCAGATGCACTGTCTCGCAGACCCCATAATTCTGAACATGACCAACAGTTTGAAGATGAGCAACTGGAGAAAATCAATGACCTTGAATCTCGATTGAATGGCACAGCAGCGAAGCAAGATGTTGTTTGCCACCAAGATGCTGTTAATGCCCTCTATCTTCAACACAGTGTTACTGTCCCAACACAGGCCAAAGAGGAAAATCCAACTCAGTGTAAACAACCTAGTCATGTGCCACTGATCCACTCTCTGTCAGTCAGTGCAAATGCTGTCCCTGACTGCTACGGGTCATATTCCAGCTTCAACACGCTTGATTGGAAGAAAATCCAACAGGAGGACCCAATCATACAGGAGGTACTGAAGCATGTCAAAGTTGGTAGAAACCGATTTCTCTCACTGATATTCCAGAGGAGGCAAAACTCATCCTCCGTGAATTGACAAACTCCGACTAAGGGATGACACCTTGTTTAGATGTGTGACTAACTCACTGGGTGAAAAATCTTTCCAACTTGTGCTGCCGTCGAATTCGCAAACAAGCAATTAGGGGACTTCACAATGAACTCTGGCCATTTAGGAGTTGAGAGGACAGTTGCACTTGCACGAGATCGTTTCTACTGGCCCGAATGGCCACACAGATCGATGACTGGATCAAACACTGTGCTCGATGCGTTATGCAGGAAGACTCCACAGAAACTAGCTGCTCCTATGGTTAACATCAAGACTAGTGGTCCATTGGAATTGGTCTGCATGGATTTTCTTTCCTTGGAGCCAGACCGTTCCAATAAAAGTCTGTACTGTGGGTCACCGACCACTATACTCGATATGCTCAGGCATTCCCAACCAAAGACCAAACAGCCCGCACTGTGGCAAAAGTCTTATGGGAAAATTTCTTTGTACATTATGGTTCTACCCCAGCGTCTCCACTCTGACCAGGGGCGTGATTTCGAAAGCAAAGTTGTGAAGGAGTTGACCAATCTGCTGGGCATAAAGAAGTCAAGGACTACCCCGTATCATCCTCAAGGAGATCCCCAGCCAGAGAGGTTCAATCGAACATTATTGAACATGCTGGGAACCCTTGAAGGAGAGAAGAAGGAGAGTTGGAGCCGATACATCAGTGCTCTAGTGCACGCTTACAACTGCACTAGACATGACAGCACTGGTTTCTCGCCTTACTTCCTCATGTTTGGCAGAGAGGCAAGGCTCCCTGTTGATCTACGGTTTGGTGTAAGCCCTGATGGCTACGCAAACACTGACCATGTTAAGTATGTAAAAGGCTTAAGAGAACAGCTGACACGGGCCTACCAACTGGCAACAGAATCATCAGCTAAGTCAGCACACGCCAACAAGGCATGTCATGATGGTCGTGTACGAGGAAGTGATCTTCGGCTTGGTGACCGAGTCTTGGTGAAAAATCTGGGTTTGAAGGGAAAGCATAAACTCGCAGACCAATGGGATTCAACAGTTCACATTGTAACCGAGCGTATCAGTCCAGACATGCCTGTATATATCGTGTCAAACCAGAGACTGATGGAGGGCGGATACGCACACTGCACAGGAACAACCTTCTTCCCATTGACTACCTCAATGAGGAGGAGCCACGACTCGACCCCACAAAGCCCAAGACCCACCGTCCAGTCACGAGAGCAAAAGCTAAAGTGACCAAGCTTTCAAATCCAGCTGATGCGGAAAACGATGACATCAGTGGTAGTGATGAGTCAATTGATGAGGAAATCACTGTTCTCCTTCCTTTGGAGACGTTCACCACACCCAGCAGTGGGGACACACCCACAGAGGTCAACAGGGTGGAGCCGACAAATCTGCATCATCTCTTAAATGCAGAGGCACCAGAATTCATCCCTGAGAGACAATCCCCTGCTATGTCTGTAGATGTTCATCCTGGGGAGCTGATGACTGAACAAAGTCCCATCCATGAATTGCCTTCACCACTTTGTGAGGAGTTCACTGGTGATGCGGACAGTTCTGATGTTTCAATGGTATCTGTCATACCATCAAGTTCCACTCAATCCATTGTAGACATGGGCGAACCACCTGTTGAATTTAGTTCTCCCACATCATCCATTACTTCTCAGCCAATTTCAACAGACAAAGGAGATGACATCATAGGGGAAACCCCCTCACTTGTTCACTCAACTCCTGCAAGTGAGCAGCCTTCTAATCCTGTTGTGGTCACTACTGATGAGCCTCATTGTTCCTCAATTGGTGATCACCAATCTAGTTTAGCTGTTGACCACAAAACCACTCAACCGAAACCAACAGTTATTTCTCCTTGTATCCCTTCTCCTATATCTTCTACTCCTGCCCCTGTGATTTCTAGTCCTGAGAAGAATTTTGTCAGACGCTCAACTAGAATATCCCACCCACCTATGCGACTAAAGTTTGACTCCCAGGGAAAGACTGCTTTCAGCCGTCAATTCCAATCTCCTGGTATGTTCTCTGAGTTAAAGAGAAAAGTTTTTGGAGTTTGAATTTAATTTCCTTGTGAATATTTTTATTTCTCCTGTTATTTTTAATATTGCTCCCGGAGGTAGCAAGTTAAGAAAGGGGAAGATGTAACCCCGACCAAAATATGGTCTCAGGTTAAAAGTGTATTTTATCAACAATATGTGATTTTCTTTTGCTTATTTACTTCCATGTATTTCTTACTCTCCCTGTGCTTTCTATTAAGCCCATGGAGACCCTTTGTAATCTGTGGTCAGGGTACTCTGCTAGTCTCTAAATCCTTGCTCTTTGATCTTCACCTACTGTCTATTCAAGCATGCCCTTAATCTTCTAGCTTCCTGGAAGGTGTTGAGCTACACCTCTTGTGTAGGCTCTGTTTAACTTAGGGTGTGTATTACTTGTGTAGACCCACAAAAGCTTTCCAGGTTGTAAATGCTACTATTACTTCCTTACCCTTGATCACATTTTCACAGCTTCCCAAGCTGTGAAGCCATAAAACTTATCTACCCGTCACCCCTTCGTTACTAAACTGACCAATCAACTTGAGAGCCATGAGTGATGTTTTTCAAACTATCCAATGAGGACTTTGGCTGATCTCCACTCAGGCATGGTCAGGGTGCTGGTTCGGCCCCAAATTTTGGGTAGGCCAGATATTCCACCATTTGCCTCGGATCGAGCTGGTCGTACTTTCCTGCACTTCAACTTTTCCTAAAGTGCTTGCCAGCATTTTCTGGTCTTCAACTTTTCTTCGAGTGCTTGTCAGCACATCATCTTTCACACTCCTGCAAGCAGCTTTCAATTTCATATGAGTATTGGCTCTCTATTTAGGTGAGTTTTAATTTAAGTATGTATTTGTAACTAATAATTTGAAGTCTTTAGTAAGGTCTCTTTTAAAGTTAAAATTGATTTCTGATCATTAAGTTCAGAGACAGTGTTTAAACTTGTTCATTTTATAACATGCATTTCCTTAAGTTCTCTGGAGGACTTTTGTTGTAAACTTTGATTTCTTGATGAGAGATCTATTTGCTATTTTCTGTATTTGAGAAGAGACCTTTATGCTTTTAAGCACTGTATATTTCTTAAGAACCTTTTAGATTTAATCATGACATTCACCACCAGCTTTTCAGCTATGCATTTGTGGTATGTCATGCCAAATGTGTGCAGTCCTTACCTTTGGGCTGGTTTTAAACACTATTAAGAATTCAATATATATTTTAGGTCTACTGTATTTATTATGTTTTACAATATATATACTTATTGAATTGCAATCCTGCATAAGACAGAAAGGCAGATTTTGCTTTTGTACCTGAGGGTACTTCATACTTTATTTTATGTATTTTGCACGTGTTACGATTTCAGACACAATGTGCTGTTTTGATATAAACTCTTAGCTTACTTTAGCTTGGTTGATTTTAAGTTTGCTAAGCTTGTCTTGATGAGACGAACTACAATTTCGATATGCTACATGAGGGAGTAGTTTTCCCTGTAGCCAGATAGCGAAAAGTTTTTGCTTATGGAGTTTTCAACAAGTATTTGATATATTTCCCAAGCGTTTCATCAGCCTTTGCTGAATGAATATTTTGTATTCCTAATGAGGATTATATTGTAATTATGGCATGGACCATATTACTCTCTATTTAGGCTCGGATGACTGGACCAAACAACATTTGCAAAGAGACCTAGACTGGCCCTCTAGACGTCGCTTTCCGAGGTCACAACCCAGAAGACCTCATCCAGTCAACCGAGATCATCATCCTGCAAGTATAACATTTTATTATGTCTTGCAACCCTCTTTGACAAGAGATCACGCGAAGTATCGTCGCTGGAGCAAGTATCGTCGCTGGAGCTCCGACTGACTTTTGCGGACTTCGCCCCGTAGGACGCGAATCGCGGTTTTTATTTTATACTCTGTATTGGCGCCTATTTGAGCTCACTATTGTTTTGACTTAACTTTTCAGGATCCTGATATGATATTAATTGTGTGATTTATATTTTTGACATTTGACAAAGAGATTTATTTTAACAATAAATCAAGAGTTTCTTTTAGGGCATATAAATCTTGAGTTTTCCACCTTTGTGGTTATTTCAAAAAGGGAATTGTTTAATGTTTTCGGTTCCCGCTACATTTTGAAGGCGAACTTAGGGTTACAGTACTTTTAGCCATTTTTGTGGTACTTCATACTGGTACATCTTGTCCATTATTTAGTGTGTCATATAGTTTATTGACCGCGCGCGACGTTTGTACTATGCATCCTGCATACAAGTGGTTATGTGTACACGCACAGTCAATACAACATAATGTTTACTGAGTGCGCGCCCTCTATACGCTGTTCATCGTCACTATACCAACTAGCAATCACACCATTCTTCTATTACCTTTCATTTAATTCTTGTTGTAGTTTCATTTACCAACACTAACTGGTACCCACTCTTACTCTGTTTTATTTTTATATAAACTTCATCAACATTTGTATTACTTTTACTAATAACACAATTGTATCAATTTCGTTTCGTAACTCTTTTTTAATCAATATAAACATCAATTAAATTTTTTTCTTGACCCCATGTCATATTTTTTATGTTATTCAGAAATAAATACCTGCAACTTAAAAATAATGTATTTTATTATCATTTTCCAATCATTTTTTTAACCTTAATCGTTTAAAAAAAAAATAAATAAAAAAAAAATTATTATAATAAATCATACAACACATCTAGCATCCACAACCCTCTATATTTTTTTTAGTATAAATTTTCTTCCTTTCGTGCCGAGTTTGACAAAGTCTGAATCTTTATAATTAGTCGTCACTCTCATTCTACGCACTTCTTGGAATAGTTTTAATCCATTTGTCCACGGTGATAGAATTAACGTTCTTGCATATCGTGAGATATGTTTAGGGCTAAATAAACCTTATGTTTATTTATAATAAAAACATCACTCAAAATATTTTTGTCTGCAGTGCTATCAATTTACTACGATTAATCAAATTAGTTTGCTAATGAATTTTTGTCCTCCGGGGACATAAATTTTTTGTTGGAATGAATACAAAAAATTAGGAAGGCATTTTCACGTTTTTCATGTTAACTTAATACAAAAAGACGGGTCACGAACATTAACAGGACAACAGCAGTACATTAAAAGTCAAAGCACTTAGACTTGATGTAAATACAAAAAAGGTTAGAGCAACCATCAAGTAAAGAAAGATATTGAGAAAAATCCCAAAGGTCTACTCAGAGAGTGAAGTCTGCGATATCTTGGCATTTACTCAGTAACATTTGAGTTTTCTTTTGAACATAAATAGACGTTGAATACTTTTAAGAGAATTATCTAGCTAATTCCAGAACTTAGGGACTTCATAACTAATAAGCTTTTGAGCTTGTACCAAAAGTGTATACTAATTTGTTCTCCAAAACACACCACAGTAGACTCAGCCCTCAATGAAGTTTGAGCTATAAAATGAGACCACAAACAAAATTCCTCACCATTTGTCCAATCCATGTAGATATTCTGCCACTCTGTGTCAAGCTGTTCAGTGGATACATACGGGTTGCGTGTTGATAACCACAGCAGGTTACACTTTTGCATGGAGGCGATGAGTCGCCCATGGAGTAACAGCCTGGACTTGTCCCAGAAGGGCATCGGGTTACTAGGGTCCACCGTGGCCTTGTTGAGCCTGTCCAGAGCTAGCCCTACCTGGGCCCAAGCGGGCTCGATGCATGGACCCCAAGCTATGTGCATTTCCGTCACATCTGTTGAAATTTTCACCAAAACAATGATAGATAATGAGCATATTCAGATACTGAAATGAAGGTCATTTGGGATAAAATATTTTCAATATGCTGTGTCAAATGTTCATCATTCTACATAGTCTAAAAATGCTTAGATCAATGGTTTGAATGTAATTTGAAGTACGCTAGCGACGAGTGCACATTTCATCTTGAATATCCTACCCATGCACAGTCGGACAACTCACTCATGATTTTAATCTATCAGTTAATCTCAAGAATAAAAGTAAAATTTTCAACTAATCAATCATCACCTTCAAATAGACCTGTAGACTAGGGATTGACTTTGAAGCAAATTTTCTATTAACATAAGGAGGAATATCCCCCAGCAATAGTTAAAACAGGTTTTGTACATAACATTTTGGTGATTCAGTATGGTCATACAATTTTAATGAATAATTTTAATGAAATTTTAAACAGAACACAGATAATGACAATTTGGCAAGTGGAAAGGGTTAAGGAAGTTCAGTTGGAAGAGTACCATTACAGTAATCTGAAGGTCCCAGGTTCAAGTCCCACTTCTGTAATTATACTCGCCAAAAACAAAACAAAAAATATTAATTTCTGACCAAAAAAAATGCATTGGAAACTTGGAGGATAGGTAGGTCACTGTCTATTTGTTGTAATTTTTCGATTAAAGACGCAGCTCCATTTATAGTCACCTGTTGCCATGTCATGGAAGAACTTCAATGGTGGCATGCTTCGAGTTACCTTAGCGTCACCCCACGGCTCCCCTACTCTAACAACACTCTCACGCTTTGCTATGTAGGAAGAGAATACAAGAGAAAGCTTCGTTTACATATCAATAGCAATAACAGGTAATATAATGAAACCTGCATTCTCTAAATGCACAAGTTTTGGCGGTCTCCCCCACTACAGAGTAAGATTAAATGTGGGTGCTGAGTGTACGCCATACGAGATACCATGAGTTTTTCCAGAAATTGTTCTAATCGACTCCACTTTTTTCATTCATACATCTGAAATATTAAAGACCATACAAAATGGTAAACATTTTCAACCCTATTTTAAAAAGTAAGTAATTCTAAGTAGGAATCATCAAAAATAAGACTTCCATTAAAATGTACTTTGCCACTACCGTGAATCGACGGGCCCGAAACAAAAGCCGTCGGGGACACTTTCACTGAGCCTATTTTGATGACGTACATTTACGGGAGGGCGACTACAACTGTTTACTGCAGTACGTTTTGTACACAAAGCATCATATTACATCGCGTACAACTGCAAAAATAAGTTTACCAACTACGACTTCCGAAAGTGTTTTTGAAGAATTTTCCAAAAGTAGTACTGACCAATTGTGTTGTTCATCATCGTCATTTGATCGAGATTAAACTGATGCCAAAGTTCATGATATAAGTGACATAGAATCGTATCAATTAAGCCAGGAATGGACGAAATCCAGACGAAAATGGAAAAGCCAAATGAAGGTCTCAAGTCCGGCATAAGCGCACATAATGGTACCCTATTTTTCTTGCTTTTTACTAACAAATAAGAGCAACGAAAGTTTTGAATGTCCAGTATTTGATTCGTTGAATTTTGTTATCAGGAAAGTTAATCTCACTGCAAAATGTGTCCAAATTGTTTTTGTTTTGTGCCGATAAAAAAATAATCCTTTGGTGATCTTGCTGGTGCTGTCAACCAGACTAATAGTTTGACAATGACCCAGCCTGCCCCATGTACGTATACGTACATGTATGTCTACACTGCAATGGAAACATACGTGCACAGACGCACACACAATACATGAGTTGCACGTCAAGTGGAATCCCATACACACATGTACATGTACGGCCACAGACAACGCGGCGGCAGCCAGACCGTTGTTAAGACGGATCCTTTCGAGCTCCTGTGAAATTGCGTCATAACCAGGAAAAATGTTTGCTGCCGCCACGGGCCGCAAAATGTCCAACAGATATCGCGGATTTCAACCGCTGGAATTTTGAACAATTTTGAGTATAAAATTCAAGGCACTTTGTATGGACTTTAAATTTTAAGATGTTTTGATTTTTAATACTAACAAGACTACCCCATTGTACAGATATGAAACATTATGTTGGGAGTTTCTGTTTCAGCAAACCTTTAAATTCCACTTCTCATTACCTGCATTTGGTTATAAATTCTCATATCTACAGTTTAGTGAAAAGTTTGGTGGGCATTTAGACATTGTTTATGTAACATTCAATCCAAATGTTCAAGACAAATATGAGAAAAGAAGTCCGGCCGAATGAATGAGCTTACCTCTGGGTGATCCCGCCTGCTCGGCGCCAACCAACCGCCCCCAGAAATGCCAATCATTGATTCTCCAAATGCTTTGTGGGTAGCCTCGCAGCTGGAGGTCAAGCAACTTGGCGTGACCTCGCACAAGGCGACAAAACAGTGTGGTGAAGTCTAGTCCTTCGATGGGATAAGGGCTGAGGAAGTAATGGAGAGACGGTATAAGAAAAAATTCTTTACAATTTTGTTGACAGATATAATTCAACATGTTTTAAATTTTTGTCTGCATTGATGTAAGTGTTCATATAAAATGGATATAATTGTTGTTTCAAATGTTTTGTCCACATTGACACGAGAGTTCATAAAGTGCTCTTTGGGTATTGGATCATTTGTACTTTCATTGATGTCTTAGCTTTCGGCTTCCGTTTTTCAGCAATGAAGGGATGAATTATCAAGCTAAATCAAACAAATTCCACCAACCTAGCACTGTCGATCTCTCTCATGAGTTTGACGATATTCTTTGTGCCGTTCATGGAGGGGTCTGTCAGGGCACTGATCTCTGCTCCGGTGATCGTCAGCGTCATCAGGGGCTGGGGGCCCGGGGAGTTGGAATACAGACGCTGGGAACGCTTGATGTAGATATCCATGTTCTTTCTCTCCAGGGAGATGTAGAGTTCCTCCACACGCTTGGCTTTTGTGCAGAGAGATTTGAAGAAACAGCGAGTAAAATTATGGAAATCAAACTGGAATCTTAAGAGGGGGTTTTGTTAGCAAAAAAGGAAAATCCCTCTTAATTATTATTATATAGAGAATTAGCTGTTGCAAGCTGCTTCCCAACCTAAAGGACCTGTAGTATAAATG
>CM055818.1:16752424-16802795 GCA_029582265.1 Zoroaster sp. YZ-2022 | reverse complement strand
AACAATAGTGAGCTCAAATAGGCGCCAATACAGTATAAAATAAAAACTGCGATTCGCGTCCTCGGTAAAGAAGTCCATAAAAATCAGTCGAACCCCAGCGGCGACCTTCTCCCCAGCGACGATACGTGATCTCTTGTCAAAGAGGGTTGCAAGACATAATAAAATGTTATACTTGCAGGATGATGATCTCGGTTGACTGGATGAGGTCTTCTGGGTTGTGACCTCGGAAAGCGACGTCTAGAGGGCCAGTCTAGGTCTCTTTGCAAATGTTGTTTGGTCCAGTCATCCGAGCCTAAATAGAGAGTAATATGGTCCATGCCATAATTACAATATAATCCTCTTTAGGAATACAAAATATTCATTCAGCAAAGGCTGATGAAACGCTTGGGAAATATATCAAATACTTGTTGAAAACTCCACAAGCTAAAAGTTAAATTCAAGATAAGCAAATACTTTTCGCTATCTGGCTACAGGGAAAACTACTCCCTCATGTAGCATATCGAAATTGTAGTTCGTCTCATCAAGACAAGCTTAGCAAACTTAAAATCAACCAAGCTAAAGTAAGCTAAGAGTTTATATCAAAACAGCACATTGTGTCTGAAATCGTAACACGTGCAAAATACATAAAATAAGCAAATAAGCAAAAGAAAATCACATATTGTTGATAAAATACACTTTTAACCTGAGGAAAAAGCTGACAAATGTGTCAGCTATGGTAAGTAGAATCCTTGGGACGGTAAGTACTACTAATCTTTCTGAAATTAACGATCTTGTCTTTGCAGGTGCAGTTGTAGTAGCGGAGAGATCAGGGGTAAAATCTTCACATTCACAATCACAACATAAAGATAATAAACCTTGGTGGAAACGCAGACTTGAGGGCCAAATTAACGAGTTACGCAAAGATCTCAGTAGAATAGAGCAAATGGATAGAGGTGCAATGAAAGATTCAGATATGAGGAACAGATTAATGAAGAAGTATCAAGTAAAAGGAAAGGGGATGAGTGTAGTTAAGGAGGAAATAAAGCAAAGGGTTAAGGCGAAGGCTGCGAAAGTAAAGAGGTACGATGACAGAGTCAGGCAGTTTCATCAAAATCGCCTATTCAGTACAAATCAACGTCAATTATTCAAAGAAATGGACGGGAAATGTGACAACGCACAAGTGGGCTCAGAACCAGCAGAGGCAAGGAATTTTTGGGGTGGCCTTTGGGATCAGCCTGGTGATCATAACAGACAAGCAGAATGGTTAGCCGACGTGAAAGACGAGTTAAAGAATGTACAACAAGAGGGATTTCAGATTGATGTGAGCAAGGTGAAGAAACAGTTGAGGAAAGTGCCAAATTGGAAAGCCCCGGGACCAGACCAAGTGCACGGATACTGGCTAAAGAACTTCAGTAGTCTTCACGAAAGAATAGCCCAGCAGCTGCAACAATGCATAGTGCGTGGCAACGTTCCAACGTGGATGACTGAAGCAAGAACGGTTCTCATCATGAAGGACATCAAGAAGGGTAACGTTGCAAGTAACTATCGACCTATTACATGTCTACCCATGATGTATAAACTTCTGACCGGTATCATTGCAGAAGATCTGTATAGCCACATAGAAGATCAGCAGTTATTTCCAGATGAGCAGAAAGGTTGCAAGAAACGGTCAAGAGGAACGAAAGACCAACTCATCATTGATAAGACGGTGCTAAAGGACTGTAGGAACAGGAAAACTAATCTGGCCATGGCATGGATAGATTACAAAAAGGCATACGACATGGTATCACACTCGTGGAATATGGAATGTTTGGATATGATAGGGGCAGCTGATGCGGTGAAATGTCTCCTGGGTGAGAGCATGAAGACATGAAGAACAAATCTGATGGCCAGTGATGAATGTCTTGGTAAGGTAAACATCAGACGAGGTATTTTCCAGGGCGATTCTCTGTCTCCACTGTTGTTTGTTTTGGCGCTGTTCCCTTTGACGATGATTTTGCGGAAGGTTAGTGCGGGATATGAGATGACGAAGGATGGATGCAGGATTAATCATCTTCTCTTCATGGACGACCTGAAGTTGTTTGCGAAGAACGAGAAAGAGATTGATTCCTTGGTGCAGACTGTACGGATCTTCAGCGGTGACATCGGCATGAAGTTTGGTCTGGAGAAATGTGCTGCGATGACCATGAAGAGGGGTAAAAGGGTACATTCGGATGGAATTGCTTTACCAGATGGCACACAACTGAGGGCGTTGGGTGAAGAAGAAAGTTATAAGTATCTTGGAGTGCTTGAAGCAGATCATGTACTGCACGAGGAATCGAAAGAGAGACTTAAGAAAGAGTATATAAGACGAGTGAAGAAGTGTTTGAAGTCCAAGCTGAATGGAGGGAATATGATAAAGGCGATCAACACTTGGGCTGTGTCACTAATGAGATACAGTGCGGGAATTGTCGAGTGGACTAAGGCAGATCTAGATGTTGCTGACAGGAAAACGAGGAAAGTGATGACGATGTACGGTATGTTACATCCACGGTCGAATGTCAGCAGACTCTATCTACCGAGGTCAGAGGGCGGAAGAGGATTACTTAGTGTATCAGACAGCGTTAACATCGAGAGAAGGAGCTTGCAGTGTCATGTAAGAAGTACTCGGGAAAAGCTGTTGAAGGTTGCGCAGAAATACATGAAGGCAGACGAATTAGGTCCAAAGGATTACAAGAATCAAAGAAGAGAAGAAAGAACACGAGATTGGCAGGAAAAACCACTTCACGGCCGATTCCTGAGATGTACTGAAGAAGTGGCAAGTAGCAAGACTTGGGAATGGTTGAGGAGAGGAGAACTAAAGAAAGAAACTGAGGGTCTGATTACTGCAGCGCAAGACCAGTCTCTGCCGACGAATGTGATGAAGGCAAGGATCGAGAAGACAGATGTCTCTTCTATGTGCAGAATGTGCAATGCGGCGGAGGAGACTGTATTTCACATTGTCAGCGAATGCAGAGTGCATGCTCAGACAGAGTACAAAGGCAGACACGACAAGTTGGCCAAGGTGATCCATTGGGATCTGTGTAAGAAGTACGGTGTCAAGGTGCAATCAAGTGGTACGACCATGTGCCGGAAAAGGTTGAAGAAAGCGGATCATGTCAAGATTCTCTGGGACTTCAACATCCAGACAGATCATGTTATAGAACATAGACGGCGGATGTTGTTGTCTTGGATAAGCACGCAAAGATGTGTCATCTTATTGATATAGCTGTGCCGGGTGATAGTAGAGTAGCTCAAGGAGAAGGAGAAGGTACAGAAATATCAGGATTTAGCGAGAGAACTCCGCAAGCTGTGGCAAGTCAAGGTGAAGGTTATTCCTGTGGTAGTGGGAGCACTGGGTACAATCCCGCAGGCGTTGGAGAAACATCTCAAGGAGATAGGAACATCTGTTAGAGTAGAATTACTACAGAAGGCGGCACTCTTAGGGACAGCAAGGATTCTGCGAAAGACACTCGAGATCTAAGGCTACGGGACGTAGCTTGACGCGAGGTGTAACCGGCAGAAAGGAAAACAAGATCTTTCTTTTCATGCTGTGCTAACGCGAAATAATAATAATAATTATAATTATAATTATAATTATAATTATAATTATAATTATAATTATAATTATAATTATAATTATAATTATAATTATAATTATAATTATTATAATTATAATTATAATTATAATTATAATTATAATTATAATAATTATAATAATTATAATAATTATAATAATAATTATAATAATTATAATTATAATTATAATTATAATAATTATAATAATTATAATAATTATAATAATTATTATTATAATAATTATAATTATAATAATAATTATTATAATTATTATAATTATAATTATAATTATAATTATAATTATAATTATAATAATAATATTAAGGCGCGAAAACAAAGGGGGAAAAACATGATTACAAACAATATACAATGTTAGCATAGGGAAAAAATGTTCGTGTTGGGTGTGCCCCCCCCCGTCTAAAAAATTCCTGGATCCGCGCCTGGTTTGAATCACGGCCAAGTCGCCTGTGAAGTTTTTCATGGACACTCGGAAAGCAGTACATGCCATACACACATGGAATTGTTTATCACCCGCCGCAAAAATTTAACCAATATCGGGCAAAACATCTTCACGTGTCAAATTGCGTTTTTCAAATGCCACGTGTATATCCCAGGGACGCGCCAATATCTGTGCTTCCCATTAATTTTTGCATTGACCTACCCGCTTTAGAAAATAGAAGAATCCGTTTATAGTTGCCACTGCGCATAGAGAAAGGACTTTCTCTATGCACTGCGCATGTACGATAACCGGATTGGCCACTGGGGTCACAAGATCAGACGTGTTGAGGAAACAAACATGGCGTCCACATTGATCGCTGTTCCGAAGAATTCGTACACCAAAAATGCTTGATTTTTTTTCATAAAAAAAACATGTAGAATAATTTGAGGTATACGTCCATCATCATCCATATGTTCTCCACCATACTGAGCAGGTAAGATTACATTAAATTGGTTATAATGAGCTAGAAAAAGTGGCGGTCGGATACAACATTCTACCCTTTTCCTCTCCTAAGAATAAGAGTATTAGACTAAGAGTAAGACTAGTGTCCTCTATCATCGTTTAAAGGAAAATCTGTGATATTTACTGTAGTCATATTTAAACAGATAAGTGGCGGTTGTATTCGATCTACATTTTTTCCACGGTTGGGTTTGACATTCTTTCCAAATTTCCCTTGTAAATATCTGTACTAGCTCTAAGGTTAGCTCCATTCCAGATCCTTAGTCCTAGACCCATAGTTCTGAAATGGAGTTATTTTATCTGCTAATTACACTGGTCTACAGCCAAAATGCTTCGGAAACAAATGAAGTCAAACTTTACTAATTATGGGTCACTGAGAATGGATATGATGCTTAAAATTGTTGATTGGCTCTAGTTTTCAAGATCTACATATAGTATAGTGTACATGTATGGGAATAGCGTATGATATTGATAATTCATGATTAAAAATCTGCTATGTACACCCATGGAGGAAGGTATACATAGTACGTAAAATGTAAAAACTTAAATATCTTGGAAACAATAGCAATCAGCAATTTTAATTGTCATTTGAATTCAGCACATCAAAATCCATAATAAATAAAATAGCACATTTTATCTCCGAAGCAGACAACTTTAAAAAAATTGTTGACCAGTGTTATAACAACATAAAACTTAGTAATTAGGTATACCTAATTGCCCAAGCAGACACTTTTGGCATAAAATCCATTATTCTGGGATATCTCACTTTCATGAAATTTAAAAAAATAATTATATTAATAAAACAAATTAACTTTGGTACAAAAAGTGTCTGCTTGGGCAAGGTTACCCAATCACAAAATGTTAGATTGTAATAATTAGCAGATCAAAAGTTGAAAATCACTCCTTTTATACATGTGGGGCTATAGGGCCGAGGATACGGAGAGAGTCCAGTGTATTGGCCCTAGAATGGGGCTACTCTAAGGTCTGATTCGACCCAATAACAAGATACAGTAACTGCAGCTCATAATATTACATCTCGAAACTTATTAACCCTAACCCCCTTGCTGTTTTGGCTAAGAACATTCTTCAATCTGCCAAAATCCAACACCATGAATAATAATGGCAGCATTTTAAAGCACACTTACACAAGGTATCACAGCACTGTACATTATTACCCTGCTCATCAGGCTCATAAATCATTCCTGAAACCATCTCGGCTCCCTGGGGAGTATACAGCTCAATTGCTGCCATTTCGGCGCATATGGGCTTATCAAACACAACAACCAACTCTGCCCTCACAGGTACCCATTTACTCCTGTGTGGAGAGAAGCAATTATGGTAAAGTGTCTTGATCAAGGACACAAGCACCACAGTCGCGGTCGGGATTCGAACCCACATTCTGACGACTCGGCCATCAGAACACAAATCCAATGCACTAAACCGCTCGACCATGGCACTCCATGGCACTCCATGGCACTCCATGGCACTCCATGCACAAACACTACCACTCAACTGTTGGATTTAGCTGGAATTAGGACACCCTGCACCATGCAAAGTATCCCTCTCTGGGCTGTACAGTACACCGTCCATCAAAATCAAACAAACCCTGCTGTTTGGAGTTTGAATGGTTTGGGGTGGTTAGGGTTAATCTGAAAATTAAACAATTTTTTGATGTAATGTGGAGTAATTTTGTAAGTACAAAATGTACAAATTCTGTATACAAATACATGTACACACATTTTGCCTGGTGGGTAATTAGTACTTGAGCCCTAACCATGCTAGGGTAACTTTATTAAAACCCTGCTGAATGCAACAACATGCAACAGTGGTCAATGGTCGCGGCCTGCTGGTGCAACGAGATTCATATATGTGGATCTTGTTGCACCTAGTTGCACCAAGCAGTGAAAGGTTCAGTAAATTGGACTGTGGTGTTTCACGCGCAGTGCTGTCTGCAACAACATACAACAAGGGGATTATTTAGCTGCAGAAGCTTTGTGCTTCTCTGCTATGATAATCATCATTGTCTTTTCCCTTTATTTACATGCTTGTTACTTTTATGTTTTCTGTTTTTCTTTGCTTCTTTCCGTTTTCTTTATTTACATAAAAGTAACTTTCTTTGTTTCCTTCTTTATTTACATGTTTTCTCTTTTCTACTGTTTACATCAAAAGAAACTTTCTTTATTTCCTTCTTTATGCACATGCTAAATGCAACAAGACACAACACAGACTATTTGTTATACAAACACAGTCCATTGCTGAATGCAACAAGATACAACAGATTGAGTCATCAGTACTGGCTGCTGAATGCAACAATGTCCATCAGAATTTTACAACTGTTGCATCATGTTGCATTTAGCATGGTTAGGGTTAGTACTCTAAAGGTCACGTAAAAATGTAAACAAGTCACATGGTCTATACCCCTTCTAACAATTATTTTACAAAACAATTCGATCAACAATGCAATCATTTTTTCTCTGAAGATGAAAGCACTTTATCAGATTTATTTAGGAAATATTTATCGGATTTATGTACCTTATTAACCCTAACCCTCCAGGGTATTTTGGCTAGAAACCCTGCCAGACGCAACAGATTGCATCGTTTGTCAAAGTGACTTGACTGCCCAGTGCAGCAAAATCCATCAGGTCACAAATCTCAAGGCCGAACTGCCTCAGAGTCTGTGGTCACCAAACGCAGCAGGATACAACTCTGGCATTGTTCAATGGGACCAGCTCTCAATAGAAACAGACTTGGCTGCTTATGCACTGGTGTTGACAGCTGAATCCATCAAAGTGCACCAGACTTTTCCACCTGATGCACTTTGCTGCGTCTGGGCTTAAAGAGGCAGTATCGTCATAATCAGAGCAGACTTTCAACAGGGCATGGAATCAGTGTCCTAGTTTAAGATGAACACAGTTACTGAAAATTACTGGCACAATTATGCAGCAGTAACAGTAATATGACCTTATCATGTGGGGTATTATTTTCAGTCACTGAGTTAATCTAAAATTAGCACTCCATGCCCTGTTGATTGTGATGATATTGTCCCTTTAAAAAAGTGGGTCACACTGCAGAAAGGGCACACAAAAAATCTTAAATTCACATGGATCTGCCAATGCCGCATTGGTAATGTGGCAGAGCTACTTCTATGAGTATGTTTAATGTCATTGAATCAAACTGTATACATTAACAAACCAACCTTCAAATAATAAACCTAATCTGAATTGCCCGCATGCGCATTGACTCGTGTGATTACCACACGGTGTGGAAAAATTTGTACCCTTGTGTACGAGGATGTGTGTATTAACCCTCCTATGCCCAGGCTGAAATTTGGCCCAGTCAGCACGGCACTCACAGACAGTCACTTGAGTATTTTTGGTTGCATTGCCAATTGGTAGGTCAAATCACAGAGTCACACACAGCTGTGTATGAGTGCACTGCACAAAGTCAATGGGTTGGGAGTTACATACAAATTTTGAGTGTCTTTGGGTTTGACCTCCTATCACAGCCACATGTGTTTGCATGTATTTGAGTGCACTGCACAAAGTCAATGGGTTAAGAGAGAGACATACAAATTTTGAGTGTCTTTGAGTGTTAAACCTATAGGAGGGTTAAAAGTAAATACGGGGGGTGGGGGGCGGGGGTGTGGTGGTGTGAGTTGTAAATTTACTTTGTATTATAACAAAATTATGGAAATTTCTGTTTTGGAAATTGATTTATTCAGAATACTTTAATTATTATATCAACCAATTTCAAAGAAAGATCCTCCATCATGTAACAAACCATATCACCAAAAAAACTCTTTCCCCTAGTGACTTTGTACACAACCTCATATGCAAGGGAACTAATTTTGTTCCTATCGTGAGGTATAGTCACACAAGTCAATGCACATGTGTGGCAATTTCCATTAGGCTTAGTACAATGCATTCAGATTTATGGGTATAAATTCAATATTTAAATAAAGATTAAGTAATAACTGTTTGTGGTGACACCCTGTGTAATTCTTAATTGAGTAGTATTTAGTTCTGAAAAGAACTGGTGGTTATAACTCAACGTTTTGATCAGTATAGCTCTGATCATCTTCAGGAGAATGAATCCGAGCATACTGATTGAAACATTGAGTTGTAACCACTAGTTCTTTTCATAACTATATAATTACTACACAAACAGTCTTTACTTATCCTTTTCACCATGCAAAGCTACAAATATTAAATAAAGATTATTCAACTTTTCTTAAATGTGACATTTTAGATAAAATTATAATTTGACAGTTTTGTTATTGTTAAATTACCAGTGATAACCTTTACCTTTAAGTTTAATATAATACTACCCCTGCAGTTTGTAAAGATAGCTCCATCTCAATCCTGTGATAATATTTTCTATTCATATAGGGTGTATTTTCAGAGGCAATGAGATTAACATAAATCATCATGACTGGTCATTATCGATATATGCAAGCTGGTTCACACAACAATCTACATATGAACACTGAAGAGGATGAATCCGATCTTAAGGTGAGATATTTAAGGTAACCAATTATAATTGTTGTTTAACAGTGAAATAGATGATGAAGGGATAGGGGTGGGCTGTGAGAGGGGATGATAAGAAGTAAGGTACCATTGGCATCAGTTGCCAATTTTGGATTTTAGAGTAAAAATGACTTTCACGAAGGGGTATGTATGTTAGGCTTGGGCGATATCGATATTTTTCATCCACGATATATCGTCAAACATATATCGCGATTTTCGATAATATCGCGATTATTTTTTTCACGCATGAGTGCTTTAGAGGCGATTAATAACAGGAATGTACCCATACATGTATAACATGCGTCACAATAAATTACCAGTGCTTGCCGGGGAGACATGTGGAATCACACCGTTCACTAGTGCACCATGGCCATTGGCAAATTCGTTTGCGTAATAATTATGTGGGACGGTTACTGCGTCGTGCGTCCCAATCAAGTCATCAGCCCGAGTTCACGTGACTCGCGTTCCACGTAACTATGTCATAGTATAAACACGTGACTAGGTTTATTCCTGCATGCGCATAGTACCGTGGATAATATAAAACTATGTGATTGTGACACGTCATTTGCACTTCGGAAAATTTGACCGAGTTTGGATTGTATTTGCACTATTTTAAATAAACGTCACATGGTTTATCAAGAGTATGTGTTTTGTCACTAGACAAGAATCCCAGTATGATATAATAGAATAGTGTCCCAATCCCCCAACTTTGATCGAGCCATGCCGATCCATACTTTGATTTATTTCATGACTAATGTGAGCATGGGTCACCTGCACTGTTTTGTTGTCGATTTTTAAAGTAACGTCCATATTCTGCATATATTAATCGTGCGCCAGCCAGAGTCACATATGTAGACCACCAGGATAGACAGTGAGACATTAACATTGTCTACACATTGTGTAGGATTATGCCTCTTGCAATAACCTTCATGTTATTGTTATAGTGCCCTCACTTGTTCACTGTATAAGCACATGTAAACAGGACACTGTAAGTCGCCATCTTGGAATAAGACATGATTAAAGCATCACATGCATAAAGTACACTCTCCATGATCTCTGTCAATTATCCCGAATATTACATGGTGGCAGCGGTGCTAAAGTAAAACCCACAACATGGAAGACACCCCAACTCAACATCTACCATTGCCAGGCAAGTTTGAAGGTGGAAATGGACCACATCAGAGTGAACTTTGGCAAAAATGGGTCAACAGATTTTAGCGTTACAGGATAGCCTCCGGCCTCAACAAAAAAGGCAAACGGAACAGGTTAGCACTCTTCTTTATTCCATGGGGGAATGTGCTGATGATATCATAGTTGCATTAAAGAGGAAACAGCTACATATGATGAAGTAAAAACAGCTCTCGATAAGCAATATGAAGGCAGACGTAACGTGATCGTGGAGAGGGCTCGATTTAATAGACGCAAACAATTGCCAAGCGAATCTATCGATGTCTTCATACAAGATTTGTATAGACTGACAGACAACTGTCAATATGGTGAACTAAAGGAAAGTCTCATCAGAGATAGAATCGTTGATGATAAACTGTCTGACTCAATCCAAATCAAAGCTGACCTTGATCTGACTAAAGCAGTCCTTCTTTGTCGCCAATCAGAAGCTTCGAAAAGATAGTCGTGACATAGTATGTGGGGACACAAAAGCCACTTCTAGCATTGATCATGTTGCAAACGCAAATCTACTTCTCACAAACCAAAACCAAAGGGACAGCCTCGCACCCAGCAGCACACCCACGATTCGAAATCCGGCAGTTGTAAATGGTGTGGTAGAACAAGCCATCCTCGCGAAACTGTCCAGCAAAAGATGCCATATCGACACAACTGCACGAAAAAGGACATTTTAAGTCAGTATGCCTAAGTGGTAAAGCATCCAGGCGCACCACCACAAAAGTGCATGAAGTCCAAGATGCGCTCGGCGATGATTTACCATTCCTCGGCGAAGGCACAAGCAACAATGACTTTTGGAGTGCTTTCATCACAGTTGATGGACATCGCACCTGCTTCAAACTGGACACAGCTAGGGCAACCGTTTCTGTTATCAGGGACACAGAACCATGGCAAGCCAATGTACGACTCCAAGAGACAACTCAGCCACTCCGCGGTCCAGGCGGCACACCATTACGGTCACAGGTATGCTGACTGCTAAACTGCAATACCGCAAGAGGGACATCACAGACCGCCTCGGTCATTCAAAACCAGAGATCTTCACTGCTCAGTAAACGAGCATGCGTTGATCTTGGCCTCATCAAGAGGGTGAACGAGGTAAAGCAGATTTCAACCCCTGATTTCAGAGCAGAATTTCCTGGGTTATTCACTGGTCTGGGAAAACTCCATACACCCTACCACATAACACTGTCCCCTGATGCCAAGCCAGTATGTTTGTACACGCCAAGAAAAGTGCCCCACCCACTACTACCAAAAGTGGAAAAGGAGATCCAATCCATTCTTCAATAAGGTGTCATTTCTCCGGTGACTACACCAACAACATGGTGTTCGGTATGGTAATCGTTCGAAATCAAGCGGTTCACATCGCATATGCGTAGACCTCACTCATCTCAACAAGAGTGTCCTCACGGAGATTCATCCAATGTCATCAGTTGATGAGAGCCTAGCCAAGCTTGGGAGAAGTACAATATTCTCTAAGTTAGATGCAAAGAGCGGATTTTGGCAGATACCGCTTGATACAGAATCAACACTTCTAACTACATTCATCAGTCCCTCCGGCCGTTACTGCTTCAACCGGCTACCATTTGGCATCAGTTCTGCACCTGAGATTTTCCAGCGAGCCATGTCACATATTCTCGTTGGTCTCGATGGGGTCATCTGCCATAAAGACGACATTCTCATTCATGGAGTGTCGTGGCCGAGCGGTCTAGCTTACCGGACTTAAGTTCTGGTGTTAGCAGCAGAATGTGGGTTCGAATCCCGGCCGTGACACTTGTGTCCTTGAGCAAGACACTTAACCATAATTGCTTCTCTCCACCCATGGGTTAAATGGGTACCTGTGAGGGCAGAGTTGGTTGATTAGCCCTATATGCGCTGTAATGGCAGCAATTGAGCTATATACTCCCCAGGGAGCTGAGATGGTTTCAGGAATGATTTATGAGCCTTATGAGCAGGGGTAATAATATAATGCGCCTTGAGCACCACTCAGTTGGTGGATACGTGCGCTATATAAGTCCACACATTATTATTATTATTATTATTATGGTGCCACACAACTCGAACATGACCAACGTGTAAGAGCAGTCCTGCAATGATTACTTAAAGCAGGTCTCACCCTCAATGAAAGATTCGAGTTTTCCAAACACTCCATCAAGTTCTTGGGCCACGTGATAGATGCAGCAGGAATACATGCTGATTATTCACGCAAAACAGCAGCCATCACAGAATATCCAGTTCCATCTAACATCACTGAACTCCAGAGATTCATGGGAATGGTCAACCAACTGGGGAAATTTGTCCGTGGTTTGGCTGAATTTAACGAGCCATTACGCCAGTTGCTCTGAAAGGACACAACTTGGTATTGGGGTAACGCCCAGCAGAGCTCATTTCAACAGTGAAAGGTTTACTTCTCTCATCTGCAGTCCTTGCTCACTATGACCCAAATCGTCCAACTATCGTGGTTACGGACGCATCTTCATCCGGAGTTGGCGCGTTCTACTTCAGATACAGGACGATGGAAAACGTCACCGATCTGCTACGCATCGCGCGTTCTCTAAATGACACTGAGAAGCGATATGCAGTCATTAAAAAAGAAGCACTAGCTGCAAAGTGGGGTTGTGAGAAGTTCTCTGACTACATACTTGGCCTTCACTTCACCCTTGAGACAGACCACAAACCACTGTATCTTCTACAGACAAAGGAACTTTACAAGTACCAGACTACTGCTGATGCATTATCCCGTGCTCCAGTCGGTACACCAAACGAAACCGACACAGCTCTTCTTCTTCGTGTAACATCGGAACCTCAGAGGTCCAACTCAGTGTCTTGTAGCCATACCTTCGTCTCTGGTCCTACGTCCAAAGAGGCTGGCTTCCAGGGTGGTCTGTATAGGGGCAGGTGGTTATTATGTGATTGGCAGTCTGCTCCGGTCGCCGCACTCGCATGCAGCGCTGTCTGCCAGGCCCACACTTCTTCATGGAAGAGTTGAAGCGACCAACCCCAGTTCGTAGACGGTTCAACAAAGTCCATTGCCGGCGTGGAAGATCGTCTCCTCCTATGGCGCCATCTCCTGGATCCCAGATGTAGTGGTGGATGCGGGATGGCCCGGCCTCTCCACTCCTGCTTCCACGCTGCCGCCAGCCATCCATCTCTGGACAGGTCCTCAGTAGTGGAATGGAGCATCTCTTGTGCCACCTTGTTGTAGGGGTGGCGGGACTTGAGTCTGCTTGGGGGTGCTGCTGTTGTTGTGATGTTGTGCAGGATGTGCCAGTTGTATTTCTGGGCTTTCTTTGCCAGGGCGAGGGTGGCAGCCTTCCGTCGGAGGCCAGCCGGAGCGATTCCCGCAAGGACTGGCAGAAAGAAGACAGGGGTAGGCTTCAGGCATCCAGTTATGATCCGAAGGGCGTTGTGTATAGCCACGTCAACCTTTCTTGCATGTGGGCTTCTGCACTAGGCTGGGGCGCAGTATTCCGCTACAGAGAAGACCAGGGCTTGGGTGGATATCCGCAGCGTCTTCGCAGAGGCTCCCCAGGTCGTGCCAGCAAGGCGACGGATCAGCGCGACCCTTGATGTTACCTTTGCCTTGACTTCTTCAAGATGTTGTTTGAAGGACAGTGTTCGGTCCAGACGCACGCCGAGGTACTTCGGAGCTTGCTGGAACTCCAGACGTTTGTTGTCCACGCACACCTCCAGTTCCCTCTTAGCTTCTCTGGAGCAGAGATGGTATGCTGCTGTTAGCGTCTTGCTGGTGCTGAGCTGTAGACGCCACCTTCGAAGGTAGGCTACCAGGGTGCCCATGTCTTGACTAAGCCCATCTTCCAGTGCCTTCCATGTGGGTCGTCTCAGCATGATGGCAAGATCGTCCGCATAGCCGTACTTTCTGGATGCTGTCTCCGGTAGATCGTAGATGTATATGTTGAACAGCATCGGGGAAAGAACCGAACCCTGCGGGACACCATTCCTCAGTCTTCTCAGCCTACTGCGCTGGCCGTCGCTGGTGTGCAAGACAAAGCTGCGGTTAGACAACATCTCCGTGATGAACTTCACCATATGCCGATCCGGGATTGTCCTCAGCAGCTTCAGGTGGAGTCCACGGAGCCAGACGGTGTCGTATGCAGCAGTCAGGTCCAGGTACACTACCCCAGCTTTCTCGTTGTCCTGGAAGCTGTCTTCAATGTCTTGTGAAAGTAGTGTTACCTGGTCCACTTTTGACCTACCGCGGCGGAAACCAGCTTGTTCCGTGGGAGCTGTGAGTCAACCACTGGCTCGATGCAGCTGTGGATCATTCTCTCCAGGATCTTGAGTGGGACACAGAGCAGCGAGATGGGTCTATACGCCTTGGGGTCTTCTGCAGATTTGTTTGGCTTCAGCAGGGCTATGACAGAGGCCCGACGCCAGATCTTAGGGAGCTTGCACCTCCGGTAGCATGACGAGAAGAATGCACAGAGCCAACCAGATGTTGTTGTGCTCTGGTGGGTGACGAACTCCGGGTGGATATTGTCACGGCCCGGAGTTTTGCCCGGCTTGAGCTTACTCATGGCCTCACTGAGTTCGTCCGCTGTGAAATCTCCTGAGAGGTTGGAATCGGCGCTGGCCGCCCTGGAGAGGGAAGACACCTCCCGCGTTATCAGATGGGCGACATCTTTGTCTGCATCCGGGAAGCGGCCATTCCCCAGGAGCTGGGATGCGATGGCATCTGCTGTGACCGGGCACCTAGGGGGCTTTGTACTTCTGCCTGTCAGCTGGTTGATAGTCTGCCACGCCTACGGCTAGAGTGGGTAAAGTCGATCGCTTCAACAACTTCAGTCCATCTAGCCCCTCACGGGTGATGTCCAGCCTCTGGAGAAGTACCGTCGCTGTTGCGTCCACCTCCTCCCTGGAGCTAGCCCTCTGGTGGTCACGCAGAAGGCGGCTGCACTCTTCGTCCCACCCGGGATGTAGTTCTTGTTGTAGCGCGGGATGGTCTTCTTTGCCCCACCTAAGAGGACCCCGCAGTAGGTTGCATAAGCGGCGTCCACATCGGCTGCCACGTCCGGCTGATCTTTCTTCCGTCTCCTTAGCAAACGCCTCCCAGTTGGCCTTACGGAAATTCCATCTTTGGCAGGTTTCCTGATACCGGTTGCACCAGTGATGGAACTTTGATGATGGACGGTCGGTGGTGTGAGCGGGAAATCTGTCCAGGACGAGTCTCTCCGATTTGGTCGGTGCTGCGGCACACGGCGAAGGCCAGGTCCGGGTTGGTGGAGGTTTTCCAGCGTGCAGAGAAGAAGCTTGGAGGCTCTTTGGGGTCGTACAGCAGCATGGCATCGGTGTTGGAGGCCCATTCACTCAGCGCCACTCCGTTAGGTGTTGTGTGGTTGTAACCCCAATCTGTGTGTTGGCAGTTGAAGTCACCTGCGTAGATAGCGGGTGCAGTTACGGACGGGAGTGACGTAGCAGACAGCTCTGATGGTGGGGGCTTATATACATTGATGACTGATGTTTCCTGGATTTTGGTAACCAGCCACTCGATGTTGGCGCCTGGTGGGGATTGGCTACTGACTGACCAGTTTAGTTCAGTCCTCACGAAGGTTGCCACACCATGTTGCCTGCTGTGGATGGACCCAGCGAGATGGAACCCATGCATCTTAAGGATGTTATCATCTGCGCAGTGTGTCTCCTGCAGGAGCACAACCGCTGCCCCGTTGGAGTCAGCCAGATGACGCACGATCTCGAGTTTGGCGGTGGTGAGGCCCTCGACGTTGAGTTGGAACACTGGCAGGCCTCGGTTTCGACGGCCGGATGACCGCCCGTCCTGAAAAGGACGCCCACCGTACCTTGGCCTGCCAGTTCAATGTTTAGTTCGATGTTTGGTTGGCGACATTCGCTTTCGCAGGTTGGTCTTGCACCATCTCTTGCTACTTACAGGAAGGCCACGTGAAGGCTGTCGTCATCTCCTCAGCCTCTCATTGACACAGCTCTGATTTCAGAAATTGAAAATTTCACAAATCACATGATGACTACACTACCAGCAAGTTCACAGCGCCTACTCAAAATTGCTGCAGCTCAGAAAGCAGATGAGGAATGCACTCAGATAAAGGATTTCTGCAAGCGTGGTTGGCCTACATACATGCCACACACACCCCTACTGCGCCAGTATTGGGAAAACAGAAGTCATCTCTCTGTCCTCGATGATCTTCTGTATGACGACATAGATAGTTATTCCCAGATCCATGAGATTGGAAATGCTTGATCGTATCCATCAAGGCCATCTCGGTATCACTAAGTGCCGAGCCGAACGCATACATCTGTCTGGTGGCCAGGTCTCTCCAAGAGCATTGAAGACATGATCTCCAAATGTGTGACCTGCGCAAAGAACCGACCAGAACAACACGAGCCTCTCTTGCCAGCATCGTTCCCATCTCGTCCCTGGGAAAGACTGGGAATGGATTTGTTTGAATATCGGGGGAAAATCTACCTCATCGTCATTGACTACTATTCATGCTGGATAGAAATCAAGTCTCTCTCATCTGAACAATCCTCGGCAGCTGTAATCCAAGCCTTGAAGGAAATCTTTGCTGTACATGGGATTCCAGACGTGATCATGTCTGACAATGGGCCGCAATGCAGCTCAGCCTCATTCCTCCAGTTTGCTAAGATGTATGGATTCATCCATACCACTAGTTCCCCACGCTACCCACAGGCAAACGGTGAAGCCGAGAGAGCAGTTCGCACTATCAAAGGGTTACTTAAAAAGAACACAGACCCTTACCTCGCCCTTCTGATGTATCGATCATCCCCACTTCAGAATGGCCTATCTCCAAGCGAACTACTGATGGGCAGAAAACTAAAGACAACACTGCCTATCCTTCCATCAAATCTACATCCAAAAACTCAACACGACCAGGTGATCAGACAGAAGGAAGAAGCATATCGCACAAAACAACAGCACAACTTCAATCTTCGTCACCGTGCTATGAATTTACCAACGCTACATCCTGGTGACTCAGTTTGGATCCGAGACCAGAACTGTCAAGGGACCATCCTAGCCAGAGCATCCCAGCCACGTTCTTACATCGTTGAAACCAATCGTGGCACAGTTCGCCATAATCGATCAGCTCTTGTCACCACGCCAGACCAAACCCTCAAACACCACCTACAGAAGCTCCACTGTCTTCACCCACTGATGTAACAACACAGACAGTTCTTCCTACTCCAACTCAGCAGTTTTTCTCCATCTACTTCTCCAGAGAAACCATCTCCATCATTGTCCACACCGCCGAGTGCCCAACCACCAGCTGTGATGACAACTCGATCAGGACGTTTAGTGAAGCCGCCTAATCGCCTTGATTTATGGAAATGTTTTGACACAACAGTTTCCTGCATAAAGTCAATGCAGATTTTGATGAGTTTTTATTATTTTTTTTAGGTTTTAATCGTTCGATCACAAAATTATAAAGTTATTTGTTAAATTAAAAACGTTTGTAGTTGTTTAATAAGTTTAAATTTGTTCACATAAAGCATGGACTAACGTTATCTTTTTATGGACACTGATGAACCTTTTATGGACACTAATGAACGGTTTTGAGATTTAAAAGTACATCAATCTGTACTTGGGGAGATGTAGGATTATGCCTCTTGCAATAACCATGTTATTGTTATAGCGCCCTCACTTGTTCACTGTATAAGCACATGTAAACAGGACACTGTAAGTCGCCATCTTGGAATAAAGTACATGCATAAAGTACACTCTCCATGATCTTAGTCAATTATCCCGAATATTACACATTGTTGGATCAAATACCTCATTCAATCACCAACATTTAATCCGTCTGAATATATTTCTTTGAGTGGCGGTGGATTTTAAACAATGCCTTGTTAGGTGGCTCCTTTGTGATATGACAGTCGGCTTACCACAGAAGTAGTTTCTCACTTCCGAAAGCTGAAGACTTCCTAAGTTTTTCCCATGGAATTTCTGACCCGACTGACAATCAATAATTTTTTTTAATCTCGATATATTTTTTCATCGCGATATATTTTTTTCATCGTGATTTGCCGATTTCCCAACAATTTGAAAAGTTTGCGATATCATAATCGAATAAAAAAAAAAATCGCGATATTCGATATTATCGTGTCATCGCCCAAGCCTAATGTATATTTGCCCAATTTGTGAGGCCTGTCTTAGCCACCATCTCAGCAAGCACAATTAGGTCAGAATTAGGGGTGACGATATTGAATTTTTTTGAGTCGATTATCGACGGCATGATATTATCATCGATATATGATATTATCATTTCAATATGCGGATTTTTTAAATACATGAAAAAATGCACGTATATATGAACACCTATATATGAACTACTTTTACATGCAAGTCCTACAGGGAAGTTGGATAGGTAATAAACGGTTACTCCAAACAGTCGTTCCAAAACGAGCTGAGTTCTTAGATTTTTGCCACTCGGTGAGAACTCACCGTGATGTCCATAAACAAACATGTGGTTTATTAATACCTACAGCCCCCTATCCCAGAGCTGAGAATGAACAGACCAATGATTGCGCATGCACAGTTCAATGGTCAGCATCCACGCTTTTATCCTGGTATCCGACATCTGCCGAATGTGAACAACCTCACAATGTACACCAGCACGGTTATTCCAACAAGCCAGGAGAAGTACCACGTGGTCCTGGGACTAACCTTGGGTAAGTTTAAGGCCCATGCCGCAACCGTTTAATGACATGAAATTTTGAGACAATTTATCACTCTGGCAATATTTTAACTAAAAAGCGATATAAATTTGATATTGGATATATTTGTGGAATATCGTCAATATGACGATATTTAGATATCTTCAAAACCATAACTGATTTAGCTGATAATTTTTTGAATATCGTATCGTCACGATATTATCGTGATATCGTCCACCCTTAGTCAGAATGATGTTTAAATGACGTCAGATTCGAATATCGGGGATGGTCAACATATGGTTTTTTTAGACGTTAGTTTACTTAACAAATATGACGTCAAAACTTTAATGTGACGTCATCAGATTTTTTAGACATCAGTATACTGCCCAAAAGTGTACATAAAAATCAGAGTATAATGTAAACGTCATTCGGCGGTCAATAATCGTTTTAGACATCAGTTTACCACAAATCTGATGTAAAAATCTTGTTATGTGACGGTCAGCCCATATGTCTAATGGCACTCATGACTGGGCTGTGTTACTGAAACGTGGCTTAATTCATCTGTGGGAGACAGCGGCGTAGCCAGGACTTTTTCAGTGGGGGGGGGGGGCACAGGGGGCATTGCTTTTCAGTGGGGGGGCCCAGGGGGTATGGGTTTTTTCCCTTTTCTTTATCTTTTCTGTTTTTTGGGGCACTATGAGGATTTTTCGTTGGGGGCACCTGGGGGCACTGGAAATTTGTGGGGGCACGTGCCCCAGGCCCCGTGGCTACGCCCGCTGGTGGGAGATGCTGAGTTGTCTGTGCCTGGGTATACACAGTACCATAAGGATCGAACTAACAACAAGACCAGAGGAGAGGATTTATTGTGTGTCATCAAGAACTCAGTTTTATCAACACGTCGAGCTGACTTGGAACCGGAGGACAGATTCTAATAGCTGATATTAGACCAGACAGGATCCATAAGATTGCAGTTCTCCTGTGTTATAGACCTCCGGATGGTGATATTGGAACTTTCGCCAAGAACATTAATTCTGCTCTTATAAAAATAATCATCGTATTATGAGCATGTTATTGTTCTAGGTGATTTTAACCTGTCAAAGGTTGCCATGACTATGTTTTGATTAATATATCCAATGCTGAGCAGGATTTTCACGATACATTTAATAATTTTTTTCTTAATCAACTGAATCACTTCCCATCTAGAGACAACTGTAATAATATTTTGAATTAAGTTTTTACCTCTTTTCCTGATAGAATTACTAACGTGTATTTCTCATGAGGGTTTCCTCACTGACCATAGGCTGCTTGAATTTGATATTAATACTCGCGTTAGAAAAATCAAAAGTGCTCCTCGTTTTGTTTATAACTTTAAGTGTGCAAATTTTGAGGTTGTCAGATCCGTTCTTTCATGATTTTCATACTATTTATGATGCTGATGATGTGAATGTGGCCTGGTCTAATTTTGTTGATATATTTCCAAGTGTATTGGATAGATTTGTTCCTAAAATAAAAAATTAAGGATCCCACAGCTCCTGGGTTGATAGATGCAGAAGTCCGACATGCTCAAAATTTTAAAAAAATGGCCTGGAGGAAGGCTAAAAAATCTGATTTAACCCAACACTGGACAGCTTTTCGAAAGCTGTGTAACAGTTTTAAGAATCTTTTGTATAAGCAGTATTTGAATAATCTTGGGTCAACTCTTGTGGACAACCCTAAGAGATTTTGGTTATTTTTTAGGCAAAAAACTAAAACTAAATCATTACCCAACATGGTAAAAAATGGTATTGGTCAAACTGCTACTAATGCTAAAGATAAAGGTACTTTGTTTAATAATTATTTTTACTCCGTTTTGACCCAACCAAGGGATTATGATTTCTTACCTGATATTCCTGTTTATAAACATGCTGAATTGGGGTCAATATCTGTTAAAACCCTCCTACACATGGAGGCCACTCCGATCCACAAAATTCTGCTCTTGAGCAACCTTCAGTACATACTTATTTATTTTATTTATTTATTTCTTATTTATCCTGGGCAAACCTTTCAGTGGAACACTGTTTTTCAAAAGTGCCCAGCAATTACAAACATTCGATAATATAAAAATAGAAAATTGCAATAAAAACATTGTTTAGATATTATTTAAGGAAATTAATGAATAGTAAAGTTAGGCAAGATTAATCAAAACATTACATTACGTTAAACCTCATGGGCAAGTAAAAATGATAAATCTGGGCCAGCCAGAGGAGATGAATTAAACAAATATAAAAAAAGCATAAATTTACACTTCATTACATAGACAGTAAAGAACAGAAATAAAGTCTACATGTACCATAATATATTAAAATCTCAGATTCTTGTAATGGCGTTTAAAACTGGCTAGAGTGGGAGGCAAAGGATGTTTAAGTGTCACAGGGAGGCCATTGAACAAAATAACTCCATGAGACAGCAAATTTACGTTTTCCGGAATTAGATTTGGATAAAGGAGGAACTAGATTACCTTGTGAAACAGACCTGGTGTTGTATGAGTGGGTATTAGAAACATATTGAAAACAGTTGCACAGTTGTGGAGGCAGTTTGGATGTTAAACTCTTATAAACTAAAGTAGTTAAGTGATAAACTCGTCTTTCACTTAGAGATTGCCACCCAAGCGTAGATAAAAGAATGGCTGTAGGGGATCTCCGGGGGAGGCCCAGGATAACTCTACCAGCACTGTTTTGAATTTTATCTAGTTTGGTAAGAAACACTATGGCAGAGTTGCCCCATACAACATCACAATAGTCAAAATGTGGGAGGATCAGGGTTTTGTGTAACAAATTTAAAGTATGCTGAGGAAGAACACTTCTGACCCTCCGGAGAACCCCCACACGTTTGTTGACATTCTTTACAAGTTTGTCAATATGCACATTCCATGTAAGAGATGGATCTAGCCAGACACCTAGATATTTAAATTGAGTAACATTTTCAATGGCAATGTTACTGATCGTAACATGTAAATTTTCCTCAATATGGCATAGTTTGGCTTGAGTCCCAAACAGCATACTTTTAGTTTTGTTGATATTAACAGTTAAAACATTGAAGCCATTTAAAAATTCGATCATATCCTGTTAAGTGCTCTGTTGATATCTTCAATAGATTTGTACAGTAAAAATAGCTGTGTCGTCAGCATATAAATACATCTTTTAGAGTCATGTGGTAAAATATGAGAGAGGTCATTAACCCTCCTATACAGTAGGTTTAACAATCAAAGACATTCAAAATGTGTATGTAACTCCTAACCCATTGACTTTGTGCAGTGCACTCATGCAAGTACATGTGGCTATGGTAGGTCAAACCAAAACCACTCAACTGTAACTTATGCAGTACATACACAGCTCTGTGTGACTCTGCATATAACTTGTATACACAAGTGTGTTTGACTTTGCCACTATCTCCAGCACTCTTATACACATGTGTGAACAATTGGCAATGCAACCAAAAATACTCAAGTGACTGTCTGTGGGTGCGGTGCTTACTGGGCCAAATTTCAGCCTGGGCATAGGAGGGTTAATGTACAATGTAAAAAGAAGTGGCCCCAGTATAGATCCCTGCGGCACTCCAAAGCTCACCCCAGAAAAGAAAGAGTAATTGTCACTAATTTTGGTCACCTGCTGGCGCCCATGCAAATAAGATGAAAACCAGTCGAGCTCGAGTACTCGCACTCCAATATTATTCAGTTTGTCGAGAAGACATTCATGATGAACGGTGTCAAAAGCTTTCTTATCCAAAAAGACTGCACCGGTAAAATACCCAGAGTTCATATTTTCCAGTAAATAATCAGAAACATTAAGAAGACATGTTTGGGTGGAGTGCATAGGTCTAAAGCCTATATAGGTTATCTTTTAAAATATTTGTTCTCTCTGTATAGTCTATCAGCTGTTTATGGATGAGCTTCTCAAAAATTTTCATACAAGTTGGAATAACAGAGATTGGCCTATAATTGTTGACATCTTGACGATCCTTCTTTAAAATAGGAGATATTCTGCTCATTTTCCATGCCACGGGCGCCGAACCAGTGGAGAGGCTCAAGTTCATGATGTGGGCTAGTGGTGTCGCCAGCTGTCTGCAACCCACCCTCAGCAGTGGGGGGGGGGGGGGGGGCTGATGCCATCAAGGCCACATAGCAAGTGACATACCTCTCGCGACATGGTCAATTAAGGTTTCAGAAATTGCACGGTTTGTGGGGGGGGTAATGAGGGGGAAGTTTTAGACATCCTTACTCATTTAGACAACTAAAGCAGTGGGTACTTACAGGTTATCCTCGAGTGTTAAAAAGAATGTGCTCAATAGATTATTTCTCCTTTGTGTCATATTTTTAACTTGTCTCTTAGAACTCAAGTATTACCCAGTGATTGGCTAAGAGCAAATGTTCTTCCAGTTTAAAAAAAAATCAGACAAAGATAAAGTTGAAAATTATAGGCCAGTGTCTTTACTCAGTGTATGTGCTAAGGTTATGGAAAGGGTTGTTTTTAATGCTATTTTTCCAGTTGTTCGGGATGATATATACAACCTCCAACATGGGTTTGTTAACCCTCCTACTACTACAAGGGTCAAAATCAGTAAAAATTTCAAAGTTCATGCCAGTGTATATCTACTGCACTAACGGGTCAAACACTGTCAACCTAATGTGTAGCAAGTACATCAATCAGTCAAAAAGAGTCTACTGTTTTTGACTGGTAGTGGTAAAAGCATTATCATGCAATGCTGAAGGTGGTCAAAACGAGTTGACCATTTTTCACTGGTAAAGGCACTTTGGTCAAAATGAGTTGACTGTTTTTAATTGGTACATGTAAAAGTAATGTGGATGGTGGTCAAAATGAGTCTGCGTTTTGGACTGATATAAACACTATGGTCAAAATAAATTAATTTATCAGTCAAAACAAGTCATTGACTCCTTGCCTAAGTGGCCCTGCATTGATTTATCAGTCAAAACAAGTCGGTGATCCCCAAAAACTGATAATGATCTTATCAGTCACCAGCAGTCATAGCACAGTGTGTGGCAGTTACCCAAATGGTCAAAACAAGTCACCAGTGCCCATGTGTGCACAGTTCATTCAACAGTCAAAAACGGTCAATTGACTGATTTTGACCACTATAGCAACTTCCCACTAAAGTGCACCTAGAGTAGGAGGGTTTTAAAGGTCGCTCTACGGTTTCACAACTCTTAACAGTATTACAAGAAGTCAGTTGTGTTTTGGACAGTGCTGGACAAGTTGATATGATTTATCTTGATTTTTCCAAAGCTTTCGATAGTGTTTCTCATGAATTAATTCTTCACAAATTACAGTCTTTTGATATTCATTCGGATTTACTCGGTTGGTTTAAGTCTTACTTGAATAATCGTCAACAAAGGGTGGTTATCGAGGGATGTAACTCTGATTGGCTGCCGGTTGTGTCAGGTGTGCCACAGGGTTCTGTACTGGGTCCGTTATTGTTTCTTCTGGATATGGGTTCGAATCCCGCCTGTGAAGTTTTTCCACAGACACTGGGAAAGCACTGAGTATGCAGTGCTATACACATTGTCCAAAATTCTACAGTGGCACTGTTTGCCGTCGATTGCAAGTGTTTTTATTCGGTTAATATTATTTCTTTTCGTTAATTATTACTGTTGGATATTGATTCCCTGTATTGTTGGAGTGTTGAGTGGGGTTTGCATTTTAATATTTCCAAGTGCCAAATTATTTCCATATCTAGGCGAAAAATTGGTAGATTTTGATTACAAATTAAACATTTCTCTCGACGGGTTGATTCGTTCGGGATCTTGGTTGGAGATTACCTCGAGCTTTGTTTGGACTGATCATGTTAATAAAATTGTTGGCAAATGTAATAAGATGATGGGGTTGATTAAACGTACTATTGGCTATGAAGCTCCTGTTCGAGTTTCAAAACACTTTATTCTGCTTTGATTAGTATTAACCTTGAATATTGTAGTTCTGTGTGGAGTGGAATGTCAAAATGTAACATTAGATTAATTGAAGGTATTCAAAGACGGGCTACAAAATTTATCCTGCATTATCCTGAGGAAGACTATAAGTCACGATTGGATTGTCTTGACATTTTACCGTTGTCTTTTAGAAGAGAAATTAGTGATATATATACTGAGACGCAATAGAAACTTACCACTTGTTTTGGAATAGCATAAAATTGTAATGGTTCAAAATAAGACATCACGTGCTGCTAATTAAAATCATCACATACCCCTTGAGCAATCGCTGATGGTCAAACCAGGTGTTACGCACCTGGGCCATGAAGAGAACGACTCAAAGGTCACGTGACCATGTGTGACCGATTTGTCTGTAGGGGATACACTGACTTGCCAAAATAAGTGCACATATTACATTTGTGCATTGTGATTACTGATAATTTAAGGTCGAAAAAGTGGTAAGTTTCTATTGCGTCTCAGTATATATATATATACACGAAATATTATAAACGGTAGCGAGCAAAGAAAATTGGCTGATGCGGACTCGAACCAGCGACCTCTTGAATATCGACCTCTCGAATACCCGTAGGCGCTATATATATATTTTTATATATATATTTTTAATTGTAAAATTACACATTTTGATATTGACGTTATGTTAGTTTTAATGTAACTCAAGGCCATCCTACCACTAGACTTTCTTCTGATCCTTATATGTTAACTGTTCCAAGGTATAAAACTGAATCACATAATTATTTTTATTTTCAGCGGATTGTTCCAATCTGGAATCAACTTCCTTTGGCAGCAAGATCTGCCACTTCACTTTCGTCGTTTAAATCTCAAGTGTCTCATTTTTACAGAACAAAATTTGCTTCCAGTTTTTCGGTAGATAATATTTGTACATAGATGTTTTTTGGCCATTGCTCTCCGTCGGCATAATTAATTTTTTGCTTAACCCTAACTCCCTAGACAACAAAGGCAGTTGGAGGATTTTGAAGGATTTTTATTGTTCAGTAACAATGCTTAGGGAGTTAGGGTTAATGTTGTCTTTTCCGTCCTAACTTGCTTCAGCGGCCCTCCATTGGGAAAACGGACTTAAACTATGACGTCCGCTTTTTACAATTTTTTTTATCCAATCCATCAGGTCGGGTTTTGACCATAAATTTATGTTTTCCCAACTTTTGAAATTCACCCATAATCCGACGTCAGTTCTTGACCAAAATCAAATTTTACCGAAATCCAAAGTCATGTTTTGACCTTAATATAAAGTCAATCCAAATATCTAAAGCTGCTAAAATTGAAGGGATGTTCTTGTATTCCACTGCAAATGAACAGAACAAAAATTGCAGAACAGGTTAAATGTTCATTCATACATATTTGTTTTATTTGTGTGACCAAAACAACATTAAGAAAATTTTGATAAAATGTGATGAGTTCTACTGAAATCAGACACATTTGGGCAAGAAATCAAAATTAAGTTGGTTATTGATAATGAAAGTAGAGCTTTACCAAGTTACAATGATAGATATCTTATTTTAATTGGACGTGCAAAAGCAGAATTATGTAATATTTATGTTTGTCTTGATGAAAACTTCAAATGGACTTATTGCCCTTTAAAAGTCGCCAAAAATTCCAAGATATACACATGCAAATTTTAGTTTTTGATGCAAATTAGTCAAGTTGTCTGCAATGCAATTTAGCATATTTTAATTTGACGGTGTGTATTTACAAGTGACTTAGTATACGTACATGAAATTCCAAGATGCACAAGCAAAGATGTTAAGTTAGAAATTGGTTTAATATACATTGATAATTTACAAGTAACTAATTAAACAATGAAAGTCTATTTAAGACACATTAAGTCTATATTAAGTAATGAGAAAATACATTCAAAATTTGGAAGAAATAAATGTGCATAAATTAGTCTATCAAGTCACGAGAAAAAGCATTTACAGTTTTGGAGAAATAAATGTGCAAACCTTTACCAACTTTACACCAAGTAAAGTTTTGGATAATAATTTGGTGATTTTTATTCAGGAAATTACTAATGTGGTATCTTTCCTGTAAATGGACATTGGTACAACAGATAATCAAATTAACAAATCATTACCTAAAAGCTTACTTGGTATCAAGTTTGTACAAAATATCAATCATCCTGAGAAAACACCCAAAAAAAGAACAGTGTAAAACATTTTCCAAGTTTTCTTTTTATGCTTTAGCCGGAACCATGCATTTGTGCTCTTCAAATCAAATTATTACTAGATTTGTCCCCTTGTTATTGCTGTGAGGAGACAGGCGCCGTCTCGGAAGACGATAAAGTTTGGCTCGCTGAATACAATAGTGTGGGATGTAAACAAACTTTGGGCAAACTCACTAGAGACTAATCAACATGACCAAATTTTCAGTATTAGGAGGTAATTTTTAATAACTGTCCCGGTGTTCCGATCTACTCTTAATATTTCACAGCTAGTTAAATAGAGGTCACCTCCCAAGTTAATTGTATTCACACCCCACTAGATATCATCTTTGTCTGTCACAAGACCATATTATTAGTAAACGCGCCCAGTATCAGGGGATTGTATAAGATGTTTTAAAACAGACTAATACATGTATATAAATAAAAATAATAAACTACTGGGCGCCAAATGGATGTTGGTTTATCCAATGATTCTGATACATTATGGCAGCAGCTCTATATGAAATTGTTCTAACAAACACTTGAGCTCTAGTTTATTTTATAATAAATAAAAACCATCTTCCTTTGATCCACACCAAGTTGTTAGAAACATTTCATGCCTGCTCAGTTATTGCCACGTTGTGAGCACCTATATATTCACTATATTATAAATATCTATTGAAATTTTTTTGTTAGCTTTCAGTCATGAGACCTGTACAAATACAAAAAGGTATTATGAGACAACTCCAACATTTTTATAAATCCACTAGTCATTTGCATAAACATAGTTGTGTGACTTTTCATTCCAACATGGATTTTTTTGTCCAATGTATAACTGTGATCATTTAATGTTTTTTTAAGATAAGAAATAGAATTTAATGTATACATGTAGGTATTTAGGTACATGCCCCACCTTATCTGCTGTCTGGAGCATACTTCAAAACATGTAAACATCTCTCCATGTCACTTTCTGAGTCTTTATGATGCATTCTGAGTGAAAGAAACAAATAATTAACAAATCAATAAAACATCTGGCAATACAACAGTAGGCCTACATGTACATGTACATGTATATATGCAAACAATCTTTCACAATTACACTATTCACAAGAAATGACACATTTATTATACTCACTATTAACCCTAACTCCTTCCAATTCCTCCAAAATCCTCTTTGCTAAAGTGAAGGATTTTGGAGGATTGAGGTTATTAGGCATACTTTAGGTGTTTCCATGGTACATGTACATGTACATGTACATCCATGTTTGTTGTGGTGATTGCAAGGTCAGTGCTTGTGTCAGTGTACACTGTTTATTGCTCCATGCATGTACATGTACCACAGATTAGAAACATGTGTGGATACATGTCATGTGCTTGCTTTTACGACTGAAGTGATTTTGGAGGATTCAGGTTATGTGTCAGCAAATGGGCCTTTGGGGAGTTAGGGTTAAGGTGTACATTTGTATACTTATTACCAACTTGCATTAGTAATTTGAGGGCATCCGCATATATTTGTGTAGGTACCATTTTATTTATAACTTTGTTTTTACAAACACAATGTACATTGAATTAAAAAACGATCCATACTAGGCATAGACAATTTTATCCGCCTTTGACCTGGCAAATATCCGAAAATGCACAGCCTTAATTCTGACTTGAGGAAGTGCATGCGAAGTTATGGTTGCGAACTGTATTTTCAGACAGGCGGACCTGTAATAGCGAATATTTTACCCAAGTTATTTTTCCATGGACACTAATCTATTTACGTGAGATTGTCGTCGGCCTCGAGGCCACAGAGCAGACTCATAACAAACACAAAAGAGGCGGCCAAAGGAAACGGCTCTTATATACATGTATATGTATGTAATTCACAGCACTTGTGAATGACACACTTGCCTTTTTGCCAGTAGCATTTCTCAAAAACTTGCAAAACTATGGCGACATTAGTTGCATGAACTCATCGCAGATTGTTCAAATTACATCGCATTTTGCGACATGCGACAGGGAAATCGTTCACTGTATGAACATTCTGAATGCAATTATAACACAAATTTGATACAACGCATGGGGAATGAATATATAGTTATAGTTATTACATAGTTATTTATATTGAGGGAGGTCAAATATTGTTGGTAATGTCATTTGTGCTAAAAGAATGAAATCTGGAAAACATGAAATCACTGGAACAAAGGTTATTATATCAGAAAATTATCTCTTGAACCAAGAATGGAAAAATTTGTAAGTATGTGAATCTTTTCTTATAGATCGTACTAAATGTGACCTCTTACCTGGTCGAAATCGAAGTTCAAAAATTCAAAGAATGTTAACGGACATTGGTACACATTTAAAGTAAGCATGCGTTCTACCGGTAGTTGTAGAAGCAGACAACCATAACACTATTAATATGAGCCTGGCAGATAACAAATCAGTATAATTTTTTTAGTGAGGTAACACTTTTTCAACAATATTTTTGGTAAAGTTAGCAGGTTAAGTTACATTACTTTTTAATCTAGAAAATCGAGAACACAGAAATTTATCAAGGTCAACAATAATATTAAATACAATAAAATGCAATCACCTGATTGAACCAGAAGTTATGGCTTGAAGAATTTGAAATTATCTTTTAAAATTGATCAAATAGGCCTATCAAGAAAAATCTTAACTCCTGAATCAAAGAAAAGATAATGGCAAAATTTGTTCATGATTGTAATAACAATGAAATATCTCAAAAAATTATGTACATTGTAGCTTCAGGGGCCAAAACAGGAAATTTAAATTGAACATATTCTAAAGCAAAATGATGTGTCTTTTGAAGCAGAAATAGATGTTTATAATACACAATTTTGGATAATTTCAAAAAATATGATTGTGACGTCATCATTGGAAGTTCATGCGAATACTGTGTGTTTGTCCCAACAAACACTTGAGCTCTAGTTTCTTTTGAAATTACCAAACATGTTACCTTCCCTTAACCCTAACCCCTAGGCCCATTTGATTACACATAACCTGAATCCTCCAAAATCCTTCAGTATGACCTGTATGGCACACATGTGTTTCTAATCTGTGATACATGGCCAGGGACACTCCTGCATGCATGGAGCAATAAACAGTGTCCACTGACCCAAGCACTGACCTTGCAATCACTACAACAAACATGGATGTACATGTACCATGGAAAGGCAAGTATGCCTAATACCCTCAATCCTCCAAAATCCTTCACTTTAGCAAAGAGGATTTTGGAGGATTTGGAAGGGATTAGTGTTAATGCAGCTGCTCGCAACCTTTTGGCCTGACCCAATCAAAATTCAGGCATTCAGCTGCGACCCATCGGCTTCCCATGGCAAAACTTTGGGACGACTTTGGGACTAAGTTGTTTTGTACTGTCAAGCTCAATTGTCATTGTTAACATTGAAGTGAACAAATGAATTTATAAACCTAGTCAGTTTTCCCTTTGTGGTTTATTATGGGAATACAAGTTTGTCACTTGGGCCGTATTGCCTGTGAGCACACCCAAGAATTCCAAGACCAAGCGTCAAACTTTCATTCCTATTCATAAACGCCGGATTACGATTTTGTTTTCAAAATATTTTTAAAAAAATGTAATTTTTGATGAATAAAGCTAAATAGAAATGGGCAAATTCACGTTTTGGGGACACACGAAACACTTTTCAAAGTACATGAGTCAGGCGCGTGATGCGAAACAATCTTCGTCACTCTGATTGGTTCAAATCCACGTCCCGCATCATACACGCTGCTCTAATTTTGATAAGCCATGTCTTTACCATCCAATCCGCATCCATTCACCCTAACTCCCTAGGCTCCATTTGCTTACACATAACCTGAATCCTCCAAAATCCTTCAGTAGTAAAAGCAGCACATGACGTGTATGCACACGTGTTTCTAATTCAGTGATACATGTGCATGGCCAGGGACCCTCCCTGCATGCATGAAGCAATAAACAGTGTCCACTGACCTTGCAATCACTACAACAAACATGGATGTACATGTACCATGGAAAGCCAAGTATGCCTAATAACCTCAATCCTTCAAAATCCTTTATTTTAGCAAAGAGGATTTTGGAGGATTTGGGAAGGTTAGGGTTAAAACAAACAACCTGTAAAATGTACATACCATAACCCCCTTCAATGGCTAGAAACCCTGCTCAATGCAACAACATCCATTAGCCTGCTGAGTGAAGCAACCACCATCATCAAGAACAAAATCTATTTTGTTCTCTGCTCATTTCATCAAAATCCAACAGAAGTTACATTTGTTGCATTCTGTTGTGTTCATCATGGTTAGGAAATTATTCATAATATTCTTAACAGAACATCTTGATTAATAATTTCTTAATAAAAATTTGTGGATATCTTTACATTTTTTACGATAATGAGTAACAGTTGTACATGTATATGATCTCGGCAACAGTATTTTGTTTTACCAGGCACTAAACATATTGCCAAGACCTTTGTTTTTGGGGACAAGAAATTTCTTTAAACGTCACTGTAATCACTGACAGTGTTTCTTTTAAGTGAAAGACACTGATGGTATGCACTCAAATTTAAAAATGAGGGACAACTTTATAGTTTAGACCACAATTAACTATTGTTATTTTCCATCTAATTAGATGCAAAAATCATGCTGGGCTGATAAATACATTATTTAACCCTCCTACTACTACAAGGGTCAAAATCAGTCAAAATGTATATCTAGTGCACTTAAAAGTCGAACACTTTCAAACCTTATGTGAAGTAAGTACATTTACAGGTCAAAATGAGTCGACCGTTTTTGACTGATAAAAGCATTGTCTTGTATTGTTGAGGGTGGTCAAAATGACAGTAAAACCAGTCAAAATAAATGGCCCTGTGTGCACATTTGGGTCAACAGTCAAAACAGGCAGTTGACTGGTTTTGACCTCTACAGCAACTTGCCACTAATAAGAACAAATTTAAAAATAACCACCTAGGCTTTTGTGCTAGATACCTATTTCCTCAATCCATCAAAGTCCATTCCTAGGTGCAGTAGCATAACCACCCAATTTTTGGACAAATGAAATTAGTAGTTTGTTAGTATCATTGGCTATAGGCCTCAAGTACAGAATACATCAAAATACAAACAAAACACTCCAATTTGAGGTTTTCAGGTGGAAGAGTTTCTGAGGAGATTGATACCATTACTAAACTTAACACAAAGCGAAACTTACATGTAATGTATAACATTCAATTGAACAAAATATATAGCATATTAAACAGTCTAAGGTACAACATAGGTAATTTTGGCAAAACTTCGGTTTTGCTTTCTTTTGAATCAATACACAAACCCGCAATAAGTCATTTTCACGAAAATAGTGAAATGCATTATGATTTTTAAATTAATTTATTCAAGCAAGGCATTTAGGAGTTTTCTTCAATAGGCTGTATTAAGGACAGGTCAAAGTGACCCTGTGTCAAACAGTGGCCAATTCTGTGAGGGCACGCGTGCACTGGGTACCATTTTCAACACATTGTTTCAGAGCAAAAAAATTATATGACAAACACGTGAGGTGTTCGGATTTTGTCAGGGTAGTGATGATGACGTCAGAATGTTTTTGTAAATATTTTGACAATTAACAATCTGTACAATGGTGCAAAAACTGTGAATTTACCTGTTGTGGTTGTTGAGATATGATTTTTAAATATTAAAATTTGACTTCGGTTTGGACAGGAAGTAAGGTCACAAATTAAATACCTTTGTGTAAATATTTTTCGACAATCTATACAATGGTACAATAAATGTCAATTTTACCTCTTGTGGTTGTTGAGATATGATTTTTTATTAATAGTAAACTTTGACTTGCGGTTTGGACAGGAAGTAAGGTCAAATTAGGGTCATCTTTCGTAAATATTTTTTGACAATTAACGATTCTGTACGACATTAGGTGTTTGTCCTTTGACGAATACAGAGCTGTTACGCTAATTATACGTTGCTAGGTGGAATTAAATACTGTATCATCACAGCTTTATCATTACACATTTTTGGCCCCGAGGTGGTGTGTGCAGGTCTTGTACAATACAATGACAAATTCGATCAAGTGTTATAATATTTAAATGTTTGGTTCAGTTTTTAAAACAATACTTATAGGGAAGAGACAGCACAATGTAATTTGAAGGATAACTGTAAAATAAAAAAGAAACAAACAATACTGAAATATGATTCATGGATTGTTACATGTATTTATGTGTCATTAACTGTTGAAAATACATTTTCATAAATAGTAATGTTAAAGTTATTGTTTAAAGGTGGCAATATCTTCACGATCAACAGGGCATGGAATCAGAGTTCAAGTTCTAGTTTAACTCAGTGACTGAAAATAATACTCACATGATAAGGTCATATTTGCGTTGCTGCTGCATAAATGAGCCAGTAATTTTTAGTCACTATGTTCGTCTTAAACTAGGACACCAATTCCATGGCCCGTTTGTAGAAAGTATGCTCTGATCGTGATGATACTGTCTGTTTAACCAATTGTGTTTATGGGATTGGTCAGTACTATCCCAATGCGAGCATACAAATAAATAGGAACTTTAATTGGGTGATCTGGCAAAAGGTATTCCAAGGCTGACACACCCATGCAATGAAGATTGGGGGTATGTTTACTATGTTTATATGGCCCAACTGCCAGTGATTCACTGTCGGCAATATACATTTTACTAGATCACCAACAGATATTGCGTAATAATTACATTTGTGAGGATGTTTATGTCCAGTCAAAAAATAATAAGAATTCCTCAGTACTATTTATTTTTGTTCTAACATGTTAAAGAAATTCCTAGAAAGACCTAGATGTTTCTTGAGGTCCTGAAAAAACAATTACATTGAGGGTCAAGACTGCCATATATAGGATCAGTCCATATAAAATAATTTGAATAATACGTTAACTCCTTTGATGAATGGATAAACTTCAAATACTGGCCATTGGATCACAAAGTTACACAGACTCTAACACACCTTTGTAGCAGTAGCACAAATGGATATATCGTTGATCTGAAATATAAACGAATCAAGTAAAAACAATATTAAATGTTTTCAAAGAGGGACGAAGAATAATGGGTCATGCTAACAAAACACACATAACTTAGAATGCCCTTATATGTTATTATCAGGATGATGGATTGATGTAACTTCAGAAAAATGATCCCTTCAGAACAATGCCTTTAAGTTGGTTTTACAATGGAATAGAACTACATGATGATCTTCCTTCCTCCATGATGTGACCGTTTCATTATCTCAATAAAGGTGCTTGATATTTGTTTCTGGTCTACTTTAGTGAGAAAATTAATGCTAGTATAAAGTAAACTGCAATGCAGCCATCACCACACAGGACATAAGTACTACTATTATTATGAGGAACCACAGACACTATAGTGTAGCTAAATTAACTTGTACTTTTACCAACGTACTCCACCGGATGTCAATCCGTACGCATGCCAGTAAATATTCAGTAATAAATATTTTTGTTGACCAAAATAAGTGTGAATTGGTAAAAAGTACGAGCACGCATACGAGTTGACCTGTTTTCACTTGAGGCGCGGCACATGTGATACCATTGCCACACTAAGGTTTTAACGTTAACCATGGTTTTATGTAATCAATATCTATAAAATTATACTAAAACGAACATACATCTGTAAAAAATGTGAAAGTTTACATACCTTCAAACGAAACCAAGTAATGAAGACCACTTCCATTAATTGTGCACGGATTCTCAAATGATCTGTTAACATAAGACGTTAAACCATACCATCGTGTAGCCTACAAACTGAAGATTGACTTGAACAGTTACGATACTGCATTTGGATGTGGTGTCAACGCCGTGTCGGGGTGCTGTAGGCTGGAACTTAGTCTGAGCCATGATACATCAGTCAACATGCTGTAAAAAATAATAGGAAAGTTTTATAAGTACATGGACCAAAAATAAAGTATTTAAAATTTCAGGGAAGTTCTAATTTATGTGAATGAGGAAAATAATACATCACAGTGAACATGCTGTACAAAATAGTAGGAAGGTTTTACAAGTACATGGACCAAGAATAAAGTATTTGAAAATTCAGAGAAGTTCTAATTTATATGAATGGGGAAAATAGTGTATAATTTTGGAGTAGCTGGACCATTAAAATTGAAAAGGGCATTGGTTGTTGTCAAAATTGCACACAATTATTCTTGACAATGTGTAATAAATTAAAGAAATGTTCTTGCATGAAACTCACATCAAAAGAGAAAGGTATTTAAGGAAATTGCTGAGTCTCATAGTTTCATGTGAGAGAGGCCTCCCCAGGGAGCATGCAGGACTAACATTAACAACTTATACAAGTACATGAAGTATTGTGTCATGAATATTGTGCATTTTTCCTGTGAAATAATTGTCTGTGTAAGTTGATTTGTATCTAAGAAGGGTAAAAAATTAAGGGAAAGTGCAGTAAACAATCACTACTTGACGTTAATTTGTGCACAAACTGAAGATTTTTGGAGAAAACATAAATTACAAAATATGGCATAAACTTTCAACTGAAAAATTGCCATAACCTTAACAACTGAATTTTCCTATCCTTATTTACATTCTAAATACATTTTAGTGACATCTGTTCATATTTTGTTAAAAAAGTGGCGAGTTGTTTACTGTTCAAACTACAATGTATGTTCACATAACTAACGTTAAGAACGTCAGGCACAATGCAATTGCAACTACATTAACGTTACCAGCCAACCCAACGCTTAAAAAATGGCTTTTCTTGTATAAAACACGAAGATAAATACAGGAAATCCTCTTAACAATTAAATTCAAGATACCTACCCTTTATGACTATGTTGGTTGAAATACGAGTTGGTTGGAGTACGAGTTGGCACGAGTTCATCAGTAATATCACATATTTCACACTCGTATTTTCATAAAAATACAATTTCTTTCTGAATAAATCTGTTTCTGCCGATTGAGGGCGACATACCTTCCACCGGCGCGGCCGAACTGTTTTATATGCCCGCCCAGTCGATTGAGTATTGCGGACGTAGTGGAAATAACAGATTGCGCGTACATTTTCAAGAAAAGTGTTTCTTTTTTTACAAAAATGTCGTGTTTTCAGTACAAATAAATATCAAACTCAAACATATCCTCGTCTCTTATGTCACATATTTCACACTCTTTACACTCATGATAAACTACATATTTTTCCCCTACTAAATCAGTAATTTTATTGATTTTCAGATCCTCGATATGATTTTTTTAATGATTAAACTTTGAATTATCGTAATTCGATATCTGATGACCTAATCATGACATCACAAATTCTGTTTCATCTACGTGTTAAGTTCTAAGTATATGCCAAGTTTGAAGTTCATGTGAAGTTTGCAAGTATGTGTTTTTTTGTAGACAGTCTATCCGGAGAAGGAGAAGAGAAGAAAAGAAAAACCGAACAAAAACAATAGGTGTTTCGTACATACTGAACACCTAATTAAAAAATGCTGATGTGTGGGTCCGAGGCCACGCCGGAGACTTTTTTTGGCCTTATCTTCAGAATGCACCATGCATTTTGAAGAGGTGAAAGTACCAGTTTACAAAGTGCCCCTTGGAGGATTTGGGGTGGTTAGGGTTAACCTTTAAATGCAAATATTGTTTCATTGACTTTTTATTTCCTCGACTTTATTTCCTCAGAATGTGAAGGATGGCGAAACCTCTGTAGCTTGAACATCTTGAGTGAAGTGACTGGAGTCTTACTTTATCCACACTGTCTGATGGCATCAACAGGGGAGAGGGGTTAAAAGTGGCAGACCTACCATGTGAAAGCTTTCAAACTTTTAATGGACTTTGGAGAGCGGTCTTACTTTTGAAGTTGACTCGACCAGTCTTATGTGATTTGTAGGGAGTGTTTTGAAACCATCGATCATGAACGTTTACCCCAAGTAAGCTTACTAATTTTACTGGAATGATATCACCTTGTACAAACACATTTTTGAAACCATCATGAACGTTTAGGCACCTTCTCAAAACTATTCCGGTAACTTGCGCAGAGATTTACGCGCAGTTTATTTTTCAATGCTCAAAGTATCCCCAAGCAGTCCAAATATATTGCGAATACGTTTGCGGAGAAGTATTGAAGCTAGACCAGGCAATTTGTTTACTTGAAGACTAAACCGCAGACATTGAGATCATTATCTACTGGAAGCCAGCGGGTGGTCCCTGCTGGGTGGATTTGCAGTTTGGTCACTCGCCGAGTGAGCAACAGTGAACACGTGCACTGTTTTACCTATGTGCATCCGTACATATGCAACTTTATTTCCCAGCAATCCGTAAGGATTTTATCCGCAATGCCTTAAATTCTATGTGCATGCAATATTTTTCTGCTGATGAATTAACTACAGGCGAAATTTCCAAAATGAAAAACGCGCAACAACCACCCAGTTTGTTTTAGCTTCGCAGGTGTTTATTTTTTTCTTCTCCCGAGTTTGGGGGTTGGAACATTGAGCAATTGAGCCACCCCCTATACACAATAGTACCGTGTTCAGTTCACATGTACCGTACGCTTTCATACAGTCACTACGGCCGTATTCAAAGGAATTCTAGAAACGTTTATTACTAACTTCATTTTATAATAAAAGTTTTTGAAAATTAACAAAATGAGCATTCATTTGTATTTGTATATGTAGATTTGCAATCATTTCGGCACACAATATGATTGCACTTTCAACCACGGTGAGCTACTCATTTTCATGACGAATTTTTAATCAAAATCAAGCTTGATCATTCCGTAGAGATCATACCACAAAGTAACGTTACACTCGGCGAAATTCACTTTGAAAAGCACCCGAAAATTGCCTCTTTTTTAGCGATCGATATAACGATGTAAACAAAAAAGAAAATAGACGGAGGACTAACTTTCATGAATGACTACAATTTGGCGAAAATAATGAAGAAAATTGGCCTAGAAGAAAAAACACGTGATTTTTTTTACCACCTGTGGTAATTTCTGGACATTCATATTATGAACCAAACGACAGTAAAGCCTTAAATTTTTAAATTTGCAATACAAAATTCACAGATTGCTGTACAAAAAATTATTTTTTGCATCGCAGTTTTGCTATGCAAAACGAAATCGTTCCCTTAAACAAGGTTTAAATACAGTTACAGTTAAATGTTAACGACTGTAACCATTGTGCTGTTACTATATTGCCGAAGAACATTTCATTCTTAAAATCTTCATGGTATTGAATAATTAATCTGAATAACTTGTTATTTAAAAGTAAACCTTTGCGTTCTGTTGCTGTGAGATCTTATCAGTTGGCCAAACCGCAGACTGCTCGGTGAAGAGTCTATAAACATTATAGAGGATAAATGTGTGCTTTGTATAGAGGAAAAATCTATCTCGCAAAAGAATCTAACCTCAACGTTTTCGCAATTATATACCCTTTGCGGAAAAACTTTTCTGCAACTTGTCCTGGAATAGTTTTGAGAAGGTGCCTTACCCCAAGTAAGTTTACTAATTTTATTGGAATGATATCACCTGGTACAAACTCATTTCAAGGGATGTTTGAAACCATCATGAACTTTAAAGACAATATTATATAGCTAAACTATTGATGTATGACACGTTATGAAACAATGGTTTTAGGCTTTGAGTGCTTGGGGCACTCTTCTCTTGTCTAGTGAATTATTCATTGATTTATGCATTTATTGGTGGTTGTTAATTTGCCAGTTGATGCATTTGTTTTCTCCAAAACCAATTCAGTGGTCGTTTCTTAAATTAGCACACTTTCAGCACTGAAGGCTGCTGTTATGAAAATAGTTGATTTCTTTGTCTGGAAATTGTTGATGATTCTCGGTATACATTGATATTAAAAAAGAAATTGGTACATATTTGAACAATTATGTGCCACTGATACATGTCATTTGTATTATTGCTAAGCACTGCTATTTGGCTCATACAGAAACTTCATTCAAATTTGTTTCCTGATAAACAGCAGTGTAAAATTATTCATTGTGTGGACTAGATATAAATAAGAAAGGCATCAACTGGCAAATTAACACCATCAATAGGAATATAACTAAAGTTGTTAACCAAGGATAATTTGTCGATTCGGTGCTTAAATGTCCTTCACCTCATTTCAGACAAAAATGTCAATGTAAAAAGAATTTTTGAAAATTTTGAATACTGAAGAAATCCCATAGGCGTTACTGGCGAGGCATAAAACTGGCAAAATACAATTCCAACAACCTTTCGGCCAGAATATATTTAGAAAACATTTTTGACTAAAAATCACTTTCTGTAAGAATGAAATTTTGACCAAAAAAAAGTCCCATGAAAAATTACTCAAAGGACAAGTACTGAGCTGACACAAGTCATGATCAAAATGAAACTGAACTGGTGTTTAAATTACTGATGAATCAAATTTGTTTTAACTTTTTTGAGGGAAAACTTGTTCCATGCAAAAAAACACTATTGAAGATGATTTTTCAAATTTATAGTATAAAATTGTTATAAAAAGTTTTAAAGGCATTTATTTTAATCTGACTCATTTCTAGGTAACTGTTTAAATGTTGAAATGGAATACAAATTTAAAGGTGTCATTTTTTTCCTTGTCATGTGACCTTTCTTCATTATGATTTCCTTAGATATTGTAAGGTTTTCCTCTTGATATAGTCAAAATCTAAGATATTTGTCTAATTTTTACAAACAATTTTAAGATATTTATACCCTCTTGAGACGAAAACTGAAAGGTCACAGTAACAAGTTATGAGATGACACCTTTAAATAAAGGGGCTACAAGACACATGGACTTGAGATCAAGTCTCTTATTATAGTTTCTGTATTGTCTGTACTAGCCTTATAAATTGCTGTTAGGGGGCATTTTGCCCAAGGCTACAGACAAATACGTGAATATTAGAGACATGTCAAGTTTCAATGTGGCCCTACAATTGGGTAGATATTTTGCATGTCTGTACAGACGTCATGCAAATACACATGGACTTGAGATCAAGTCTCTTATAGTTTCTGTATTGGTCTGTACTAGCCTCATAAATTGCTGCTAGAGGGGGGTATGTTGGGCAAGGCTACACAGACAAATACGTGAACAGAGACATGATGTCAAGTTGAAATGTGGCCCTACAATATAACTTGATAGATATTTTGCATATGACCTCTGTACGGAAACAGCAGAGTTCTTAGAATCCCCCCAAGAAAAATAAATAAATAATTTCCAATTTTCGCCATTAAAAGGAACATGTTACAGCATCCTTTATGTGAAAGATATATTATATTTTATCTGTGAAAATTTCAGTTTATTACGGTATGTTGTTTATGAGAAAATAGTGAATAAAATGCATGCAGTCATTACTTATTTGTACACTGTTGGTATAATTATTTATTTGTTACCGGTAATATCCAATGTATAAACCTTTAAAATGAACGTATACCTCACGCAAACATTTGTTTGGTGATTAAGCTTATGTTGTTACCTTTAAGAGTTACCAGAAGTATGTTACCTACGACATTTATCTTAGGTAATGAATGCTCTCAATATTTTATATAATACCAAAATAAACTCAAACTAATCCTTGACACAACTAATTTCTCATGAAAATGTCATGCGTGTGTTCTCTAATAAGACGCGACCATGCGTGTGTTCTCTAATTAAGATTCGCACGAGTCGAAAACCCGTGGTCAGTGATGTTACACAGACGGCCGGTGATGTCATATGACTAGTCTCCCTTCTCCTTCATCATTATCCTTTGAGATTAATTAATTAAGTATTTAAAAATGTATTAGTGATCGTACTCGCTTGACCTAAATTGACTGTACCCGACCTGATTTTTCTTCTCCCAATTTTTTGTCCCAATGTAAATAAATGCACCAGTTGAATTATGTTATTTAATAATAATAAATAAATAAATTTAAAAAAGTTACTCGGAGAATACCATACAGGCATTTTGGAGCCGCGATTTATCTCTACCAGCGCTTTGGCATAGGCTGGGCCAGTTCCAGGTAAAACCAAGTTCCTAAATTGGGCGCAGACGGTAATCGAACCCGGACCCCGTTGGTCTGAGGGAATATTATACCAGCGCACTAATCGATCGAGCTACGAGTACATTGGTAGATTTTGACTGCAATTTAAGTGTGTTATAGTATTTTAAAGGATATCAATTGGGTAAAAAAAAATCATTCCTTTCTCTGGTGGGATTTGAACTTAGGACCGTTCATTTAACAGTCTGCCGCTTTACCAACTGAGCTATCAGTGAATTGAACAATACTGAGACCAATAAATTGAAACGTTAGCAACTTCCTGTCAGTGGAGGGCGATGTATATATTTTATTGAAGCCGATTTAATGGTTATTTATTACCAAAAATTAAGGTTTAGTATAATTTTTTTTTTTTTTTGCTATAGCAGTACTGGCATTTCAGTCCAAGAGAAGGGTAGGCCCTACTTATGGATGTCCTTTACGAAATAATTATTATTTGCAACTTTTTGGCCCCTATTTGTTCTTGTTTTCTCTAAAAATTAAAGCTCTTCAGACAAAACATTTTATCACGATGGTTGACGCCTGACGTGAATGTTTAGATAACAAATCGTTCATTTGATAATGTGGTAATTACCAATGTTGTAACTTCCAAAGATTTCGAGTTGTTCGGTAGCATAGTAGGCCTACTAGTAGTTTACACGCTCACATTATTATTGACGTGGACCAACTCTAGTTGCCCAATGAAGTGTTTATTGCCCAAAAATGTATTTAACCATTGTCAAACACCAATGGTCCACTGTCATGTCGTCACGGGTGACCGGTGGCGATCCCGGGGGACGGCGGGACATGTACCCACAATATTTTTGGTGGGCAATGTCCCCACCCCACCCCAAATATTTTTGTTATTTTGGCAAAATTTGATGTACGATTAATATGCATCAGAATGCGTTTGAGAGTACCCATAATTTAAAATGTCCTCTCAATGAATATTTATGTACAGCAATGTTTTTATATTTTGTTAGCTTGACAAATACTGTAGAAACATCTAACCGCGGATCAGCGAAATTAGGTCTAGACTGTATGGATATTGAAATCGCCCCGGCTCAAAAAGGGATGATTTTACACATTAATAAAATGCTTTTAGTTAACTTGATTGTTTTTATCCAAATTCTATAGCTGGCGACGAAAAAACAGCGGTATTTGGCAGTTTTAAGTTTCGGTATGGTACAAATCCATCGGTTCGGTTTCGGTTTAAAAATACCGTCACTTCTCAGTCACGGTTTTCACGAAAAGCCGCCCAAGCCTATAATATAACTAAAATTGCTTGTCTTTCAGATACTGTCGTATTTTATGAAAAGTGAAATTATTGCCAATAGGTTAATCAGAAAGAGAACTCTTATATTCTTGTTAAGAACATAACGTTATAAACTGAAACTTTTCACAGGTTGGTTGTTCAGTGTAGGCTGTACATACATAATACCTTCGTCGTGAGATTAAGAGAGTTAAATTGTCCGCCGGTATAATAATCGTAATACTGTAGAGGGCGCCCTAGCCTCTTTCTCTAATATCAGAAGTTCGCTCATTTTACTCGTACCCACTGATAGTGGTCAGAACCGCTGGTACACTCCAATTCGTTTCACGAGATCCTGTAAAGGAAGTCGCAAATTATCATGGGATCCTATAATGGCCAACTCGTATACATACAATGTATGCGCACATACACTATACATTACGTACACGACGTGTATACATGTGGATGCGCTGCTACAAAAAATGCTTTGTGGATGTATAGTTAACGTTTGGTTTTTAGAGATGATATGCTACAAGTATGGGGATGTTGTGTTTCTGCAGCGGCGTAGCCACGGGGGAGGGGGCGGGGACGTACCCACACACATTTCCAGTGCCCCCCCCAGGTGGCCCCCACGAAAATCCTCATAGTGCCCCAAAAACACAAAAGAAAAAAAAGGAAAAAACCCATACCCCTGGGCCCCCCCCCACTGAAAAGCAATGCCCCCTGTGCCCCCCCCCCCACTGAAAAAGTCCTGGCTACGCCGCTGTGTTTCTGTCACGTTATTTATGAATTATATTCTGCTCAATGATCGTAGGAGTAGAGAAAATGTACTTATTAGTCTTGTACTCATCCAGCATTTACACATTTCAAACTGTATCTGCATCAGCAGTGGCAGACAATTAGTAAGATTGAGGTAGGAGCTAGTGCAGTGGGAATGGTAGGGGTGCGGTGGGAATGGTAGGGGTGCGGTGGGAATGGTAGGGGTGCGGTGGGAATGGTAGGGGTGCGGTGGGATCGGTAGCGAGCAGGAACCTTGACCTACTGCCACCCATGCCTTCCACTCCCCCACCTCGATCCTTCCCACACCACCTCTGGTGAATCAATTCTTTTAACCAATACCCCCTCTCCCCAATCTTGTTACCACTGGGGTGCAAGGCGTGTATGATTGTTATGTGAAGATTTGTATTTAAAAAATAGGGCCTAAAAGGGCCAAATTTGACAAATCCAAAGACTTAATAACACTAACACTCGAATGGCCCGCCCGAGTCGCCTGTGTAGTTTTTTCACAGACACTCGGAAAGCACTGAGTGCTATACACACGTCGGTGTAGGGCAAAATTAAATTAATACGGCCCAGTCACATTACTATCACATATCGATATACAATCGTGAATAAATATTTTGTGTTATGATAGGCCTACACATGTTTATTCGTATACACCAATCCAACTGAATCAGCCCATTCGAAAATAATTACTTTTATTTATTTATTTAAAACCATCTTTAACGAGGGTAACCCATCCAGCACAGCTGATCATTTGGGGCCCTCATATTATATAAAAATATATCAATATTATACAAAAAATATTACAGGAGGTACAGATGAATTAATAATAATAATGATAAAACAGTCTTAACGGACAATTACATACGAAATAAAATGTAAAGGACTAAATTGCACAAATAGACCCCCCTCCCAGTCTACAATTAAAGATAGGAATAAAAGGGAATATTAAAAATGAAGCAATAAACTAAAAAACAATAACAAAATGAACACAACAATATTTAGAAATACGAGCGCCCCCCATCCTCCCCCAATAAAAACCATCAAAGCAAATTAACTATCAATTGTATAGCAACGTCTCGGGCAAAACACAAGGTAATCTATGACATAATAATAATATTACTTCAAACCTAATTGCCTTCTTCAACAAACGCCGGAATGAACTCCATCATGAAATGATTCTTCGTATATCAGTATATCTTTCAAGTTTATTACTAGCACTCACGAGTAAGTTCTATTTTGCAAAAAAAAAGAAATTACATCGTATAATATTTTGAGAAGCGTTGATGATTTAACATGTCGCAATGACTGAAAACAATTTTCTGGTTACGTTCGCGTTTTCGCGTCGCTTTGCCACTTGTTTCTGGTCAAGAATATGACGTCAGAAACAAGTTTCTGGTTAGGGTCGCGAAAACGCCCAGAAACCAGTGACTTTTTATTGTGTTTCATAGAACGTAAACAGGAAGTAGCGATGACCGCGAGTTACAAGGGGTCACAAAAATTAACCAATGAGAGCTCAGAGATATCGGAGTATACCAGCGCCATTGGATAAAGGCGATAGGCCTGGGGACGGGCCAACGCTCATGACAGCAGCTACCTGCGCGCGCACGACAAACACGTTTATGCAAATCTACGCGCGCAAAGCATGCATGGTAGTCACGTGAGCTCGTTCTTGAGTGCTTTTCGTTCATGATAGACGCCATATATTGAAGTCGACAGAGTTTGCCGTTTTGACAGGATTTCCCCCCCCCCCCCGAAATAGCAGGCAAAGTTACGGACAGAATTACTTCTCAATGATTAAGGTGAGTTCAAGAATCATTTTGTTTACTAAATATTTTGGTGAAGACGTAAACTGAACAACGAACCGAAAACATTTTTTTATGAAATATAACATAGTTTTAAGAATAAGACTAGTAAAGAGTAACGTTACACTGATGACTGAGTAGCACATTTAAGTTGATTTAAAATGCCACGTGGTGGATTTTTTTGTCTTGCAGGTAAATGACAAAAGAGTAATTTTTGCCTGGTGTATTACAAACTCTTCATTTAATTTTGCCCTACACTGACATGTGTATAGCACTGTATACTCGATTCTTTCCGAGTGTCTGTGAAAAAAAAACACAGGCGACTCCGTGGGGTTTGAACCCATGACCTCCTGCTTACTATATCCTGGTGTCATGGGTTTTCGATCGGATAACGGGAAAATTTTTCGGAAGCAGAAACTAAATGGAATTTAAAAAAATCATTTAACCAACCTTTTAATATGACAATTTCAGTTCATAACCTGTTGAAATCCTCGTAGTTGCAGTCTTTCGTTCCGAAAGATCGTCCGCCATTTACAGTGGTACAGTGTACGCGGGATGGAAGCACCGTCATATGTTTTCGATCCTTTCATTGGACGGCAATTCTACATCAACTTCAGACGCTAGTATGGCATGCAAAATGTCTCAAAAATGGTAGAAGTGTTGTCCAAACTTCCACTGCCGCTAGTGAGACGATTATTTTAGTTAATAAATAAAGTCAAAACGTTTTTTGACCAGGGAAATGATTAAGGATCCATTATCCATAACGATGATTTTACAGTTTCAATGGTGAAATCTAATAGGGAGGAGCTCAGCAGAGCCTGAGATCATTTTGGTCATTTTAGCCTGTACCATTAACTGATGTGTGTGTGAGATATCTTTTTATTGTTCTTAATATTGTTCATTGTTATTTTATTGATTGCCTCTTGTATATTATATCTTTATTTTTTTATTTTTTTACTTTTTACTTTTTTGGGGGGGCAACACAGCCAGGAAAGTGGAAGTTTAATATTTCTTGCAACCAACAAGGAAATTTTCATATTCAATGAAAACTGAATGGCAAGTTTAACAATGAATGGCAATATTTGTTTTCATTTTGTATTCTTTTTTTACTTGTTGAAATAATATTTGCTACAATTTTATAGTACCCTTCATTTTTTTATCTGTTTCGGTTTTTATTCTTCTGACTGATGGTGGCAAGGGCACCAAAATATCGAATGCCTGCGAACAACACGTACTGGTGTGCAAAATCTTAAGTGTACCCAGTGACTGCAGTCAGGATATGTGCACTGTGCCCATGAAACAAAGGAAATGTAGTCAATATTTCTTAGTTCTGTTGGTTGCAACCTTTGCACTTGCAACAGAGGTCTTTTGGGATCAGTTGTTTGAGATTCAGCATCACTGTCTTCGTCATCCATAACCACAGGTGGTTGATTTCTTGGTTTTCTGTTCTGACGACTTGTTCCAGAAGTACTGGGTTTGGTGAACTCTTGGTGACAGATTTCTTTTGGTTTCTTTTTTGTTGCTCCTGATGTTTCCTGATGTTATCTACAACTATGTCTTCAGTGATGGCTTTACCTCCTACTACAGCGCTAAGAACTTTACGCTTCTTTGTTTGTTTAGTGTTCTCTGTCAGCACCGCTTCCAGCTTTCCTGAAAAGTTGGTGCATCTGTCGGGAGTGTCATCAGCCGTAGGTTTCTCAGCTGCCATGACAGATGTGGAAGAAGTAGCTGAAATGTTCTCTGGACAATTAACTGTTGATGAAGTGAAAACTGTTGCTGGCAGAAAGCTTGATTGGTTCACAGAACATCGGTCAACTGGGTAGATGCCACACTTTCGGAATGATGCTTGCAGGTTATTTGGTGTAAGTGCACATGTATATGCCTTGCAAGCTATCTCACATAGGGGAGTACCTGTCAATTCCAGATGTTGCATGGTGCCGCATATGAGTGTGTCTCATACCATTGAGGATTTTTTCAAATGGTCCAAAAACATCCAACGTCCATCGGCTGAAAGAATATGTGAAGTGTGCTGAAAGTACAAATAGAATGATATTTCTCTCCCGTGCCCATTGAATGAGTGATAGTGACACATGAGACTTATGTCCATCATACAATATCAAGAGATGGTTATCTGATGTAGCTGGAATGGAGTATTTGCTGAAATGGTCTTCACAAGGTATCTCTGAAAATGTCGGAGTTAGACCAGCTCCGAGTCACTGACTGACCGCCCTCCTGTACCACAGCAGTAAACCGGACAAGAATTCCTTACGCATACGCTGTCCCTTGAATATGAAAATGGGGGCAATGCCTATACCAAGAGCATTCCCACATCCAATTACTGTTGTCGTAGATGATTTACCCATGGTTACTGCTGGAGGTACTTCTTGGCGTGAGGATACAATACATGGAGGTGTATGGTTCTCAACGATGCCCTTCTCATCAATATTGTAGATGGCCTGTGGTCGATCCTTCAGGTTATATTTCTTCAAAATGTGCTCCCAGTTCGTCAAAGTATTTATTGACTGTCTCCAGAGAAGTAGCTTTAGCTCTCATTATCTCGAGTGATCTGGGTTTCTGCACCTTGAGTTCTGGCCAGCGTTTCATGAAGCTGTAAAACCACTGTAGTGAGAGAGGCTATCTGACTTCTTTCTCTTTCCAAGGTGGATTGCCAAGTCAGTAGCAAGTGCTGTAACTTCAGTGCGAGTGTATCCATAGCCAAAGGAAGACATCAACTCAATGTGTGTTACCAGAGTTTGCTCCTCTTCTTGACTCAACAGGGGTTCAGGGCCAGACCTAGTAGTTTCCAATTTGGTTTTACCATTAATTCTGTCATGCAGCGTAGAATAGGGAACATAGAAAGTCCTTGAAGCCTTTTTAATTGGGATTCCTGACCAACTACAGCCCTCATATGCATTATCAAGAGATTCTTGAGAATAATATCTGTAGCTGGCCTTCCCTTTATTGATCACAGTCTGCAGAAAATAAAATAAATGGAAATATTGCCATTAAAAAAAACATCAAATCTGTTCATAAAATTCAAAAATATTGTTTTAATTTTTTTTGTCCCACAGCATAAAATAAATAAATAAATAAAATAAAAGTAACTGTTCTATTTCCCCAATACAAAAATTCATAACATTCTGATTATCTGGCAACGTATGAATGGCCATGTGTGATTTTTGGGAGAAAGGAGCCTCATCTAGCCAATGAAGCTTTCATTTAAAAAAATGTGGACAGATCATGTTTATCGGGCTCATCAGAAATGATCACAGTCTGCAGTAAAACAAAGAAGAATATAACAATGTAATTTCCACTTGAGATAAACTTAATTTTATTCCAATATTGGCACGCCATACAATCCCAAATAGCAACAACATCACGTGATCTATCGTGCTACTTTAGAAAATGAAACTTTATCTGGCAGACGAAACTTACGTTTGGAATATTTGACAATGGATTGTGTTTCTTTGACACATTTGATTATTAGTAAAATATTGCATTAGTGATCTATACCAAAAATTAAGCATTATATAAACTTTTGTGTGTCACTTACGACAGGGAACTTTATTCTCAACATGTTGAAGCCTGCCGATAGCACGGAGCGTGGACGTTACAACAGAGCTTCTGGTCACTGTGGATCTCGCACTATCTCGCGGTAAAAGGGAATCAAAGTGGGGGATCGAAAATACATGTCGATCGAAAACGTATGACGGCACGATACTAGTGCAGATGTCTTAACCTCTCGACCACTGAAAGTGAAAGGATTTTCTGTAAGGGAGAAATCATAGGTTTACGAGTTAGATATTTGTTATTTAGCGTGTAGGAGCCATGTTCTGACACTCACAGTGACAAATAAGCCTTATCGCAAATAGCAGCTGCAAGGAATTGTGGGATGACTGTGGGCGCAACGCTGACAAACAAAATATTATTGACGTCACAAAAAGCTGCGCCAAACACATGCCCCATTTTGTATCCCTGTATGCTTTGCATTGCGGCAGTTGCTTCAGTGCTATTGGCGATAAACCTTATTACATGATTATTCTAAAAATAGGAGACTTTGAAATCATGAATCTCCAGCACAATAAAATAAGCATTGTCAAATCATTTAATACAGTTTAAATGGCCAAACATTTTAAACATAGGCCCCGCCATCTTGTTTATTGACAACCAAAAACAGCCACCTTTGATTTGACATAATTATGATCTTGACTTAGAATATCAAACCCAACAACCAAAAAATGTAATCCTATCTGCTCAGTAAGGACTAAGGTGGAGAACATATATACATGATGGACATAAATTATATGCTACAAATTATTGCAGAATATTTGTTTCATGAAAAATCGGTCATTTTTGACTTCCTCAGTCATGTCAGTCTGATCTTATCAACTCCCAATTAGTGACCAACAGTCATTGTATGCGCAGTGGCAACTATAGTAGGATTCTTCTATTTTCTGAAGCGGAGGATTTTTTAAGAAGGAAAATAGTACCCGGATACCCAGCACAGCCGTGATGTTCATAATGTTTTCTGGCAAATCATTCCCGTTTCATTTTTCTTTTACAATTACAGGTTGTCATCACGTACATGTGGCAATAATGTATTTTGCTGCCCTCATCTGCCAGCACAGGCCATGATGACATTAACGGAGAATTCATTGCTGCATCCCATTCTGCAACTGTTTACTACTAGATATTAAGGTGAGTTTTCTATGAATAATCTTTGGGTATTAATTAAAATGTCTTAATCTTGGGTTCAAAAAGGATTTTGGTATCAATTTGAAATAGAAACTTTGTGTTAAAGATGTATCACCCATGTTCTGACAGCAATTTCTGAAAATTTACTTTTCCATTGGAACATAGCTGTTTTACTTAAGAAAGGATTTACAAAAAAGAACTAAAAATTACGAATAACTAAATATTCAGGAGAAACGTGGTTTTACAAAATGTCCCAAAATTAGTTTGGCACTTATTTTCTGGTAAACTATTATTTAAAAATTTAAATTATGTTTTCCTTTCTGTAAAAACTCGACCATCTCGGTAAAAAACCCGCATTTTATACAATTATAATGTGGCCTTAGCTGGGTTACAAAAGGTTCTTTGAAATTGGAATAAGTTTTAAGCAGATACTTTTATGTTAAAATTCTGAGAAATTGTTACCAATCACATACTCCCATTGCAAAGCAAGTATGTGTAGTTATTCAGTACAGCTGACGGAGCCCATCTTTTAAACCCAACACTTTAACAAATGCTGTAGTCATCGGTCCTTATGTGAAACATTATCTTTTACAGGTTGACATCACATGTGACAATGTATTTTTGTTGCCCTCTATCTGCCAGCAAAGGCCATGATGACATTGATAGAGAATCCATTGCTGCATCAGATGCTGAAACTACTAGGTGCATCAACCAGATATTAAGGTCAGTTTTCTTAAAAACTTTGCCCATGAAATTAAAGGAACATTTTCTAAT
>CM055818.1:16699909-16751924 GCA_029582265.1 Zoroaster sp. YZ-2022 | reverse complement strand
ATTTTTTTCAAAACACAATAAAACTTTCTCCCATTAGGTTTTTCTAATGGTTGAAATTTTTTTTTAATCTAAAACCCCAAAAAATTTTCAAATTTGAATAGACATGCATGTTATCCAAAGAAAATTTGAGTTGTTTAAACATTATTATTTTATTACCCAAAAAAATTTATAAACAAATGGAAAAGTGAGGAATTTTTTCCGCCAATTTTTTATAAATTTATGGAAAAAAAAAATAAAAATAAAAAATAAAAAAAATCAACTCAAATTAGTTCAGTATCCCTCATGTCCATTCAGTTGCACTTTTGGGTCGGTTTCACTACTGATTAAGGGAAATTACCCCTTCCGGAATCAACATCTCAGAAATTGCATGGCTGGAATTTTAAACATTGTATGAGGGCTAAAAACAACACCCTTAAAACGTTCGCAGTCGATGCCCCGGGATTACCAAGAAAAACGGAAAATTTTGAGAATTTTAACCCAATTTAAAATTTGTACCCAACATTCTTTTGCCTTCGTAATGGTTTTAATTAAATTTCATTGATTAATAAGATGGATGAATTTGATCTTTTGTGCATGATAATAATCAATATTGATGTATTTCGAAATTTGGGTTTAAATGAAATTAATTAATCAAATTTTGTTGAAATTTTTTTTTTTCCCAAAACCCAATCGGTGGTGGGTTTTTTTAAACATGAGTCACCCAAACAGTTAGCTATGATGTACAATTTCCCAGAGCAACAAGGGGTTTGGGGTTAAAGAGAATCGGTTTTCCAAGGTCTTTTTTTAATTTGTTTTTTTGGGCCCCCCCAAACCCAAGATCCTAATGCTGAACTTTGATTAGCCATTCAGGAAACAATAGATAAGATTATTTTTAAGGGCCAAATGGGTATTGTAATTGTTGGGACATCCAACTTGATGTTGGTCAACTAAAATTGATTTTGTCAAGTGGTTGATTGCCCTCACGAGTTAGCTTTTTGGAAAAAATCATTACAAGGGTTTTTTTTATTATGAACCCAGTCGTAGGGCCCCTTTTTATAGTGATCAAATATTTTATTGGAACCCCGCAGAGTTTTGGTTTTTAAAACCCCTCATTGAGAATTTAGAGCAAAGCAGTCTGGGGTTGGGGAAAGGTCAGTGGATAACTCTTTGAATTAGATGTTTTTCTTCGGGGGACCCGAAATGGATGTATTTACAGATTTTGAATAATCTTAAGGGTTTTTTCCCTATAAACCATTAAATGTAAATGATACCATGGATGACATGGAAAAAAAGGGTTTATTCGGACAATTTTTTTCATGGAATTTGGAGGGAAAAACTGTAAGAAACAAATTATCAGACTCTAGCTTTGGAAAGATTATTACCATGGCAAAGAGGTTAAAGAAAAAAAACCAAACCCCATGGATCGAAAAAACAAATGACACCCCTTTTACATCTGAATTTTCAAGTTCCTCCCCTGGGTTGACATTAAGATAATTTGGCCTTTATATATTAATGATATTTTTACTTCAGTTGCTGATGATTTGGGTCCTTTGTTTTGACAAGCCTTCCTGTATTTACCATCCCCTGAACCTTGTTCTTGGTTCTTTTTGGGGAGGTTTACAAACAACTTAGGAAGATTAAGTCTCAAAGGTGGGGGCGGGTTTCCCAGTTTTTTATTCATAATTTTTTTCAACTTTTAAACCTCATCTTTTAATTATGTTTTTGGAAGGTTTTTCCTAGGAAAAGGTATTTTTTTCCTCCAAAAGCCCTTTTTAATAACCTTCGACCGTGTTTTTAATAAATTTTTGTTTCAAACATTTTATTGTTCAATGGATTCCAGATATAAAAATTTTAAATTTTGGGATCCAACCAGTTTGTAGTAGGGGTTTAAAACAGCTCATTATCTTGTAAAATTTAAATTTGATAATTTTTTCCCCATGCTGAGTTATCTAAAGTCAATGTTCAGTGGTTACAGATTTAGAAGGCTTTTTATTTATATTGACCAAAATTTTTGTAAAGGACTTGATTGTCAAAGCGGCCCTTCTATAATTCCTGGATATGTGTTTTTTTTCCGAAAAAATCTCAAAGTGTTAGGTACAAAATTTTTTGTCCCAATTTTAAAATTTTAACGGTGGGGTACCAAGGAACGAAATTTGTCCAGGGTTTTTTCAAAGTTTAAGATGCATTAAGTCCGGGAAAAAATGGTCAAAAATGGAAAATTCTTTTTTCTGAAAATGTAGATGATATGACTTTTACAGAACCATTTTAACAATGAAGAACAATCATTGGGTTCTTTTTATGTTTTTGGGGATGGGGACAACAAAAAAACATGAACATTAATCATCTAAACCAATATGAATGTTGGGTTTAGAAAAAAAGTTCCAGTATGAGCCCCCCTTTTTATGGGTTCTGTTTTGAGGTGGTGGATTAAAAATTTTGGGAAACTGGGGTTTAACTAATGGGGTAAAAAATAGATCATATTTATCAAAGGGCCTATAAAATATACGCTGAAACTGTTTAAAAAAATTTAAATTATTTTACCGATTTGTTAACTGTATACAAAGGTTAATCCGCCTTTAACTGAATATGCAACTCAAGCATGGAATGCAGGTTGAATCTAAAGCTCAGAATGATAAATTAGAATCCATTCAGAAACAGGAAACCCCTGCACCATATTGGGCAAAGATTATGGTGATTATCATTCGCCTCTCTTTCTAAATGTAATATTGTATCCTTTGCAAATCGGAGAAAGGATTTATGCCTGAAGTTTGCTAATGCTGCAAAACTGATTTATTTGGAGATTGGTTGCCACCAAAAACATACTACTGTGCAACATCAGCTTAGACATGCTAAGAATTAACTCAATTTACAAGACTAATCATTGCAACAGTCGCATCCCCACACACATTACCTTTATCAATATTTTGGAATGGTACTAGTTTTCAGGTCCTATTTTGTGCATGTATTTTTAATGTTTTATTATGTATTTAGTATTGTTGAGTGTGGTTAATTGTACATTTTGCTCAATTCTAGCCTTTGGCTATTAAAGTGCAATGTTTTAATAAACCAGAAATAATAATAATATTGAAGAATAATATCAACCATTGGAAAACCGTTAACGCTGGACGTAGGAAAGCGGGCCCCTTATTTTCGTGTTTTGCGTCATATACCGCCAGAAGATTAGCTATTGCTTTGTGTTGGCTGCAGTTTCCATGTTTAATGAAACTTTATTTAAGATAAGTGTAGTATCATTGAATTCATAAACAACTAAATGCACATACATCGCTTTTGGCATGGGCATACACATAATTGCTTTTGGTACGGTACGCACATAACCCGCTTTGGCATGTACGCACACAACCGCTTTTTGCGCCGGGCGCCGCATTGAATGCCTGCTCAGCATGGGCATGCATATTACCCGTTCGGTACGGGCACGCATTACGTCTGTTTTACATGGGTATGCATTACATACCTGTTCGCGGCATGGCATGCACAATTACCGTGGCATGGGTATGCACATACCTGTTTTGGCATGCCGGCATGCACATACCAGCGAAAGCATGTGTATGCACATGGTTACCTGTTTCTTGGCATGGGCATGCACATGTTTGGCATGGCATGCACACACCGTTTTGGCAGCGTACGCATATATCTGTTGGCATGGCACGCACACACCCGCTTTTGGCATGGGCACACACTGCGGCATGGGTATGCATACCTGTTTTTAGTCGCGGCATGCACATACCCTGCTGGCATGGGCATGCACATACTGCTTGCATGGGCATGGGCACATACCTGCTTTTGGCATGGGCATGCACATGACACCCATGGAAAGCATGGCATGCACATACTGCTTTGGCATGGGCATGCACATACCGCTGGGCATGGGCATGCACATATCTGCTTGGCATGGGCATGCACATACCCGCGGTATGGGCATGTACCGCTTTTGGCATGGGCATGCACATACCTGTTTTTGGGCATGGGCATGCACATACCTTTTGGCATGGGCATGCACATACCTGCTTTGGCATGGGCAGTCAGTGGTAAGCCCATCAACTTCACAATGTCTGCTGATATATTCTCAGTGGCTGTGTTGATATTGAAACATTTAATTCAATCACATTATAATCATTGGATTCTGATAGGCTAGGTGGATTAACCCCCCTCCATAACAAAAAAAAAAAATAACAATAATAAATACCAAAAATAATTTAACAATAATTAGATTAACCTCCTACTGTATGGCCAAAATCAGTCAAAATGTTGGATATACTTGCCAAGGTATATCTAGTGCACTGAAAAGTCAAACACTCTCAAACCTTACGTGTAGTAAGTACATTTACAGGTCAAAATGAGTTGACCGTTTTTGACTGGTAAAAGCATTGTCTGGTATTGTTCAGGGTGACAAAATGACAGTAAAAACCAGTCCAAAATGCCCATGTGTGCACATTTGGGTCAACAGTCAAAACAGGCAGTCGACTGCTTTTTACCTCTAAAGTGCAGCTATATAGTAGGAGGGTTAATTAGATAAATACCGTTAAAGTTAATCAAATAAAAGTTAGTGAATAAATACAAAATAAAAGATCCTATAGGCATTTTGCTACAAGCTTTGAATATGCCTTCATAGCCTGTGTTGACCATTTATAAATGTCATTAGATGTAAATTAGCTTGGTGATTTAATAGTCATGTACAGATAGTGGAAATAAATATGAATTGAATGGAATTTAATATAATTAGCATAGCAATTTTAATTAGGAAGCCCTATTTGGCAAAGGACACCCCATTTTATTTTTAATACACATAAAAAGGTTAGAATTCCAACATTTAGACAGCCAGTTTTTCAATGAATGATAAATTTCAAACCCCATGTTCAAATCCTGACTGAAGGAGAACAGTGTAGTCATGTTATTAATTAAATGTTCCTTCTTTGTTTTTGTAGATGTACAAGAGCCTTTGTGGCCCAGAAACAGAAACCTCTTGAAGACAAGATAAGGAGCATTGTACAGAAACTACCAAAGGTGAGTAGTCATGGTGATTATTTCAACAACTTTTCGTGTCTCAGTTGTTGTTTTTTTTACCTACCTATCTATGGAGGAACCCTATGTTGCCTGTAGGATTAATGTTTCATCCCCAGCTGAAGCAACTTCCAATCGGCATAATGAGTTTTTGTGTTCGGGCACATGTACCCGATCGCTCTTGCAGTGTCAAGAACAAGTTATCAGACTTTAGGGCTGTGCGTTCAGATATTTTGGAACCGGATACCCAAATCAAGAAACTTTGATACCAGACACCCGCTTGCTTATTTTCAATTTCAACAACACTTTTTATTAATAGTGCAACAATTAATGTGGACTTCCTATAATAATATTCCTCCATGGCACACACTCACAGTGCATACATAAAGCATGCACTAATCCAATAACTGCAAACAACAGGCAAACATTCCTCCTGCCAGGTAATTGGAACCGAAAACGGAACCGGTAATGACAGTTTCGTTGGGTGTCCAGGTACCGGATACCCAGCACAGCCTTATCAGACTTGGACATGATTTTTGCCAATGTGAGCCCTGATACTTTTGCCCTGACTGAAAAATGGCTGGACTATACTGTCTTGAAGTCAGAACTATTTGATAATACATGTAATGTTTAGTACATATAATAATTAGTACATGTTAGTACATGTTTTAATGTAGGCATTCATACATTTTTTATGAAATTTACACATTATATTTATTTGTAGTATTTATTTATTTGATATGGAATGCACTCCCACGCCATGTAAAAATCCTGCCAGACTATTGACTCTTCAAGAAATGTCTTACATGTAAACACACCTCATGTCAAGTGGTTTTTGATTAATTATGTTATATGTTATGTCTGTGCTTGATTGTATGCTTGTAGTATTTAATATTATGTATTTTTATGTTCTCTTTTATATGGCGCCTTGAGCACTTTTTTGTGAGATGCAGGTCATAAATCCTCATTTTATTATTATTATTATTATTATTATTATTATTATTATTTCACAGCATGAAAAGAAAGATCTTGTTTTCCTTCTGTCGTTACACTGAGTCAAGCCATCGCCCCGTAGCCTTAGATCTCGAGTGTCTTTCGCAGAACTTGCTGTCCCTAAGAGTGCCGCCTTCTGTAGTAATTCTACTCTAACAGATGTTTCTATGTCCTTGAGATGTTTCTCCAACGCCTCGGGATTGTACCCTGTGCTCCCACTCACCACAGGAATAACCTTCACCTTGACTTGCCAAAGCTTGCAGAGTTCTCTCGCTAACTCTGATATTTCGTACCTTCCTTCTAAGCTACTCTACTATCACCCAGCACAGCTATATCAATAAGATGACACATCTTTGCATGCTTATCCAAGACAACAACATCCGGCCGCCTATGTTCTATAACATGATCTGTCTGGATGTTGAAGTCCCAGAGAATCTTGACATGATCCGCTTTTCAACCTTTTTCGCGCACATGGTCGTACCACTTCTCGATTGCACCTTGACACCGCATTTCTCACACAGATCCCAATGGATCACCTGGCCAACTTGTCGTGGTCTCCGCTTTGTACTCTGTCTGAGCATGCACTCTGCATTCGCTGACAATGTGGAACATATGTCTCTCCGCCGCATTGCACATTCTGCACATAGAAGAGACATCTGACTTCGATCCTTGCCTTCTCATCACATTCGTCGGCAGAGACTGGTCTTGCTGCAGTAATCAGACCTCAGTTTCTTTCTTTAGTTCTCTCTCCTCAACCATTCCCAAGTCTTGCTACTTGCCACTTCTTCTGTACATCTCAGGAATCGGGCCGGAAGTGGTTTTTCCTGCCAATCTCGTGTTCTTTTCTCTTTGATTCTTATACCCTTGGACCTAATTGTCTGGCCTTCATGTATTTCTGCGCAACCTTCAACAACTTTTCCCGAGTACTTCTTACATGACACTGCAAGCTCCTTCTCTCGATGTTAACGCTGTCTGATACACTAAGTAAACCGCCTTCCCGCCTCTGACCTTGGTAGATAGAGTCTGCTGACATTCGACCGTGGATGTAACATATCGCACATCGCGTCATCACTTTCCTCGCTTTTCCTGTCAGCAACATCTAGATCTGCCTTTAGTCCACTCGACAACTCCCGCACTGTATCTCATTAGTGACACAGCCCAAGTGTTGATCGCCTTTTTATCATATTCCTTCCATTCAGCCTGGACTTCAAACACTTTCACTGCCTTATATACTGCCTTATATATATACTCTTTCTTAAGTCTCTTTTCGATTCCCTCGTGCAGTACATGATCTGCTTCAAGCACTCCAAGATACTTATAAATTCTTCTTCACCCAACGCCCTCAATTGTGTGTGCCATCTGGCAAAGCAATTCCATCCGAATGTACACTTTTACCCCTCTTCATGGTCATCGCAGCACATTTCTCCAGACCAAACTTCATGCCGATGTCATCGCTGAAGATCCGTAATAGTCTGCACCAAGGAATCAATCTCTTCTCGCTCTTTGCAAACAACTTCAGGTCGTCCATGAAGAGAAGATGATTAATCTTGCATCCATCCTTCTGTCATCTCGTATCCCCGCGACTAACCTTCCGCAAAATCATCGTCAAAGGGAACAGCGCCAAAACAAACAACAGTGGAGACAGAGAATCGCCCTGGAAAATACCTCGCCTGATGTTTACCTTACCAAGACATTCATCACTGGCCATCAGATTTGTTCTCCATGTCTTCATGCTCTCACCCAGGAGACATTTCACCGCATCAGCTGCCCCTATCATATCCAAACATTCCATAATCCACGAGTGTGATACCATGTCGTATGCCTTCTTGTAATCTATCCATGCCATGGCCAGATTAGTTTTCCTGTTCCTACAGTCCTTTAGCACCGCCTTATCAATGATGAGTTGGTCTTTCGCTCCTCTTGACCGCTTCTTGCAACCTTTCTGCTCATCTGAAATAACTGCTGATCTTCATTATTATTATTATTATTATTATTATTATTATTATTATTATTATTATTTTGTTTTGAATATTATTTTCCTGTAGGATGCAAAGTTTCAGATTGACGATATTGATTGCCAAGGATAGTTCAGAGTGAGAAAAGGTAAGCTTAACTGTCAGTCCACAAACAATGGATGTGTTCTAACATAAATAATAGTTCATCAGATAGTAAAGACTGTTTATGGAGACCATGAAATTCCTGAATTGAGTAATCAGTTCTGAAAAGAACTGGAGTAATTGACAGCTGATCAGTATGCTCTGATCGCCTTAGCAGAATGAAGACGATCAGAGCATACTGATCGAAACGCTGAGTTGTAACCTCCAGTTCTTTTCAGAACCAATTACTACTCAATTGAGAATTTCACGGTGTCACCGCAAACAGTCTTTACTTATCCTTTCACCATGCAAAGCTACAAGTCTTATTTATCAGATAATGTCAAATAAGTCAAAATTAGGTAGAATCTTCGAGAACATGTACATGTGTATTTTTTACTAGACAGCAAATTCAGTACATGTTCTAATGTTGACACTATGATAACATCCTTTTACATGTACTTTCCTTATTTTACTGTCATTTTTGTTTAAATCTGTACAGTGCTCTGTTACGAGTTGAAAGATATTTAGATTACGTTCAAATAAGTCGCTTAAGTAGCTTTTTTTTTTTCATCAGAACTTTGCCAAAATTATCGTGAGAAACATGGTTTTACAGTAAATATATACTGAAATAAATTTATGGTGGGTCATGTCATAAATTTGTTTTGGCAGTTTTTGTATTGTTAAACCAAGCTTCTGACAACTATTTTGTAAAATATATCATTTCAAAGTATTCCTTTCTAAAAGGAAATTATCAATGTTACAATGAAAACAAAAAATCAGGAAATTGCCAGTAAAACACGGGCAGACATAAATAAAGGGTAATTATAAGTAAATACATTCAGAGTGATGGATTCACTCATTGGTGGTCATATAATAACTAACAAAATGCTTAGGTCAAATATCTTATTTGAAAGTAATTTTTTATACTGATTGAAACAAATTGTCAAATAGCAATACACAGAGTATGTACAAAAATCTTTATCGAAAAGTTTTAAAAAATTAAAAATATTTTTGGTGAACTAGATGTCTGAGTTTGAAAACGAAACAGCTATTGCTAACAGTCGATGTAGACTGTGACAAGTTGATAGCGTATACCAAGACAAAGGATATGTTACTACCAGCAGTATCCTGTATGCTGAAATTCACAGGTAAAACTCGGAATATATCTCAGAAGCACTAGGCGCTGTTAACCCTCCTACTGTAGCTGCACTTTAGTGGCAAGTAGCTAGAGGGGTCAAAATCAGTCAACTGCCTGTTTTGACTGTTGACCCAGATGGGCATTTTTGACTGGTTTTTACTGTCATTTTGACCACTCTGAACAATACCATCAATGTTTTACCAGTCAAAACGGTCGACGATTTTAACCTGTAAATGTAGTTATTACACGTATGTTTTGACAGTGTTTGACTTTTATGCACCAGATATACCTTGGCAAGTATATCAACATTTTGAGTGATTTTGACTCTTGTAGTCACAGAAGGGTTAATTGAAATAGACATTGGTTTTCTGTGATTTACTTCCAGTGGATGTTGGTGGGAGGAAGGGAAATTAAAACCATAAATAAATTATTAATAATAATGACAAAAGTGATTCTAAACAATTCCTTTACATTCTTTGTATCAGCATTTAACGGGTTAAATGTGCTTATTTATCAAGAAAATCATGACAATTAATTTACATTTTTCATATTCATTTCCTAGTTGTTGACAAAAGTTTAGTTGGGAAGTATTTTGATGAAATTCTTGTGTCGGGTGATAAGCAATTGCTTTGATTTTTCCCTACACTGTATACTCAGTGCTTTCTGAGTGTTTGTGAAAAACTTCACAGGCAACTCGGCGGATTCGAACCCACGACCTCCTGCTTACTAGTGCAGACATCTTAACCTCTCGACCACCGAGCTTGCCAGATGACGATTGGCTGGCTAGAATCCTATATGCGTAGTATATATATATGTTGGTGAAAATTGATTTGATTTTGCCCTACACCGACGGTGTATAGCAGTGCTTCATACAATCGCCAGTGTTAGGGCAAAATCCATTCAATTATTAATTATTTTATTAATTTCAATAAAACTATAACATCTCAGACAATTCAAGGGATGTTTGTTACCATCATCAACTTTACACCAAGTAAGTTTTATGTAAAACTGTCATCATTTTATATGTTGAGATTACCAATATGAGGGCTTTTAATAAAGGGACAATATTGTCATGATCAACTGGGCATAGAATCAGAGTGCTAGTTTTAGATTAACTAAAAAATAATGTCATATTACCGTTGCTGCTGCATAAATGAGCCAGTAATTTTCATTCACTGTATTCAGCTTAAACTAGGACACCGATTCCATGCCCTGTTAAGTCTGCTCTGATCGTGATTTATAGGTACAACAATTACCAGATTGTCAAACTAATAAATTATTATTTAAAGACTCACTTGGTTTAGTGTTGGTAGACGATCAGTCATCCTAAATCTATATTTCATCAGAAGTATTTTTCTAAGCAGGAATTTTTTATGTTGATTTTACAGAAAGTTGCCATCCAGCAACTTTCTGTATTAAAGCTTAAAAACATTAAAATTGCAGCAGTTTTTCATCATTATCTCAATAACATGAGCACCTATTAATTGTGATGAAACTTTTCACAGGTTGGTTTTATGATATATTTCTTGAAATCTAGAGGGTTGAAATTTACGAACATTATTAAATACCATTGTGTTTATACCTTCCCTTTAAAGATATCACTATTACAGAGGACAGGACAGTTTCCTTGGGGCAACTTGTATAAATACTCATTATTTGAAATGTTTTAAACTATGATGTTTATGATATATTTCCCAGATGTTCAAATGAGCAACTTACAATCAAAGAAGTTACTTTCACTCACAGACATCTCTGCATCATTACAGGTTAGTATCTTGTTTACACCATTGGAATTGAAGGCTTAAAAATGCATATTCCATCTGTTTCACCAATTCATTTAACATGAAATACATTAGTCTACATCACTCTACTTACCTGTAGAGCGAATACTACATTTGCATAATCCCTATGCCGGCAGGCAATATTGCTAAGAACTTACACACAATAGCGCCCTCTGCTGTCCTACCCACAATGCCCTGCGACATGCACACCACGTTGGCGTCCTCTTTTTCTCTTAGCCACAAGACAGGTAAGACGTTATTTTCTAGGCTCTCTAGAAATATCGTCTTTTGCTTGAGAATTTTTCAACTATTGTTGATGAATAAAGTGAAATAAAGTTTTTTAATACACGTAGAGTTGTTTGTGTTTTCTTTTGGATCTCCAGAGTCATGAATAGTTATAAGAAGTTGGGGAGGACCGAGTCTGTCGCTACCGGGGGTACCTCCATTCCCCCGGGACAACTCGGGCCCTGCGCCGGTGACGGTCCGTCGCCGCGTCAGCAGGCCCCCATTCGGCACCCACAGCCGCTGTCGGCTGCGGGAGCTGGCGGCCCCGCTGACCGAGTAGGGGACACCTCCTGCCCTTTCCCGGCCAGTGCCCGCTGGGTCTCCCAACCGGCGGGTAAACGCCCGCAAGGCCAAGTTAACGTCAGTGCCGGGGCCGCTCCCAAAGGGGCGCGCGCTGCCGTGGCTCCGCCCGGAGCTCACCGTGCCACCCCAGACCCAGACACGGGCAGCTGCAGCCCCGAGGGACTCCCCCTCCATGGTGCAGCTCGCTCGGTCCCTACCGGCACCGTGGCAGAAACATCGGTAGCCAAGGACGGTCTGCTGTACGGTCATTCCGACCGGGCGGCTCACGCTTTCGCTTCGGCGCTGTCGGCGGGTCAGGGCCCCGATGGCGTTGGGCAGTCGGCCCGGGGTTCCTCCGGGCTAACACATTACGAGGGCCATGCCTCATCCTCGGGGTTCACCCGTTGTTCAGGCATCCCCGTGTCCCAGGTATCGTCTGAAATTTCTTCAGCGACACCACGGGGCCGTACGCCCAAAAAGAAGTCCACGAAGAGACGTCGAGCCCGCCGCTCGTCTAGCTCTAGTGGATCGTCGGGTCGTTCACACCGTAGCAAACGCCAGAGACGCGACGACCCGCTTTCGAGGGCTGAATTTTTGGAAGCTTTCCAATCCCTCGCGGCCTCGCTGTCTGGTCGGCCATGGGGTCTCTGGTCGGCCCTCCTGACTCGGCCAGCCATGCTCCACGGCCGCACCCACCAGCCTACTCGGCCATGGTTGGGTGACCGCCCAGCAGGGTTTACGCACATGGTTAGCCGTGCCCGGCATCCTCCCGCCGCCATTAGTTTGCATCCATCGGCGCCTATGGAGTCTGATCTGGACTCATTATCGGGGCAACATGTTGATACGGCCCCACCGGCGCTGACTGGTTCTCACTCGGGGACATCTCGACCCCTCGGCGAATGCCCCAGCCGAGGATGAGGACGACTTGACTGCTCACCGTTATCGATTTCCGAAACCGACCTACGCCTGGTCCAGAGGGACATGATACGAGTCCTGGGTCTCCTCCTGCTGCAGAACCCACTCCGCCGGAGCGCCCATCATTCAAGAGGAAGTCGGGCCCGACATCGGGGACCGCCGATGTTTTTCCTACAATGCCCTTGGACCGCGTTTGCGTCGACCGCATCGCCGATGTTATGGGGTCTAGCAGATGGAGTTCTTTTTCTCCACGAGTGGAAAAATATTATCGCTTCCTACTGAGGATTTCAATAAATTTTTGCGACTCCAACACTGCCTGACTCGGCGAAGGATAAACTCGCCGGACAGGGGAGCGTCATCCAAGCTTCCTTTCGCGGATAAGACCCGGTAAACTGGAAGAGGTCTTAAAGAAATTAGACTCGTCTTCACGCTTTGGCATGCGAACGACATCATTCCTCCTCCTCCTTTCGGAGTACTTAGCACTTGGTTGTGATGAGCACTCTGCAGTCCCAGCCGACATGATGGTGGCAGCCCTACACTGCCTTGACCATGGTCTACGCACGGTTGTTGATCAGTTTGCGAGGATCTCGACGTTGGCAACGTCGACACGCCGTTCGAATGTGCTGGACGCACTTTTTTCTCCCTTCTGAGGGCGCACGCAAGCGTCTGGATGCCCTTCCCCTCACGGGCCCAGACTTATTTGCGGGCAAGTTTCAAGACTCAATGGAGGCCGAGGCCAAGCGGCTCGAAGCCGCCGATAAGATTAACTTGAAGAAGCCACAAGCCCCGGTGCCCAAGACTGCGGGCCGGCCCAAAAAGCAGACTTCATTTGTGATACCCCGACGTCAACCTCAGAAATCTGCCCGTGGCAGTTTTCGTAGCCACGCCGATACAACTGGCGCTCGTGGCTCACAAGCCCAAGCCTTCACCGGGCAGCAACAACGACCCCGATCATATCGTGGTGCCCGGGCAGCCACCCCCCGATACCCCGGGGGGTGGCGCAAGTGACTTGCGGTTCTCCGAGCGGCCTCTCGCCGAGGGACCCGTGGGAGGCCGCCTTCGGGAATTTCTAGGGTCCTGGGCTCAGATAACTCCCGACCGGTGGGTGCTCGAGACAATTGGCTACGGGTACGCACCGATTTTCGAGCACCCCCATCGGACATGCTCGTCGCCCGACTCCGGTACCGTCCGGACGCAACGAAGCGACGCTCTTCGAGGAGAGATCAACCCTCCTCCAAAAGCGCAGCGATACGCGTCGCCCCCGCTCAAGGGGCGCGGACGGGATTCATGTCAACCTTCTTCTTGGTTCCCAAGAAGGGAGCCGGCGTATGGCGACCGATTCAAAATCTGAAACCCTTGAACAAGTTTATACGTCCGAAGCGCTTCCCTAGATTCACCCTAGATTCAATTGTCACGCCTGTGTGGGCAGCAAGCCTCGACCTGAAGGACGCTTATTTACACGTACCAATCAGGTCGGAGCACCGCAAATTCCTACGGTTCATGTACGACAATATCCTATACGAATTTGTAGTGCTCCCTTTCGGGCTGTCCACTTCACCCCGGGTGTTCACCCGGATCGTGAAGACGATCGGGGCGGCGCTCTGGAAACGAGGTGTCATGATTTTCATGTACCTCGACGACTGGCTGGTTGTGGCTGGTTGTGGGCCGATCTCGCGAGGCGACAGAAGCAGCGCTCAGGCTAACCTGGCGCCTCACGTCCGACCTCGGGTTCATTATCAACGGCGAGAAATCCCACCCAGTACCCTCTCAGGTCCCCACCTTCCTGGGTGCCTCTCTCGACCTTCAGAGGGGGCTGGCCCGCCCCTCGGTGGACCGCGTGTCAAATCTTCGACAATGTGTGGCCCTTTTCCTTCCGGCAGTAGTGGCCCCGGCACGCGCCTGGCTCAGACTGCTTGGCCTGATGGCCAGCATGGTGGATCTGATAACCTTTTGCAGGCTGAAGATGAGGCCAATCCAACTTCACCTGCTCTCGTTCTATCAACCACGTCGGCACCGGATAAGCCATCTAGTGCCCACTACGCCCTGGTTAGTCCCCCACCTTCAGTGGTGGCTAGCCGAGGCCAACCTTACCCAGGGTCGCGCCTTCCGACCTCCTCGACCGATGGTGACCATTACCACCGATGCGTCACTCTCCGGCTGGGGGGCGACCTTGCACCCACGTCAGGCGGCGGGCCTGTGGGGTCCAGAGCATCGCTTGTCCCATATAAACATATTGGAAATGCTAGCGGTGTCCAATGCACTCCAGCATTTCCGGACCGACATTCTGGGGAGAGCGGTCCTGGTGCAATGCGACAATGATACGGTGGTAGCATACATCAATCACCAAGGGGGCTCTCGGTCGGGTCGCCTTTGTGCGCTGGCATGGGATCTCATCCACTGGTGTATACGCCATGGGGTTGCACTGTCAGCGGTCCACCTCCCGGGCGAGGAGAACGTGACAGCCGATGCTCTCTCCAGGGGCTGGATCGTCCCTCACGGAGTGGTCGCTGCTCCCGCATGGTGGCTCGGTCGCTCTTCCTCCTGATCGACCGTCAAGACGTGGACTTGTTTGCCTCCCGGCAAACAACCAACTACCGATTTATTGCGCAAGGGGACCAGACCCCAGCGCGTGGCGGATAGACGCGCTGGCTTTTCAGTGGGACGGTCTACTGGCTTATGCCTTTCCACCTTTCTCCCTTATCCCTCGGGTGTTGGCCAAGATCGAGCAGGAGAACTGTCGAGTCCTCCTCATAGCCCCGTTCTGGCCCCGCCAGCCGTGGTTTCCCAGGCTAATCAATCTTCTGGTTCACCGCCCGGTGATCCTCCCACGGAGGGCAGATATCTTATACCAACCCAGCTCCGGCATGCTTCATCCGGCCCGGGGATCTGCACCTGTCCTGCTGGGTGCTGTGTCGCGATCTCTCCGCTCAGCAGGCCTTTCGCAACGGGTTGCAATGCTATGCCCACTCGGAGGGCCTCAACCAGGAAGGTATATGGCAGCCGACCACGCCATTTCTTTCGGTGGTGTAGGCAGCGGTCTCTGCATCCCCCACTACTTCTGTAGGGAGGTGGGGATTTCTTATTATACCTTTTTGACAGTGGTCTCAAGACGGCACGGTGAAGAATTACCGTCCGCCATTTCGCGATCCATGAAGGTTTCCCGGATGGATCCTCGGTCCCAGACAACCGTGCGATCAGTCAGCTGATCAAGGGGATGTTTGTTTCGTCCCCTACTCGTAAGCTAGTTCCGTCATGGGATCTCTTTAGTGTGCTTTCAACACTGTCGCAACCCCTTCGAGCCCATTGGTGATGCAACCCTGTTACAACTATCAATCAAGGTTGTTTTTTCTAGCCGCCGCCACGCCCAGGCGCCGTAGCGAACTGCATTCCTCTCGGTGGCCGGGCCATATCCGGGGAACCAGGTGGGGTCCGCTGATCCCGACTATGGGTTTTTTGATCGAAGAACCAATCTGCATCCTTATGCCCCCGGACATCTTTTGTCCCAGACATAAAGTCCTTCTCGACCGTGGCAGATGACAAACTTTGTGCCCGGTCAGGGCGCTTAAAGTGGTATGTCAGTCGTACTAAGTCACTCCGAGCTGGGCACGAACATTTGTTTGTCACGACGACCGCCTTTTCCGCCGGGCGCCCCGCGATACGATTTCCGCTGATCGTTACAGCCATTCGCTCCGTGATGGGCGGTTGGCCAGCAGCTGATGGGCCGATTCGTGCACACGATGTCAGAGGGGTATCCTCTTCATGGGCCTTTTTTAAGGGTGTTCCTTTAAGTGACATCACCCGGGCAGCCTGTTGGAAGAACCCCAACACATTCTCTGAGTGCTACCTGAAGGATGTCCTCCAGGCAGATGGCAGAGCTGGAAGGGTGGTGTTGAAGGCGGCGCGATCCTCGGATCTCCGACGGGCTTCGTCTCACCAGGGACCACGCTAGTCGGTGAGTTAGCCTTCTCTTGTGTTTTTTACTTATATACTGGGTTAAATGTTTAGTAGCATTGTTTACTTTTGGCAACCTTCTAACTCTTGGTGTTGTCGGGATCCCACGCTCTGTTGGGCATCCTGAGCGACGGGGTTTATCCTTTCGGACATGGCCTCTTGTCCTACGCCCTTGTAGACATGCGATAGCATCGCGTATTCCCACCGCCTTTTCCTCGGTGCGAGTCTATGCAAATGTAGTATTCGCTCTACAGGTAAGTAGAGTGATGTAGACTCCCCCCCCACAGTAGTGTGGGTAGGGTCTACGAGCGAATACTTACCTGTAGAGCACCCCTCCCTCCTTCCCCACATTACTCGATGGGCGTGTGTACGCTTGCAACTGGCAATACTCGTGAAAAAGAGGACGCCAACGTGGTGTGCATGTCGCAGGGCATTGTGGGTAGGACAGCAGAGGGCGCTATTGTGTGTAAATGCTTAGCAATATTGCCTGCCGGCATAGGGATTATGCAAATGTAGTATTCGCTCTACAGGTAAGTATTGACCCTACCCACACTACTGTGGGGGGGGGGGGGATTTTACAGTAAATATATACTGAAATAAATTTATGGTGGGTCATGTCATAAATTTGTTTTGGCAGTTTTTGTATTGTTAAACCAAGCTTCTGACAACTATTTTGTAAAATATATCATTTCAAAGTATTCCTTTCTAAAAGGAAATTATCAATGTTACAATGAAAACAAAAAATCAGGAAATTGCCGGTAAAACACGGGCAGACATAAATAAAGGGTAATTATAAGTAAATACATTCAGAGTGATGGATTCACTCATTGGTGGTCATGTAATAATAACTAAAAAATGCTTAGGTCAAATATCTTATTTGAAAGTAATTTTTATACTGATTGAAACAAATTGTCAAATAGCAATACACAGAGTATGTACAAAAATCTTTATCGAAAGTTTTAAAAAATTAAAAAATATTTTTTGGTGAACTAGATGTCTGAGTTTGAAAACGAAACAGCTATTGCTAACAGCCGATGTAGACTGTGACAAGTTGATAGCGTATACCAAGACAAAGGATATGTTACTACCAGCAGTATCCTGTATGCTGAAACTCACAGGTAAAAACTGAATATATCTCAGAGGCACTAGGCACTGTTAACCCTCCTGCTGTAGCTGCACTTTAGTGGCAGTAGCTAGGGGTCAAAATCAGTCAACTGCCTGTTTTGACTGTTGACCCAGATGTGCACACAGGGCATTTTTGACTGGTTTTTACTGTCATTTTGACCACTCTGAACAATACCAGACAATGTTTTTACCAGTCAAAACGGTCGACGATTTTAACCTGTAAATGTAGTTATTACACGTAAGTTTTGACAGTGTTTGACTTTTAAGTGCACCAGATATACCTTGGCAAGTATATCAACATTTTGAGTGATTTTGACTCTTGTAGTCACAGAAGGGTTAATTGAAATAGACATTGGTTTTCTGTGATTTACTTCCAGTGGATGTTGGTGGGGAGGGAAGGGACATTAAAACCATAAATAAATTATTAATAATAATGACAAAAGTGATTCTAAACAATTCCTTACATTCTTTGTATCAGCATTTAACGGGTTAAATGTGCGGCTTATTTATCAAGAAAATCATGACAATTAATTTACATTTTTCATATTCATTTCCTAGTTGTTGACAAAAGTTTAGTTGGGAAGTATTTTGATGAAATTCTTGTGTCGGGTGATAAGCAATTGCTTTGATTTTTCCTACACTGTATACTCAGTGCTTTCTGAGTGTTTGTGAAAAAACTTCACAGGCAACTCAGGCGGGATTCGAACCCACGACCTCCTGCTTACTAGTGCAGACATCTTAACCTCTCGACCACCGAGCTTGCCCGATGACGATTGGCTGGCTAGAATCCTATATAGCAGCTGGTGCTGATATTTATAGTTTGATGAAATTCTTGCGTGGAGATAAACAATTGATTTAATTTTGCCCTACACCGACGTGTGTATAGCACTGTATACTCAGTTCTTCTGAGTGTTTGTGAAAAACTTCACAGGCGACTCGCGGGATTCGAACCCACGACCTCCTGCTTACTAGTGCAGACGTCTTAACCTCTCGACCACCGAGCTTGCCTGATGACGATTGGCTGGCTAGAATCCTATATGTAGTATATATATATATATGTTGGTGAAAATTGATTTGATTTTGCCCTACACCGACGTGTGTATAGCAGTGCTTCATACAATCGTAAGTGTTAGGGCAAAATCCATTCAATTATTAATTATTTTATTAATTTCAATAAAACTATAACATCTCAGACAATTCAAGGGATGTTTGTTACCATCATCAACTTTACACCAAGTATGTCATCATTTTATATGTTGAGATTACCAATATGAGGGCTTTTAATAAAGGGACAATATTGTCATGATCAACTGGGCATAGAATCAGAGTGCTAGTTTTAGATTAACTAAAAAAATAATGTCATATTACCGTTGCTGCTGCATAAATGAGCCAGTAATTTTCATTCACTGTATTCAGCTTAAACTAGGACACCGATTCCATGCCCTGTTAAAAGTCTGCTCTGATCGTGACGATAGGTACAACAATTACCAGATTGTCAAACTAATAAATTATTATTTAAAGACTCACTTGGTTTAGTGTTGGTAGACGTATCAGTCATCCTAAATCTATATTTCATCAGAAGTATTTTTTCTAAGCAGGAATTTTTATGTTGATTTTACAGAAAGTTGCCATCCAGCAACTTTCTGTATTAAAGCTTAAAAACATTAAAATTGCAGCAGTTTTTCATCATTATCTCAATAACATGAGCACCTATTAATTGTGATGAAACTTTTCACAGGTTAGTTTTATGATATATTTCTTGAAATCTAGAGGGTTGAAATTTACGAACATTATTAAATACCATTGTGTTTATACCTTCCCTTTAAAGATATCACTATTACAGAGGACAGGACAGTTTCCTTGGGGCAACTTGTATAAATACTCATTATTTGAAATGTTTTAAACTATGATGTTTATGATATATTTCCCAGATGTTCAAATGAGCAACTTACAATCAAAGAAGTTACTTTCACTCACAGACATCTCTGCATCATTACAGGTTAGTATCTTGTTTACACCATTGGAATTGAAGGCTTAAAAATGCATATTCCATCTGTTTCACCAATTCATTTAACATGAAATACATTAGTCTACATCACTCTACTTACCTGTAGAGCGAATACTACATTTGCATAATCCCTATGCCGGCAGGCAATATTGCTAAGAACTTACACACAATAGCGCCCTCTGCTGTCCTACCCACAATGCCCTGCGACATGCACACCACGCTACGCCTCTTTTTCTCTTAGCCACAAGACAGGTAAGACGTTATTTTCTAGGCTCTCTAGAAATATCGTCTTTTGCTTGAGAATTTTTCAACTATTGTTGATGAATAAAGTGAAATAAAGTTTTTTAATACACGTAGAGTTGTTTGTGTTTTCTTTTGGATCTCCAGAGTCATGAATAGTTATAAGAAGTTGGGGAGGACCGAGTCTGTCGCTACCGGGGGTACCTCCATTCCCCCGGGACAACTCGGGCCCTGCGCCGGTGACGGTCCGTCGCCGCGTCAGCAGGCCCCCATTCGGCACCCACAGCCGCTGTCGGCTGCGGGAGCTGGCGGCCCCGCTGACCGAGTAGGGGACACCTCCCGTTCCCTTTCCCCGGCCAGTGCACGCGGGGTCTCCCAACCGAAGGGTAAACGCCCCGGCAAGGCCAAGTTAACGTCTAGTGCCGGGGCCGTTCCCAAGAAGGGGCGTTCGTTGCGTGGCTCCGCTCCGAGCTCACCGTGCCCACCCCAGACCCGTACACGGGGCAGCTGCAGCCCGAGGGACTCCCCCTCCATGGTGCAGCTCGCTCGGTCCCTACCGGCACCGTGGCAGAAACATCGGTAGCCAAGGACGGTCTGCTGTACGGTCATTCCGACCGGGCGGCTCACGCTTTCGCTTCGGCGCTGTCGGCGGGTCAGGGCCCCGATGGCGTTGGGCAGTCGGCCCGGGGTTCCTCCGGGCTGACACATTACGAGGGCCATGCCTCATCCTCGGGGTTCACCCGTTGTTCAGGCATCCCCGTGTCCCAGGTATCGTCTGAAATTTCTTCAGTGACGACCCGGGGCCGTACGCCCAAAAAGAAGTCCAAGAAGAGCCGTCGAACCCGCCGCTCGTCTAGCTCTAGTGGATCGTCGGGTCGTTCACACCGTAGCAAACGCCGGAGACGCGACGACCCGCTTTCGAGGGCTGAATTTTTGGAAGCTTTCCAATCCCTCGCGGCCTCGCTGTCTGGTCGGCCTGGGGGGTCGGAAGTCGGCCCTCCTGACTCGGCCAGCCATGCTCCACGGCCCGTACCCACTAGCCTACTCGGCCATGGTTGGGTGACCTCGGCCCAGCAGGGTTTACCGCACACGGTTAGCCGTGCCCCGGCATCCCCGCCGGCCCCGCCGGCCATTAGTTTGCATCCATCGGCGCCTATGGAGTCTGATCTGGACTCATTATCGGGGCAACATGTTGATACGGCCCCACCGGCGCTGACTGGTTCTCACTCGGGGACATCTCGACCCCCTCGGTCGAATGCCTCAGCCGAGGATGAGGACGAGTTGACTGCTCAACGGTTATCGATTCCGAAACCGACTACGCCTGGTCCAGAGGGACATGATACGAGTCCTGGGTCTCCCTCCTGTTGCAGAACCCACTCCGCCGGAGCGCCCATCATTCAAGAGGAAGTCGGGCCCGACATCGGGGACCGCCGATGTTTTTCCTACAATGCCCTTGGACCGTGTTTGCGTCGACCGCATCGCCGATGTTATGGGGTCTAGCAGATGGAGTTCTTTTTCTACACGAGTGGAAAAATATTATCGTTTTCCTACTGAGGATTTCAATAAATTTTTTGCGACTCCAACACTGCCTGACTCGCGAGGATAACTCGCCATGACAGGGGAGCGCGTCATCCAAGCTTCCTTTCGCGGATAAGACCAGCGGTAAACTGGAAGAGGTCTTAAAGAAATTAGACTCTCGCCTTCACGCTTTGGCATGCGAACGACATCATTCCTCCTCCTCCTTTCGGAGTACTTAGCACTTGGTTGTGATGAGAACTCTGCAGTCCCAGCCGACATGATGGTGGCGGCCCTACACTGCCTTGACCATGGTCTATGCACAGTTGTTGATCAGTTTGCGAGGATCTCGACGTTGGCAACGTCGACCGCTGCTCGAATGTGCTGGACGACTTTTTCCCCTTCTGAGGGCGCCAGCCGTCTGGATGCCCTTCCCCTCACGGGCCCAGACTTATTTGCGGGCAAGTTTCAAGACTCAATGGAAGCCGAGGCCAAGCGGCTCGAAGCCGCCGATAAGATTAACTTGAAGAAGCCACAAGCCCCGGTGCCCAAGGCCGCGGGCCGGCCCAAAAAGCAAACTTCATTTGTGATACCCCGACGTCAACCTCAGAAATCTGCCCGTGGCAGTTTTCGTAACCACGCCGATACAACTGGCGCTCGTGGCTCACAAGCCCAAGCCTTCACCGGGCAGCAACAACGACCCCGATCATATCGTGGTGCCCGGGCAGCCACCCCCCGATACCCCGGGGTGTGGCGCAAGTGACTTGCGGTTCTCCGAGGGACCCGTGGGAGGCCGCCTTCGGGAATTTCTAGGGTCCTGGGCTCAGATAACTCCCGACCGGTGGGTGCTCGGGACAATCGGCTACGGGTACGCACTCGAATTTTCGAGCACACCCCCATCGGACATGCTTGTTCGCCCGACTCCGGTACCGTCCGACGCAACGAAGCGACGCTCTTTCGAGGGAGAGATCAACTCCCTCCTCCAAAAGCGTGCGATACGCGTCGCCCCCGCTCAAGGGGCGCGGACGGGATTCATGTCAACCTTCTTCTTGGTTCCCAAGAAGGAAGCCGGCGTATGGCGACCGATTCTAAATCTGAAACCCTTGAACAAGTTTATACGTCCGAAGCGCATGGAGACGCTAAGGACCACCCTAGATTCAATTGTCATGCCTGTGTGGGCAGCAAGCCTCGACCTGAAGGACGCTTATTTACACGTACCAATCAGGTCAGAGCACCGCAAATTCCTACGGTTCATGTACGACAATATCCTATACGAATTTGTAGTGCTCCCTTTCGGGCTGTCCACTTCACCCCGGGTGTTCACCCGGATCGTGAAGGCGATCGGGGCGGCGCTCCGGAGACGAGGTGTCATGATTTTCATGTACCTCGACGACTGGCTGGTTGTGGGCCGATCTCGCGAGGCGACGGAAGCAGCGCTCAGGCTAACCTGGCGCCTCACGTCCGACGTCGGGTTCATTATCAACGGCGAGAAATCCCACCCAGTCCCCTCTCAGGTCCCCACCTTCCTGGGTGCCTCTCTCGACCTTCAGAGGGGGCTGGCCCGCCCCTCGGTGGACCGCTGCGGTCAAATCTTCGACAATGTGTGGCCCTCTTCCTTCCGGGCAGTAGTGGGCCCCGGCACGCCTGGCTCAGACTGCTTGGCCTGATGGCCAGCATGGTGGATCTGATAACCTTTTGCAGGCTGGAAGATGAGGCCAATCCAACTTCACCTGCTCGCTCTATCAACCACGCCGGCACCAGATAAGCCATCTAGTGCCCACTACGCCCTGGTTAGTCCCCCACCTTCAGTGGTGGCTAGCCGAGGCCAACCTTACCCAGGGTCGCGCCTTCCACCACCTCGACCGATGGTGACCATTGCCACCGGCGCGTCACTCTCCGGCTGGGGCGACCTTGCACCCGCGCCAGGCGGCGGGCCTGTGGGGTCCAGAGCATCGCTTGTCCCATATAAACATATTGGAAATGCTAGCGGTGTCCAATGCACTCCAGCATTTCGGACCGACATTCTGGGAGAGCGGTCCTGGTGCACGCGACAATGCTACGGTGGTAGCATACATCAATCACCAAGGGGGCACTCGGTCGAGTCGCTTTGTGCGCTGGCATGGGATCTCATCCAGTGGTGTATACGCCATGGGTCGCACTGTCAGCGGTCCACCTCCCAGGCGAGGAGAACGTGACAGCCGATGCTCTCTCCAGGGGCTGGATCGTCCCCACGGAGTGGTCGCTGCTCCGCAGGTGGCTCGCTCGCCTTCCTCCTGATCGACCGATCGTCAAGACGTGGACTTGTTTGCCTCCCGGCAAACAACCAACTACCCCGATTTATTGCAAGGAGACCAGACCCCAGCGCTGGCAGATAGACGCCTGGCTTTTCAGTGGGACGGTCTACTGGCTTATGCCTTTCCACCTTTCTCCCTTATCCCTCGGGTGTTGGCCAAGATCGAGCAGGAGAACTGTCGAGTCCTCCTCATAGCCCCGTTCTGGCCCCGCCAGCCGTGGTTTCCCAGGCTAATCAATCTTCTGGTTCACCGCCCGGTGATCCTCCCACGGAGGGCAGATATCTTATACCAACCCAGCTCCGGCATGCTTCATCCGGCTCCGGGGGATCTCCACCTGACCTGCTGGGTGCTGTCTCGCGATCTCTCCGCTCAGCAGGCCTTTCGCAACGGGCTGCAATGCTTGCGGCCCACTCTCGGAGGGCCTCAACCAGGAAGGTATATGGCAGCCGACTACATCATTTCTTTCGGTGGTGTAGGCAGCGATCTCTGCATCCCCCACTACTTCTGTAGGGGAGGTGGGGGATTTCTATTATACCTTTTGACAGTGGTCTCAAGACGGCTACGGTGAAGAATTACCGTCCGCCATTTCTGCGATCCATGAAGGTTTCCGGATGGATCCTCGGTCCCAGACAACCGTGCGATCAGTCAGCTGATCAAGGGATGTTTGTTACCGTCCCCTACTCGTAAGCTAGTTCCGCCATGGGATCTCTTTAGTGTGCTTTTCAACACTGTCGCAACCCCTTCGAGCCCATTGGTAACGCAACCCTGTTACAACTATCAATCAAGGTTGTTTTTCATAGCCGTCCGCCATCGCCCAGGCGCCGTGAGCGAACTGCATTCCCTCGTGGCGCCTGGCCATATCCGTGGGAACCAGGTGGGGTCCGGCTGATCCCGACTATTGGTTTTTTGACAAAGAACCAATCCGAATCTTTTATGCCCCCGGACATCGTTGTCCCAGACATAAAATCCTTCTCGACCGTGGCAGATGACAAACTTTGGTGCCCTGTCAGGGCGCTAAAGTGGTATGTCAGTCGCATTTCAAGTCACTCCCGAGCTGGGCACGAACATTTGTTCGTCACGACGACTTCGCCTTTCCGGCCGGCGTCCTGCGATACGATTTCACGCTGGATCGTTACAGCCATTCGCTCCGTGCCGGGCGGTTGGCCAGCAGCTGATGGGCCGATTCGTGCGCACGATGTCAGAGGGGTATCCTCTTCATGGGCCTTTTTTAAGGGTGTTCCTTTAAGTGACATCACCCATGCAGCCTGTTGGAAGAACCCCAACACATTCTCTGAGTGCTACCTGAAGGATGTCCTTCAGGCAGATGGCAGAGCTGGAAGAGAGGTGTTGAAGGCGGCCGGCCGATCCTCGGATCTCCGACGGGCTTCCTCTCACCAGGGACCACGCTAGTCGGTGAGTTCCCCTTCTCTTGTGTTTTTTACTTATATACTGGGTTAAATGTTTAGTAGCATTGTTTCCGTTTGGCAACCTGCTACCTCGTGGTGTCGGGATCCCACGCCTGTTGGGTATCCTGAGCGACGTGGTTTATCCTTTCGGACATGGCCTCTTGTCCCACGCCCTTGTAGACATGCGATAGCATCGCTGTATTCCCACCGCCTTTCCTCGGTTGTAGTCTATGCAATGTAGTATTCGGCTCTACAGGTAAGTAGAGTGATGTAGACTCCCCCCCACAGTAGTGTGGGTAGGGTCTACGAGCGAATACTTACCTGTAGAGCACCCCTCCCTCCTTCCCCACTTTACTCGATGGGCGTGTGTACGCTTGCAACTGGCAATACTCATGAAAAAGAGGACGCCAACGTGGTGTGCATGTCGCAGGGCATTGTGGGTAGGACAGCAGAGGGTGCTATTGTGTGTAAGTTCTTAGCAATATTGCCTGCCGGCATAGGGATTATGCAAATGTAGTATTCGCTCTACAGGTAAGTATTCGCTCGTAGACCCTACCCACACTACTGTAGGGCTTAAAAATGCATATTCCATCTGTTTCACCAATTCATTTAACATGAAATACATTATTTTCCTTCACGTTAGTTACGAGAGACAGGCGTATATTCCGACATAGCCTTGAGGCATTGCCATGTCCTTCATCATGACGAGGAGATCATGTTTTGGGCAACAACCATTCAAGAACATGTGAAACGGCGGAGGTCAAAACAGAGTTTACCTCTCGCTGGTAGGCCAGCATCCAATCCCTCCAGAGAACCCACCGAGATAGTGTAAGTTATATGACATAAAACACAATAAAGGGGGCCACTTTCCTACCGTCACGTTAGCAGTTTTTCTAATGGTTGTAATTTTTTTTTTAATATCTGAAACCACCAAAAAAGAATTTCAACATTTGAATAGACATGCATGCTTATCCTAAAGATAATTTGAGTTGATTATTACTATTATTTTTTTTATTACGATATATTTTCAATCAACAAATGGACGGAAAAGTGAGGTAACTTTTTCCGTCCAATTTTTATGGAAATTTGAGGGAAAAAAACAAAATAAAAAAATAAAAAAATAAAATAAATCAACTCAAATTAGTTCTAGTATAAGCCTGCATGTCCATTCACATGTTGAAACACTTTTTGGTCGGTTTCAGGTACTTAAAAATAAATAACAACCATTGGAAAACTGCTAACGTGACGGTAGGAAAGTGTCCCTTTATTGTGTTTTATGTCATATACCGGTTGTGAAGATTAGCTATTGCTTTGTGTTGGCTGCAGTTTTCCATGTTTAATGAAACTTTTTATTTAAGATAAGGTGTAGTAGCATTGGTAATTCATAAATAACTAAATGCACATACCCGTTTTGGCATGGGCATGCACATACCAGTTTTGGCATGGGCGTGCACATACCCGTTTTGGCATGGGCGTGCACATACCCGTTTTGGCATGGGCGTGCACATACCCGTTTTGGCATGGGCGTGCACATACCCGTTTTGGCATGGGCGTGCACATACCCGTTTTGGCATGGGCGTGCACATACCCGTTTTGGCATGGGCGTGCACATACCCGTTTTGGCATGGGCGTGCACATACCCGTTTTGGCATGGGCGGCACATACCTGCTTTTGGCATGGGCATGCACATACCCGTTTTGGCATGGGCATGCACATACCCGTTTTGGCATGGGCGTGCACATACCCGTTTTGGCATGGGCGTGCACATACCCGTTTTGGCATGGGCGTGCACATACCCGTTTTGGCATGGGCGTGCACATACCCGTTTTGGCATGGGCGTGCACATACCCGTTTTGGCATGGGCGTGCACATACCATGCGCACATACCGTTGGCATGGGCGCACATACCGTTTTTGCATGGGCGTGCACATACGCGTTGTGGCATGGGCGTGCACATACCCGTTTTGGCATGGGCGTGCACATACCCGTTTTGGCATGGGCGTGCACATACCCGTTTTGGCATGGGCGTGCACATACCCGTTTTGGCATGGGCGTGCACATACCCGTTTTGGCATGGGCGTGCACATACCATAGCATGGGCATGGTGCACATACCCGTTTTGGCATGGGCAGTCAGTGGTAAGTCGATCAATCTCACAATGTCTGGGTTGATATATTCTCAGTGGCTTTGTTGATATTGAAACATTTAATTCAATCACATTATAATCATTGGATTCTGATAGGCTAGGTGGATTAACCCCCCCCCCCCCATAACAAAAAAATAACAATAATAAATACCAAAAATAATTTAACAATAATTAGATTAACCCTCCTACTGTATGGGTCAAAATCAGTCAAAATGTTGATATACTTGCCAAGGTATATCTAGTGCACTGAAAAGTCAAACACTCTCAAACCTTACGTGTAGTAAGTACATTTACAGGTCAAAATGAGTTGACCGTTTTTGACTGGTAAAAGCATTGTTCTGGTATTGTTCAGGGTGGTCAAAATGACAGTAAAACCAGTCCAAAATGCCCATGTGTGCACCTTTGGGTCAACAGTCAAAACAGGCAGTCGACTGCTTTTGACCTCTAAAGTGCAGCTATATAGTAGGAGGGTTAATTAGATAAATAATTAAGTTAAAGTTAATCAAATAAAAGTTAGTGAATAAATACAAAATAAAAGATCCTATAGGCATTTTGCTACCAGCTTTGAATATGCCTTCATAGCCTGTGTTGACCATTTTATAAATGTCATTAGATGTAAATTAGCTTGGTGATTTAATAGTCATGTACAGATAGTGGAAATAAATATGAATTGAATGGAATTTAATATAATTAGCATAGCAATTTTAATTAGGAAGCCCTATTTGGTAAAGGGACACCCCATTTTATTTTTTTAATACACATGAAAAAGGTTAGAATTCCAACATTTAGACAGCCAGTTTTTCAATGAATGATAAATTTCAAACCCCATGTTCAAATCCTGACTGAAGGAGAACAGTGTAGTCATGTTATTAATTAAATGTGCCCTTTCTTGTTTTTGTAGATGTACAAGAGCGCCTTTGGTGGCCCAGAAACAGAAACCTCTTGAAGACAAGATAAGGAGCATTGTACAGAAACTACCAAAGGTGAGTAGTCATGGTGATTATTTCAACAACTTTTCGTGTCTCAGTTGTTGTTTTTACCTATCTATGGAGGAACTCCTATGTTGCCTGTAGGATTAATGTTTCATCCCAGCTGATTTTTCCCTGCCAATCTCGTGTTCTTTCTTCTCTTCTTTGAGTCTTATACTCCTTTGGACCTAATTCGTCTGCCTTCATGTATTTCTGCGCAACCTTCAACAACTTTCCCGAGTACTTTACATGACACTGCAAGCTCCTTCTCTCGATGTTAACGTTGTCTGATACACTAGTAACCGTCTTCTGCCCTCTCTGACCTTTGGTAGATAGAGTCTGCTGACATTCGACCGTGGATGTAACATACCGTACATCGTCATCACTTTTCCTCGCTTTCCTGTCAGCAACATCTAGATCTGCCTTAGTCCACTCGACAATTCCCCGCACTGTATCTCATTAGTGACACAGCCCAAGTGTTGATCGCCTTTATCATATTCCTTCCATTCAGCCTGGACTTCAAACACTTCTTCACTCGTCTTATATACTGTCTTATATACTCTTTCTTAAGTCTCTCTTTCGATTCCTCGTGCAGTACATGATCTGCTTCAAGCACTCCAAGATACTTATAAATTTCTTCTTCACCCAACGCCCTCAATTGTGTGCCATCTGGTAAAGCAATTCCATCTGAATGTACCCTTTACCCCTCTTCATGGTCATCGCATAACATTACTCCAGACCAAACTTCAACCCGAAGTCATCTCAGAAGAACCGAAAAGTCACCACCAAGGAATCAATCTCAATCTCGTTCACGTCGTCAATGAAGAGAAGATGATTAAACTTGCATCAATCCTTCGTGTTATCTTATCGCGCACTAACCTTCCGCAAAATCATCATCGTCAAAGGGATCAGCCAAAACAAACAATAGTGGAGACAGAGAATTGCCCTGGAAAATACCTGCCTGATGTTTACCTTACCAAGACATTCATCACTGGCCATCAGATTTGTTCTCCATGTCTTCATGCTCTTACCCAGGAGACATTTCACCGCATCAGCTGCCCCTATCATATCCAAACATTCCATAATCCACGAGTGTGATACCATGTCGTATGCCTTCTTGTAATCTATCCATGCCATGGCCAGATTAGTTTTCCTGTTCCTACAGTCCTTTAGCACCGTCTTATCAATGATGAGTTGGTCTTTCGTTCCTCTTGACCGCTTCTTGCAACCTTTCTGCTCATCTGGAAATAACTGCTGATCTTCTATTATTATTATTATTATTATTATTATTATTATTATTATTATTATTATTATTATTATTGTTATTATTATTATTTTGTTTTGAATATTATTTTGTTTTGAATATTATTTTCCCTGTAGGATGCAAAGTTTCAGATTGACGATATTGATTGCCAAGTGATAGTTCAGAGTGAGAAAAGGTAAGCTTAACTGTCAGTCCACAAACAATGGATGTGTTCTAACATAAATAATAGTTCATCAGATAAGTAAAGACTGTTTGCAGGGAGACCATGTGAAATTCTGAAATTGAGTAGTAATCAGTTCTGAAAAGAACTGGAGTAACAACTCGATGTTTCGATCAGTATGCTCTGATCGTCTTTAGCAGAATGAAGACGATCAGAGCATACTGATCGAAACGCTGAGTTGTAACCTCCAGTTCTTTTCAGAACCCACTACTACCAATTGAGAATTTCACGTGGTGTCACCGCAAACAGTCTTTACTTATCCTTTTCACCATGCAAAGCTACAAGTCTTATTTATCAGATAATGTCAAATAAGTCAAAATTAGGTAGAATCTTCGAGAACATGTACATGTGTATTTTTTACTGGACAGCAAATTCAGTACATGTTCTAATGTTGACACTATGATAACATCCTTTTACTTTCCTTATTTTACTGTCATTTTTTGTTTAAATCTGTACAGTGCTCTGTTACGAGTTGAAAGATATTTAGATTACGTTCAAATAAGTCGCTTAAGTAGCTTTTGTTTTTTCATCAGAACTTTGCCAAAATTATCGTGAGAAACATGGGTCTACATCACTCTACTTACCTGTAGAGCGAATACTACATTTGCATAATCCCTATGCCGGCAGGCAATATTGCTAAGCATTTACACACAATAGCGCCCTCTGCTGTCCTACCCACAATGCCCTGCGACATGCACACCACGTTGGCGTCCTCTTTTTCTCTTAGCCATAAGACAGGTAAGACGTTATTTTCTAGGCTCTCTAGAAATATCGTCTTTTGCTTGAGAGTTTTTCAACTATTGTTGATGAATAAAGTGAAATAAAGTTGTTTAATACACGTAGAGTTGTTTGTGTTTCCTTTGGATCTCCAGAGTCATCAATAGTTATAAGAAGTTGGGAGGACCGAGTCTGTCGCCACCGGGGTACCTCCATTCCCCGGGACAACTTCAGACCTTCGGGGTCCTGCGCCCGACGGTGACGGTCACGCGTCAGCAGTCCCCATTCGGCACCCGCACGCTGTCGGCTGCGGGAGCTAGTGCCCCGCTGACCCGAGTAGGGACACCTCCGTTCCTTTCCCGCCAGTCCCTGCTGGGCCTCCCAACCGAAGGGTAAACGCCCCGGCAAGGCCAAGTTAACGTCTAGTGCCGGGGCCGTTCCCAAGAAGGGGCGTAAGGCCAAGCGTGACTCCGTTCCGGAGCTCACCGTGCCCACCCCAGACCAGACATCGGGGCAGCTGCAGCCCGAGGACTCCCCTCCACGGTGCAGCTCGCCCGGTCCCGCCGGCACCGTGGCAGAAACATCGGCAGCCAAGGGACGGTCTGCTGCACGGTCATTCGGCACCGGGCGGCTCCGCTTTCGCTTGACGCTGGGGCGCTGTCGGCGGGTCAGGGCCCCGATGGCGTTGGGCAGTCGGCCCGGGGTTCCTCCGGGCTAACACATTACGAGGGCCATGCCTCATCCTCGGGGTTCACCCGTTGTTCAGGCATCCCCGTGTCCCAGGTATCGTCTGAAATTTCTTCAGCGACACCACGGGGCCGTACGCCCAAAAAGAAGTCCACGAAGAGACGTCGAGCCCGCCGCTCGTCTAGCTCTAGTGGATCGTCGGGTCGTTCACATCCGTAGCAAACGCCAGAGACGCGACGACCCGCTTTCGAGGGCTGAATTTTTGGAAGCTTTCCAATCCCTCGCGGCCTCGCTCTCTGGTCGGCATGGGGGGTCTCTGGTCGGCCCTCCTGACTCGGCCAGCCGTGCTCCACGGCCCGTGCCCACTAGCCTACTCGGCCATGGTTGGGTGACCCCGGCCCAGAAGGGTTTACCGCACACGGTTAGCCGTGCCCCGGCATCCCCGCCGGCCATTAGTTTGCATCCATCGGCGCCTATGGAGTCTGATCTGGACTCATTATCGGGGCAACATGTTGATACGGCCCACGGCGCTGACTGGTTCTCACTCGGGACATCTCGACCCCTCGGCCGAATGCCTCAGCCGAGGATGAGGACGACTTGACTGCTCAATCGTTATCGATTTCCGAAACCGCATTACGCCTGGTCCAGAGGGACATGATACGAGTCCTGGGTCTCCCTCCTGCTGCAGAACCCACTCCGCCGGAGCGCCATCATTCAAGAGGAAGTCGGGCCCGACATCGGGGACCGCCGATGTTTTTCCTACAATGCCCTTGGACCGCGTTGCGTCGACCGCATCGCCGATGTTATGGGGTCTAGCAGATGGAGTTCTTTTTCTCCACGAGTGGAAAAATATTATCGTTTTCCTACTGAGGATTTCAATAAATTTTTTGCGACTCAACACTGCCTGACTCGGCGAAGGATAAACTCGCCATGACAGGGGAGTGCGTCATCCAAGCTTCCTTTCGCGGATAAGACCCGCGGTAAACTGGAAGAGGTCTTAAAGAAATTAGACTCGTCTTCACGCTTTGGCATGCGAACGACATCATTCCTCCTCCTCCTTCGGAGTACTTAGCACTTGGTTGTGATGAGCACTCTGCAGTCCCAGCCGACATGATGGTGGCAGCCCTACACTGCCTTGACCATGGTCTACGCACGGTTGTTGATCAGTTTGCGAGGATCTCGACGTTGGCAACGTCGACACGCCGTTCGAATGTGCTGGACGCACTTTTTCTCCCTTCTGAGGGCGACGCAAGCCGCCTGGATGCCCTTTCCCTCACGGGCCCAGACTTATTTGGCGGGCAAGTTTCAAGACTCAATGGAGGAGCGAGGCTGCTGCTCGAAGCCGCCGATAAGATTAACTTGAAGAAGCCACAAGCCCGGTGCCCCAAGACTGCGGGCCGCCCAAAAAGCAGACTTCATTTGTGATACCCCGGCGTCAACCTCAGAAATCTGCCCGTGGCAGTTTTCAGCTACGCCTTGATACAACTGGCGCTCGTGGCTCACAAGCCCAAGCCTTCACCGGCAGCAACAACGACCCGATCATATCGTGGTGCCGGGCAGCCACCCCCGATACCCGGGGTGGCGCAAGTGACTTGCGGTTCTCCGAAATGGCCTCGCCGAGGACCCGTGGAGGCCGGCCGCCCGGGAATTTCTAGGGTCCTGGGCTCAGATAACTCCCGACCGGTGGGTGCTCGAGACAATTGGCTACGGGTACGCACTCAAATTTTCGAGCACCCCCCCCATCGGACATGCTCGTTCGCCCGACTCCGGTACCGTCCGACGAGTGAAGCGGCGCTCTTCGAGGGAGAGATCAACCCTCCTCCAAAAGCGTGCGATACGCCGTCGCCCGCTCAAGGGGCGCCGGACGGGATTCATGTCAACGTTCTTCTTGGTTCCCAAGAAGGAGCCGGCGTATGGCGACCGATTCTAAATCTGAAACCCTTGAACAAGTTTACGTCGTCGAGCGCTTCCGCATGGAGACGCTAAGGACCACCCTAGATTCAATTGTCACGCCTGTGTGGGCAGCAAGCCTCGACCTGAAGGACGCTTATTTACACGTACCAATCAGGTCGGAGCACCGCAAATTCCTACGGTTCATGTACGACAATATCCTATACGAATTTGTAGTGCTCCCTTTCGGGCTGTCCACTTCACCCCGGGTGTTCACCCGGATCGTGAAGACGATCGGGGCGGCGCTCCGGAAACGAGGTGTCATGATTTTCATGTACCTCGACGACTGGCTGGTTGTGGGCCGATCTCGCGAGGCGACAGAAGCAGCGCTCAGGCTAACCTGGCGCCTCACGTCCGACCTCGGGTTCATTATCAACGGCGAGAAATCCCACCCAGTACCCTCTCAGGTCCCCACCTTCCTGGGTGCCTCTCTCGACCTTCAGAGGGGGCTGGCCCGCCCCTCGGTGGACCGCGTGTCAAATCTTCGACAATGTGTGGCCCTTTTCCTTCCGGCAGTAGTGGCCCCGGCACGCGCCTGGCTCAGACTGCTTGGCCTGATGGCCAGCATGGTGGATCTGATAACCTTTTGCAGGCTGAAGATGAGGCCAATCCAACTTCACCTGCTCTCGTTCTATCAACCACGTCGGCACCGGATAAGCCATCTAGTGCCCACTACGCCCTGGTTAGTCCCCCACCTTCAGTGGTGGCTAGCCGAGGCCAACCTTACCCAGGGTCGCGCCTTCCGACCTCCTCGACCGATGGTGACCATTACCACCGATGCGTCACTCTCCGGCTGGGGGGCGACCTTGCACCCACGTCAGGCGGCGGGCCTGTGGGGTCCAGAGCATCGCTTGTCCCATATAAACATATTGGAAATGCTAGCGGTGTCCAATGCACTCCAGCATTTCCGGACCGACATTCTGGGGAGAGCGGTCCTGGTGCAATGCGACAATGATACGGTGGTAGCATACATCAATCACCAAGGGGGCTCTCGGTCGGGTCGCCTTTGTGCGCTGGCATGGGATCTCATCCACTGGTGTATACGCCATGGGGTTGCACTGTCAGCGGTCCACCTCCCGGGCGAGGAGAACGTGACAGCCGATGCTCTCTCCAGGGGCTGGATCGTCCCTACGGAGTGGTCGCTGCTCCCGCATGGTGGCTCGGTCGCTCTTCCTCCTGATCGACCGGCCGCACGTGGACTTGTTTGCCTCCCGGGCAAACAACCAACTACCGATTTATTGCGCAAGGGGACCAGACCCCAGCGCGTGGCGGATAGACGCGCTGGCTTTTCAGTGGGACGGTCTACTGGCTTATGCCTTTCCACCTTTCTCCCTTATCCCTCGGGTGTTGGCCAAGATCGAGCAGGAGAACTGTCGAGTCCTCCTCATAGCCCCGTTCTGGCCCCGCCAGCCGTGGTTTCCCAGGCTAATCAATCTTCTGGTTCACCGCCCGGTGATCCTCCCACGGAGGGCAGATATCTTATACCAACCCAGCTCCGGCATGCTTCATCCGGCTCCGGGGGATCTGCACCTGACCTGCTGGGTGCTGTCTCGCGATCTCTCCGCTCAGCAGGCCTTTCGCAACGAGCTGCAATGCTTGCGGCCCACTCTCGGAGGGCCTCAACCAGGAAGGTATATGGCAGCCGACTACGTCATTTCTTTCGGTGGTGTAGGCAGCGGTCTCTGCATCCCCCCACTACTTCTGTAGGGGAGGTGGGGGATTTCTTATTATACCTTTTTGACAGTGGTCTCAAGACGGCTACGGTGAAGAATTACCGGTCCGCCATTTCGGCGATCCATGAAGGTTTCCCGGATGGATCCTCGGTCCCAGACAACCGTGCGATCAGTCAGCTGATCAAGGGGATGTTTGTTTCTCGTCCCCCTACTCGTAAGCTAGTTCCGTCATGGGATCTCTTTAGTGTGCTTTCAACACTGTCGCAACCCCCCTTCGAGCCCATTGGTGATGCAACCCTGTTACAACTATCAATCAAGGTTGTTTTTTCTTCTAGCCGTCGCTACGTCCAGGCGCCGTAGCGAACTGCATTCCCTCTCGGTGGCGTCGGGCCATATCCGGGGGGAACCAGGTGGGGTCCGTCTGATCCCGACTATGGGTTTTTTGACGAAGAACCAATCTGCATCCTTTATGCCCCCGGACATCTTTGTCCCAGACATAAAGTCCTTCTCGACCGTGGCAGATGACAAACTTTGGTGCCCGGTCAGGGCGCTAAAGTGGTATGTCAGTCGTACTAAGTCACTCCGAGCTGGGCACGAACATTTGTTTGTCACGACGACTTCGCCTTTCCGGCCGGCGTCCTGCGATACGATTTCCCGCTGGATCGTTACAGCCATTCGCTCCGTGCCGGGCGGTTGGCCAGCAGCTGATGGGCCGATTCGTGCACACCGATGTCAGAGGGTATCCTCTTCATGGGCCTTTTTAAGGGTGTTCCTTTAAGTGACATCACCCAGGCAGCCTGTTGGAAGAACCCCAACACATTCTCTGAGTGCTACCTGAAGGATGTCCTCCAGGCAGATGGCAGAGCTGGAAGGGTGGTGTTGAAGGCGGCCGGCCGATCCTCGGATCTCCGACGGGCTTCCTCTCACCAGGGACCACGCTAGTCGGTGAGTTCCCCTTCTCTTGTGTTTTTTACTTATATACTGGGTTAAATGTTTAGTAGCATTGTTTCCGTTTGGCAACCTGCTACCTCGTGGTGTGGTCGGGATCCCACGCTCTGTTGGGTATCCTGAGCGACGTGGGGTTTATCCTTTCGGACATGGCCTCTTGTCCTACGCCCTTGTAGACATGCGATAGCATCGCGTATTCCCACCGCCTTTTCCTCGGTGCGAGTCTATGCAAATGTAGTATTCGCTCTACAGGTAAGTAGAGTGATGTAGACTCCCCCCCCACAGTAGTGTGGGTAGGGTCTACGAGCGAATACTTACCTGTAGAGCACCCCTCCCTCCTTCCCCACATTACTCGATGGGCATGTGTACGCTTGCAACTGGCAATACTCGTGAAAAAGAGGACGCCAATGTGGTGTGCATGTCGCAGGGCATTGTTGGTAGGACAGCAGAGGGCGCTATTGTGTGTAAATGCTTAGCAATATTGCCTGCCGGCATAGGGATTATGCAAATGTAGTATTCGCTCTACAGGCCACACTACTGTGGGGGGGGGGGGGGGATTTTACAGTAAATATATACTGAAATAAATTTATGGTGGGTCATGTCATAAATTTGTTTTGGCAGTTTTTGTATTGTTAAACCAAGCTTCTGACAACTATTTTGTAAAATATATCATTTCAAAGTATTCCTTTCTAAAAGGAAATTATCAATGTTACAATGAAAACAAAAAATCAGGAAATTGCCGGTAAAACACGGGCAGACATAAATAAAGGGTAATTATAAGTAAATACATTCAGAGTGATGGATTCACTCATTGGTGGTCATGTAATAATAACTAAAAAATGCTTAGGTCAAATATCTTATTTGAAAGTAATTTTTATACTGATTGAAACAAATTGTCAAATAGCAATACACAGAGTATGTACAAAAATCTTTATTGAAAGTTTTAAAAAATTAAAAAATATTTTTTGGTGAACTAGATGTCTGAGTTTGAAAACGAAACAGCTATTGCTAACAGCCGATGTAGACTGTGACAAGTTGATAGCGCGTATACCAAGACAAAGGATATGTTACTACCAGCAGTATCCTGTATGCTGAAACTCACAGGTAAAACTCGGAATATATCTCAGAGGCACTAGGCACTGTTAACCCTCCTGCTGTAGCTGCACTTTAGTGGCAAGTAAGCTAGAGGGTCAAAATCAGTCAACTGCCTGTTTTGACTGTTGACCCAGATGTGCACACAGGGGGCATTTTTGACTGGTTTTTACTGTCATTTTGACCACTCTGAACAATACCAGACAATGTTTTTACCAGTCAAAAACGGTCGACGCATTTTAACCTGTAAATGTAGTTATTACACGTAAGTTTTGACAGTGTTTGACTTTTAAGTGCACCAGATATACCTTGGCAAGTATATCAACATTTTGAGTGATTTTGACTCTTGTAGTCACAGAAGGGTTAATTGAAATAGACTTTGGTTTTCTGTGATTTACTTCCAGTGGATGTTGGTGGGGAGGGAAGGGAAATTAAAACCATAAATAAATTATTAATAATAATGACAAAAGTGATTCTAAACAATTCCTTACATTCTTTGTATCAGCATTTAACGGGTTAAATGTGCGGCTTATTTATCAAGAAAATCATGACAATTAATTTACATTTTTCATATTAATTTCCTAGTTGTTGACAAAAGTTTAGTTGGGAAGTATTTTGATGAAATTCTTGTGTCGGGTGATAAGCAATTGCTTTGATTTTTCCCTACACTGTATACTCAGTGCTTTCTGAGTGTTTGTGAAAAAACTTCACAGGCAACTCGGGCGGGATTCGAACCCACAACCTCCTGCTTACTAGTGCAGACATCTTAACCTCTCGACCACCGAGCTTGCCCGATGACGATTGGCTGGCTAGAATCCTATATAGCAGCTGGTGCGCGATATTTATAGTTTGATGAAATTCTTGCGTCGGAGATAAACAATTGATTTAATTTTGCCCTACACCGGCGTGTGTATAGCACTGTATACTCAGTTCTTTCTGAGTGTTTGTGAAAAAAACTTCACAGGCGACTCAAGGGATTCGAACCCACGGACTCCTGCTTACTAGTGCAGACGTCTTAACCTCTCGACCACCGAGCTTGCCTGATGACGATTGGCTGGCTAGAATCCTATATGTAGTATATATATATACTTTAGGTTCCAAAGCTGGCATACTGTTGTCTGTAATTTAACCCAAATTCCATGATTTTAATGTTCAAAAGCGATTATTGAGGCAGAATGTTCGCTTTTGAAAGCATGTGAAGTGGGCAGGGTTTATGTTGGAATTTCGTCGTGACACTTACCAACTGGGTAGAGTTCTCCCATTGCTGGAAACAGAACCATCTTGAACCCACATACATAAATAACTGATGAGTGTCAAGCTTTTTCTTTTTATGCAGTAATGTGACATAGTTGAGCATCCAGTGCTGTCCATTATGTGGTGCCAGCATGACAGCCTCAAACCATTAGCCACATGTAATCTTTGTCATCGTGCTTATTCCAATACAGTCAAACTTAGTCAAAATAGAACATTATACAAATACAAATATGCATTTATCTGTTAAGCTGTATGCACAAGATGTGCCAAATGAACAATCACAAATTTTTAGTTTAACCATTTACAGTAAGCGCTATTGACCTTCACCAAGAATGCATTTTTTGAAAAATCAAATCTGAAATCTAAATCATAAATCTGCACTTTTAATCAACAGGTAATCAATATAATCAAGTGGTTGAAGCAGCTGCACATGCCCAAGAAAGATCGCTCCATTGATGAGCCTCTGTATGCAGACATACTACTCAGAGTGCAGGTAAGTCAGATTGGGCCATGTCAGAAATATTAATTGGTGAATGTGCTTTTTGGAAAATAAAATCAGGTCGGGAGGGAATTGCTTGTTTTTTCCCCCATAACAAGAACACCAAAAAAAAAAAAAAAAAAATTGTATTAATTAGTTCTCATTTTGTTATTTTTAGACTGTGATTGTCAAGCTCCATGACGATCCATTTGAAGTCAAACTTGGAGACAACTACCAGGTAATTATTCATGGAATTTCAGAGTCGGCTAAATGGTTCATCAGATAATTTGTTTCAAAGCCCTCTAGTGTTGAATATTGTAGTAAAATTGCCCCTCAGATTACCTTCCCGCCCCTTTTGTGGTACATTCGTTCACTGCTGAGGTAGCTTCAAATAACCATGTGCTTCAGTCAGCTGGGTGCTGTAAGGTACACTTTTAAAATCGGCAGGGGGAGGGCTGTGCACTTTTTTTTTCCTGTGGCCAGAGAGAGCCTTGTTGCTATGACCAAGTAAGCTTAAACAATTTACTTAAATCCCCCTGGGCAGTTTTACCATAATCTATTCCATGCTATTCCATCACTGAACTCACCAAACCCTTCCATTATTTTTATTGGTATTTATTTTCTTGGGCCAAAATGATTAAGTTACATTAATGCAGCCTTAAGCTGCCCCTAAATAAGTATTAAAGATATTACTGGAAACAGAATAGTAATTTGTAGTGTAATTTGTAGGACTAAATAAATTTTAGTTAAACTTGTGCTCATATAATTCTAGCTTTATCGTGTTCTCTGTTTAATTCCATGCTTGCTGTGGCCCAGACTACGACATTCTTCCCCAATTCGGCATTAAGAGTGTTTTACATACAATGGATGTGCATGACCACTTCTGACAGCCAATGATCTCCAGAGAAGCTGTGCACAAAGCTTATCAGCTACAAATACGCTTAATGTAATGCACTTTATCGTTGCCCTATTAGTGAGCGACAATCTAAAAATAATGTGCCCTTGGCAGCTCATACACAAGCCCGGTGGAGATGGAATTTGTAGGGCACCCATGGTTTTCGAAACTGAACAGAAATTTGCTGTTTCATGCTGAGAAAATCTGTGAAGAGACTGTGTTGTATCATAAGCTGCGCTTATGGAAAGGAGTAAAATTTGTCATTTGCAAAAGCGCTCACGCTCTCTACATTCACCACATACACATGATAAATGTGTAGAAAATGCACAATAAACCAATAAACTTTCAAGAATGATATTTTGTTTGTGGTTTTTGTAGTTGATGAAAGACGAGAGACTGGAGAGTGAGAGACGGAGAGAGCTCCTGGACAACAAAGTGGCCGAGCTACGCCAGACCCATGGAGAATTGCTGTCAGGTAGCAAAAGTGTGTGTCGGCATGGTGTTGGGCACTGTCTTTCAGTTGTACGCGATGTAATATGATGCTTTGTACAAAAGCATTACTGCAGTAAACAGTTGGAGTCGCCCTCCCGTAAATATGCGTCATCAAAATAGGCTCAGTGAAAGTGTCCCCACGGCTTTTGTTTCGGGCCCGTCGATTCAGTAGTGGCAAAGTACATTTAATGGAAGTCTTATTTTGATGATTCCTACTTAGAATTACTTACTTTTTAAAATAGGGTTGAAAATATTTACCATTTTGTATGGTCTTTAATGTTTCAGATGTATGAATGAAAAAGTGGAGTCGATTAGAACAATTTCTGGAAAAACTCATGGTATCTTGTGTAACGTTACACTCAGCACCACATTTAATCTTACTCTGTAGTGGGGAGACCGTAAAACTTGTGTGCATTTAGAGACTGCAGGTTTCATTATATTACCTGTTATTACCATTGATATGTAAACGAGCTTTCTCTTGTATTCTCTTCCTACATAGCAAAGCGTGAGAGTGTTGTTAGAGTAGGGGAGCCATGGGGTGACGCTAAGGTAACTGAAGCATGCCACCATTGAAGTTCTTCCATGACATGGCAACAGGTGACTATAAATGGAGCTGCCTCTTTAATCAAAAAATTACAACAAATAGACAGTGACCTACCTATCCAAGTTTCCAATGCATTTTTTTTGGTCAGAAATTAATAGTTTTTGTTTTGTTTTTGGAGTTATAAATACAGAAGTGGGACTTGAACCTGGGACCTTCAGATTACTGTAATGGTGCTCTTCCAACTGAACTTCCTTAACCCTTTCCACTTGTCAAATTGTCATCTGTGTTCTGTTTAAAATTTCATTAAAATTATTCATTAAAATTGTATGACCATACTGAATCCACCAAAAATGTATGTACAAAACCTGTTTTAACTATTGCTGGGATATATTCCTTCCTATGTTAATAGAAAATTTGCTTCAAAGTCAATCCCTTTAGTCTACAGGTCTATTTGAAGGTGATGATTGATTAGTTGAAAATTTTACTTTATTCTTGAGATTAACTGATAGATTAAAATCATGGAGTGAGTTGTCTGACTGTGCATGGGTAGGATATTCAAGATGAAATGTGCACTCGTCGCTAGCGTACTTCAAATTACATTCAAACCATTGATCTAAGCATTTTTAGACTATGTAGAATGATGAACATTTGACACAGCATATTGAAAATATTTTATCCCAAATGACCTTCATTTCAGTATCTGAATACGCTCATTATCTATCATTGTTTTGGTGAAAATTTCAACAGATGTGACGGAAATGCACATAGCTTGGGGTCCATGCATCGAGCCCGCTTGGGCCCAGGTAGGGCTAGCCCTGGACAGGCTCAACAAGGCCATGGTGGACCCTAGTAACCCGATGCCCTTCTGGGACAAGTCCAGGCTGTTACTCCATGGGCGACTCATCGCCTCCATGCAAAAGTGTAACCTGCTGTAGTTATCAACACGCAACCCGTATGTATCCACTGAACAGCTTGACACAGAGTGGCAGAATATCTACATGGATTGGACAAATGGTGAGGAATTTTGTTTGTGGTCTCATTTTATAGCTCAAACTTCATTGAGGGCTGAGTCTACTGTGGTGTGTTTTGGAGAACAAATTAGTATACACTTTTGGTACAAGCTCAAAAGCTTATTAGTTATGAAGTCCCTAAGTTCTAGAATTAGCTAGATAATTCTCTTAAAAGTATTCAACGTCTATTTATGTTCAAAAGAAAACTCAAATGTTACTGAGTAAATACCAAGATATCGCAGACTTCACTCTCTGAGTAGACCTTTAGGATCTTTCTCAATATCTTTCTTTACTTGATGGTTGCTCTAACCTTTTGTATAAACATATTCAACATGCTTTGACTGATAATGTAATGTGTTGTCCTGTTAATGTTCGTGACCCGTCTTTTGTATTAAGTTAACATGAAAAAAGCATTGAAATGCCTTCCTAATTTTTGTATTCATTCCAAACAAAAATTTATGTCCCCGAGGACAAAATTCATTAGCAAACTAATTTGATTAATCGTGCTAAATTGATAGCACTGCAGACAAAAATATTTTGAGTGATGTTTTATTATAAATAAACATAAGGTTTATTTAGCCCTAAACATATCTCCGCGATATGCAGAACGTTAATTCTATCACCGTGGACAAATGGATTAAAACTATTCCAAGAAGTGCGTAGAATGAGAGTGACGACTAATTATAAAGATTCAGACTTTGTCAAACTCGGCACGAAAGGAAGAAAATTTATACTAAAAAAAATATAGAGGGTTGTGGATGCTAGATGTGTTGTATGATTTATTATAATAATTTTTATTTTATTTTTTTTTTTTTTAAACGATTAAGGTTAAAAAAATGATTGGAAAATGATAATAAAATACATTATTTTTAAGTTGCAGGTATTTATTTCTGAATAACATACAAAATATGACATGGGGTCAAGAAAAAATTAAATTGATGTTTATATTGATTAAAAAAGGATTACTGAAACGAAATTGATACAATTGTGTTATTAGTAAAGTAATACAAATGTTGATGAAGTTTATATAAAAAATAAAACAGAGTAAGTGGGTGCCAGTTAGTGTTGGTAAATGAAACTACAACAAGAATTAAATGAAAGGTAATAGAAGAATGATGTGTGATTGCTAGTTGGTATAGTGACGATGAACAGCGTATAGAGCGCGCACTCAGTAAACATTATGTTGTATTGACTGTGCGTGTACATACAACCACTTGTATGCAGGATGCATAGTACAAACGTCAGCAAGGTCAATAAACTATATGACACACTAAATAATGGACAAAGATGTACCAGTATGAAGTACCACAAAAATGGCTAAAAGTACTGTAACCCTAAGTTCGCCTTCAAAATGTAAGCGGGAACCGAAAACATTAAACAATTCCCTTTTGAAATAACCACAAGGTGGAAAACTCAAGATTGATATGCCTAAAGAAACTCTTGATTTATTGTTAAAATAAATCTCTTTGTCAAATGTCAAAAATATAAATCACACAATTAATATCATATCAGGATCCTGAAAAGTTAAGTCAAAAATAGTGAGCCCAAATAGTGAGCGCGTCGGCGTAATACAGAGTATAAAAAAAAATTCCCGATTCAAGGCCCCACGGGGTAAGTCCTCAAAGTCGTCGGAGCTCCAGCTACCTATTATTTGCTCCAGCTAATGACATCACAAGTGATCTCTTATCAAAGAGGGTTGGGCAGACATAAATGTTAGCAGGATACGATCTCTGGTTGACTGGATGAGGTCTTCTGGGTTGTGGCCTCGGAAAAGCACGCCCAGAGGGCCAGTTCAGGTCTCTCTTTGCAAATGTTGTTTGGTCCAGTCATCCGAGTTTCAAATAGAGAGTACATGGTCCATGCCATACTACAATATAATCCTCTTTAGAATACAAGGGAATATTCATTCAGCAAAGGCTGATGAAACGCTGGGAAATATATCAAATAATTGTTGAAAACCCATACAAAAGTTAAAATTTAAGATTAAGCAAAAAAATCTTTTCGCTATCTGGCTGCTAGGAAAAACTACCCTCATGTAGTATATCGAAATTGTAGTTCGTCCATCAAGACAAGGGCTTAGCAAACTTAAAAATCAACCAAGCTAAAGTAAGCTAAGAGTTTATATATCAAAACAGCACATTAAAGTTCGAAATCGTAATATCGTGCAAAATACATAAAATAAAGTATGAAGTACCCTTGAAAGCGTGCTGTGTCTGCCTTTCTGTCTTATGCAGGATTTCAGTAATCTGGGAATAAGTATAGCTGTAAAACATACAATACAGGTAGACCCAAAATATAATATTAAATTCTAATAGTGTTTAAAACCAGCTCAAAGGTAAGGATCAGACATTTGGGCATGACATACCACAAATGCATAGCTGAAAAGCTGGTGGTGAAATTGTCATGATTAAAAATCTAAAAGGTTCTTAAGAAATATACAGTGCTTAGCATAAAGGTTCTTCAAAACAAAAATAAACAGTTTCTAAAAAGAAATCAAAGAAAAAAAAAACCCCAAAAAAAGGGAAAAGAAAAAATGAACAAAAAAATTTTAATTTTTAAAAAAATTTTTAAAAAAAAACAAAAATTTTTAAATAAAAAAAAATTAAATTAAAAACCCCCAAAAAACCCCCCAAAAAATTAAAAAATTTGGGGGGGGGAAAATTTTTGGGGGGAAAATTAAAAAAAAGCCCAAAAATTTTTGGGTTTTTAAAAGGGGCCCGGGAAAAAAGGGGGGGAATTTTGGTTCCCCCCGGGGGGGCCCCCCCCCGGGGGTTTAAAAACCCCCTTTTTTTTAAAAAAAAAATTTTTTAAAACCCCCCCCCAAAGGGAAAAGGGGGGGAAAAAAGTGGAAAAAAGGGGGGGGGGGGAAAAAAAAACCCCCCCCCCGCAATTCCCCAAAAAAACCCCTTTTTTTTTAAAAAAACCCGGGGGAAAAAAAGGGGGGGGCCAAAAAAAAAATTTTTAAAGGGGGTTTTTTTAAAAAAAAAAAAAGGGTTTTTTGGGGGAAAAAAAAAAACCCCTTTAAAAAAAAAAAAATTTAAAAAATTTTTAAAAAACCCCCTTTTTTGGGGGCCCCCCCCCCCTCCCCCTTTTTTTTAAAAAAAAAAAATTTGGAATTTAAAAAACCCTTTTTTTTAAAAAAAAACCGGGATTTTTAAAAAAAACCCCCCCCCCCAAAAAAAATTTTTTTGGGGGGCCCCCCAAAATTTTTTAAAAATTTGGGAAATTTTTTTAAAGGGTTTTTGGGGGCCCCCTTTAAAAAAAATTTTTTTTTACCGGGAAAAGAAGTTTTTTTTTTCCCGGAAAAAAATTTTTTTTTGGGGGGTTTTGGTTTTCCCCCCCCGCCTTTTTTAAAAACCCTTTTTTTTGGGGGCCCCCTCCCCCGGGGTTTGGGGGGAAATTTTTTAAAAAAAAAACCCGAAGGGACCAAAAATTTTTTTTTTCCCCCTTTTTTTCCCAAAAATTTAAAAAACCCCCCCTTTTTTTGGGGGGGTTTTTTTCCCCCTTTTTAAAAAGGCCCTTTTTTTAAAAAAACCCCCCAAAAATTTTTTAAAATTTGGGAAAAAAAAATTTTTTTTTTAAAATATCAAAAAAATTTGGGCTTTAAAAATTAAAAACCCTTTTCTTTTTTTAAAAAAAGGGGTTTTTTTAAAAACAAACCCAAAAAACCCCAAAAAAAAGGGGGGGAAAAAAGGGGAAAAAATTTTCCAAAAATTTTCCCCCCCAAAAACCCCCCCGGGGAAACCAAAAAAGCCAAAACCCCCCTTTTTTAAAAAAAAATTTTTTTTTTTTAAAACCCGGGTTTTAAAAAAAAGGTTTAAAATTTTTTTTCCCCCCTTTTTTTTATTTTTTTTAAAAATTTTTTCCTTTGGGGAAAGTTTTAAAAAAAAATTTGGAAAGGGGAAAAAAAGGGTTTTTTTTGGGGAAAATTTTTCTTTTCCCCCCCCAAAAAAAAACCCCCCAAAAATATTTTGGGAAAAAAGGGGAACCCTGGAAAAAGGTTTTTCCCCCCCCCTTTTTTTTTTCCTTTTGGGTTTTTTTTTAAAAAAAAAAAACCCCAAACCCCTTTTAAAAAAAAAACCAAAAAATTTCCCCCCCAAAAAAAAAAGGGCAGGGGGAAAAAAACCCCCAAAAAATTTGAAAAAAAAAAATTTTTAAAAAAAAAACCCCTAAAACCCCCCCCTTTGGCTTTGGGGGTTTCAAAAAATTTTAAAAAACCCCCCCCCAAATTTAAAAAAAAAGGAAATTTTTTTTTGGGCCCCCCCCCCCAAATTTTTTAAGGGGCCCCCGGTGTCCCGGACAAATTTTTGGGCTAACCCTTTCCCCCCGGGGCAAATTTTTTTTTTTAATTCCCCAAAAAAAGGGCCCCAAAAATTTTGAAAAAAAAGCCCAATTTTTCAAAAATTTTTTTTTCCCCTTTTTGGGGTTTTTTAAATTCCCCCAAAACCCCAAATTAAAAAGGGGTTTTAAAATTTAAAAGAAAATTTTCCCCCAAAAAATTTAAATTTTTCCCCTTAATTTTAAAAAATTTTTTTTTCCCCCCTTTCCTTTTTTTAAAAAAAAAAATTTTTCCCCCCCCCCAAAAAAAGAAGAAAACCGGAAAAGGGTTAAAAAAGGGGGGAAAAAAACCCCCTTTTTTTTTTAAAAAACCCCCAAAATTTTAAAAAATTAATTTTTTTGTTTTTTAAGGAAATTTTTCCCCCCCCAAATTTTTTTTAAACGGAAAAAAATTTTTTTCCTTTTTAAAAAAAATTTTTGGTTTTTTAAAGGTTTTGGGGGGGTTTTTTTGTTTTTTTTTAAAAAATTTTTTAAAATTTTTTAAAAAATTTTAAAAAAAAAAACTGTTCCCCAAAAAAAAAATTATTTAAAAATTTTTTTAAATTTTTAAAAAAAAGGTTTTTGTTTGGGGGAAAAAAATTTTTGGGAAAAAAGGGGGGTTTTTTTTAAAAAAAAAAAAAAATTTTTTGGGGTTAAAAAATTTTTTTTCCCCCAAAAAATTTTTTCCTTTTCCCAAAAAAAAATTTTTTTTTTTCCCTTTTTTTTAAAAAAATTTTTTAAATTTTTTTTTTTTTAAATTTTTTTAAAATTTTTTTTTTTTTTTTTTAAATTTTTAAATTTTTTTTTTCCCAAAAAAATTTTTTTAAAAAAAAAATTTTTTTTTGGTTTTTAAAGGGGGCCCCAAAAAAAATTTTTTTTTTCCCCCGGGCCCAAAAGGGTTTAAAAAAAAAAGGGGGGTTTTTTTCCCTTTCCCAAAAAAAAAAGGGGGGGGGAAAAAAAAAAATTTTTTTTTTTTTTTTTTGAAATTCCAAAAATTTTAAAAAAAAAAAAAAATTTTCCCCCCCCAAAAAAAAAATTTTTTGGGGAAAACCTTTAAAAAAAAAATTTTTTTAATTTTAAAAGGGGAAAGGGTTTTTGGGGTTTTTTTTTTTCCCCGGGGCCCCCCCAAAAAAAGGGAAAAATTTTTTTTTTTTTTCCCCCTTTAAAAAAATTTTTTTTTTTTTTTTAAAAGTTTTTCCCCCCCCGGGGGGGGGGCCTTTTTAAAAAAAAATAAATTTTTTCCCACCTTTCCCCCCGGGTTTTTTCCCCCGGGAGAGTCTGTTGATAGTTTTAAATCATGCTGAAAACATTTTATTTTCGTGAGGCTTACTGCAACAAGTTTTATCATCTCAATGTAATTTTGTGTCCTTTTCGCACTTTTAAGTCATATCGTCCTTTGTGTGAGTTGAATCTATTTTGGTTATTTTAACATTATCGCCTTGTAATATTTTTGTCATTTACCCTTTGAAATTGTAAATTTTACACTTTTGTATGTATTCGAAACTTTTATAATTTTACACCTTACATTTACCTTGTTAAGCGCCTTGAGCATGTCTCATGGATTGGGCTATATAAATGCGTATTATTATTATTATTATTATTATATAGGAGAAGGGACAAGGAGAAATAACTGTTGGTTTCGGTTGAGTGTTTTGTGGTCAACAGCTAAACCAGATTGGTGATCACCAATTGAGGAACAATGAGGCTCATCAGTAGTGACCACAACAGGATTAGAAGGCTGCTCACTTGCAGGAGTTGAGTGAACAAGGAGGGGTTTCCATGATGTCATCTCCTTGTCTGTTGAAATTACTGAGAAGTATGGATGATGGGAAAACCCAAATTCAACAGGTGGTTCGCCCATGTCTGCTAATGGATTGAGTGGAACTTGAGGATGACAGATCCATTGAAACATCAGAACTGTCCGCATCACCAGTGAACTCCTCACAAAGTGGTGAAGGCAATCATGGATGGGACTTTGTTCAGTCATCAGCTCCCCAGGATGAACATCTCACAGACATAGCAGGGATTGTCTCTCAGGGATGAATTCTGGTGCTCTGCATTTAAGAGATGATGCAGATTTGTCGGCTCCACCCTGTTGACCTCTGTGGTGTGTCCCCACTGCTGGGTGTGGTGAACGCTCCAAAGGAAGGAGAAAGCATTTCATCAATTGACTCATCACTACCACTGATGTCATCGCTTTTCCGCATCAGCTGGATTTGAAAGCTTGGTCACTTTAGCTTTGCCTCGTGACTGGACGGTGGGTCTTGGGCTTTGTGGTGTCGAGTCGTGGCTCCTCCTCATTGAGGTAGTCAATGGAAGAAGGTTGTTCCTGTGCAGTGCGTATCCGCCTCCATCAGTCTCTGGTTTGACACGATATACAGGCATGTTCGACCGATACGCCGGTTCAATGTGAACTGTTGAATCCATTGGTCTGGAGTTTATGCTTTCTTCAAACCCAGATTTTTCACCAAGACCGGTCACCGTCGAAGATCACTCGCACACCCACCATCATGACGGCCTTGTTGGCGGTGCTGACTTAGCTGATGATTCTGTTGCCAGTTGGTAGGCCCGTGTCAGCTGTTCTCTAAGCCTTTACATACTTAACATGGTAGTCGTTTGCAGCCATCAGGCTTACACCAAACGTAGATCAACAGGGAGCCTTGCCTCTCCAAACATGAGGAAGAAGGAGAAACCAGTGCTGTCATGTCTAGTGCAGTTGTAAGCGTGCACCAGAGCACTGATGTATCGGCTCCAACCTCTTCTTCTCTCCTTCAAGGGTTCCGCATGTTCAATAATGTCGATTGAACCTCTGGCTGGGGATCTCCTTGAGGATGATACGGGTGTCCTTGACTCTTTATGCCCAGCAGATTGGTCAACCTTCACAACTTTGCTTGAAATCACGCCCTGGTCAGAGTGGAGACGTTGGGTAGACCATAATGTACAAAGAAATTTTCCCATAAGACTTTTGCCACAGTGCGGGCTGTTTGGTCTTTGGTTGGAATGCCTGAGCATATCGAGTATAGGGTCGGTGACCACAGTACAGACTTTTTTTTGGGAACGGTTGGCTCCAAGGAAAGAAAACCGCAGACCAATTCCAATGGACCACTAGTCTGATGTTAACCATAGAGCAGCAGTTTCGTGGAGTCTCTCGCAACGCATCGAGCACAGTGTTTGATCCAGTCATCGATTGTGGCCATTCGGGCCGAGAAACGATCTCAGTGAACTGTCCTCTCAACTATGCCGTGCCGGTTACAGGGTTACACGTTAACCACCGCTATCCGGTTACACGCTTACATTTTTCGTTCAGTTAATCGAAATAAAGTCAATTCAGAAGGTTCGGGCGGTTGAAGCTATTTTCCTGTAATTGGATCTGTCGCTGATAACAAACTTCTTTTCTTTTTTGTGATACATTTTCCAATCGGCAGGGCTTGTTGCTTATTATAGTTACAGTCTCAGTTAATCTGTGTTATTATGCATTGTTCATAGTGAGTTAATCCAGAAACCGAGGTTGAGCCAAGCAAGCGGTTATAAAGAAAGGGATCGAAACTTAATAGCAACACTTTACTCAAAGGAAGTCAAGATGAAGTTTGGGCCCCCGGAAGGTGCTTCAACCATCAAAGGAAACGGCCGACATTGAAACTTCTTTCAAAACCCCAGAAGCGGCACTTTTCTTTGATTTTGAAGTATTACATCATTGTAATCCAATTTGAGACAGATCCAGCGGGCCGCCACACAGGTTCAAAGTCCAACCCTTGGGTCCGTGAAGTCCTGGTGGTGGACCTATATTAAGGCTATTGCTTTTCACCTACCCAATCAGCAGGCTTCCGCTTAGGCCACAGTCATAGTCATGTCACGTGTTTTGTCTGTCAGCTGTTAAACATGTGGCGGTACTGGTGCGCGTTAGCATGTTTTAGCAAAAAGCATGGTCATCGCGGTGCACGCTAAAGCATGTAATGGTCGTCACTGGTGCACGAATTAACTACTGTTTGCAGCAGGGTTTGGCGCTCAGCAGCGTTGAGCTCCCAGGAAACGGTTCAAAACCACACATCGGTAGGATGGTTTGACTAATGTTCATGTAGGATTATACTACTATGATACTATGAAAGGATTAAACACGTATACATGTAAGATACTTTTCTACTAAATGTTTGTAAACGTAGTTACTTTTTCTGCTCTCAAAGCTGAAGCATGATGTGATGAAAGACGAAACACATGTCTTAAACATGAAATAATAACACGAACACACCCACTAAAAAGGTTGTGTTTTATTTATTTTTAGTTGTTTTTTCATTTGATACTTTTAACTTGAGAAAATCAGTTGATTTTTATTAAATTCTGCATGGCATACATTGATTATATTCCTTTCAAATGTTTCATCACCATGAGATCGATTGTGCGCACGTTCAGAACAGCCTATTTTTAATCAACAATTTTGACTGAGAGACGGATCGGTTACATCGGTAACCGATCGCTTCAGAAACGGTTACACGCTTACAAAATAACCGAACGCACAGGCTTACTCTCAACCCTAAATGGCCAAGTTCATTGTGAAGTCCCACTGCTTGTTTGGAATTCGAACGGCAGCAAGTTGGAAAGATTTTTTACCCAGTGAGTTAGTCACACATCTAAACAAGGTGTCATCCCTGTCGGAGTTTTGTCGAATTCACGGAGGATGAGTTTTGCCTCTGGAATATCAGTGGGGAAATCGGTTTTCACCAACTTTGACATGCTTCAGTACCTCCTGTTGATTGGGTCCCTGTTGATTTTCTTCCAATCGCGTGTTGAAGCTGGAATATGACCCAGTAGCAGTCAGGGACAGCATTTGCACCGACTGACAGAGAGGATCAGTGGCACATGACTAGTTGTTTACACTGAGTTGGGTTTTCCTTGGCCTGTGTTGGGACAGTAACACTGTGTTGAAGATAGAGGGCATTAACAGCATCTTGGTAAACAACATCTTGTTTCGCTGCTGTGCATTCAATCGAGATTCAAGGTCATTGATTTTCTCCAGTTGCTCATCTTCAAACCTGTTGGTCATGTTCAGAATTATGGGTTCATGAGACAGCATCTGCATCGATGTTTGTATGCCCTGGCTTGTAGTGAATAGAGAAATCAAAGCTATACAGAGCAGCTAGCCAGCGGTGACCTGTATGCCTAACTTGCTGGACGAAGGACATATGGGGGATTATTATCCGTCATCACTGGTGCCCTTGCCATGTCAGATAATCCCTAAATTTGTGCGATTGCCCATTTAAGGCGAGAAACCCAGCTTATGGGCAGGGTAGTTCTTTCAGTGTTGGACAGGCCACACTGCCGTAGTTACTGGACAAGTTTCACCATCATGGTTCTGATATAACACACCACCGGCCATCCCGACTGGCATCAATGTGCATACAAAATGCTTAGAAAGATCAGCAAATGCAGCACAGGCAGTAATGAGACGTCTTCAGAGTGAGGAAAGCATTCTCACATTCTGGTGTCCATAATTCACCAGGATCACTGGCTTTACGAGCTGAGGAGTCGGCGTTTCTTTGGGGATGGGCGACCGCTTTTTGATAAACTACACCAACGGTGAGCTCATTCAAAGGTCGAGCTATCTTGGAGAAGTTTCAAGAATCGCCGATAGTAGCCGCAAAACCCAAGGAAAGAGCGACTTGTTGACATTGAGGGGTCGGGCCATGTCTCCAGAGCAGATATCTTCTCCGGATCTGTTTGTACCCTCCTGAGACGACATGCCCGAGATACTTTAACAGATTTACAACAAAGTTGACACTTTCTGAGATACCATGAGTCCAAACTCAGCAAGTCGATCGTACTTTCATTAGTCGTTCTTCCATTTGATCTAAGTGGGCTAAAAAAAATGAGGTCATCCATATACAAGGATCTAGCCATATTCATTCCGACATACAAGTTTCCATTAATCTTTGAATGTTATGGGGCAACTTTGACTCCTTGAGGTATCTGTTCGAATTGATAAAAGCGAGGACAGATGAATGTCTTCTTTGTCTTCTTGACGTATGGGAATTTGATAAACCAGACTTCAAGTCGATCACTGAAACCAACCACCGTCCAAACAATCGATGTCTTCTCGTATAAGTGGAACCGCATACTGGTCAGGATTGTGCGAGTGTTGAGGTACGATAATCTATGCACATTCGAGACTGCTCGTTTTCTTCCGAACGAGCACGATCGGTGAAGCATATGGATCACGTGACTCCCTGATGATGTCGTATCCAAAAGCTGTTGCAGATGTCGCTCAAATCCTTGAGGCCGGCAGGAGCAACTCTACGGATCTTTCTAAATGGAGTGCCATCAGAAAGTTGATTTGGTTTT
>CM055818.1:16670824-16699409 GCA_029582265.1 Zoroaster sp. YZ-2022 | reverse complement strand
ATTTTTTAAGAAGATAACCGATATTCATCTCGAAAATTGACAACCTACTCCCTGCTGCTGAAAAATGGTGAATTATGTGAAGCTGAGGAGATTAGCCAACTTGTTCTGCTTTGGAAAGTGCTTTCTCTCCACTCACTGGAGCATGATGTTAAAACTCTCATTACTAAAGGTTCTAAGAAGTCACGTCCACAGACCCTATGCGCACTCCAGCTTTGTTTTAGGTTGTTTGGACACCATTGCCTGTTGCCGGGAATCACTTATCTCATTAATTAATTTAGATTGTGAGAATTCCACCGATTGAAGGAAGCCTCATTTTTCCATTACTTAAAAAAGAAAAATTTAGATCCAGCTGTTTTTTAAGAATTATCGTCCACCTGGGTAATCTCCAGTATATATCCAAGCTAACTGAAAGTGCAGTATTTGAACAAAGTTCATAAATTATTACGACTGCTTCAATTCATTGTATCCTCAGTTGCCAATCAGCCTATATTTAAAAAAAAATCACAGTACGGGAGATAACCCCCTGTTAAAAGGAAAATGATATTTTGATGAAAATTGAATTCTCAATACACATACTGTTAGTACTTTTGGATCTTAGTGCTACCTTTGACACTGTTGATTATGTACGATTTTTATTGAATCGGCTTCCAGGCCCTAAGGTGGGGATTTTGGGTAAAGCACCAGATTGCTTTGGTTTTGCTCTATGTTAACTGTGGAGAAAAACAACGTGTTTCAATGCAGGACCCTGTCTGATAGGTTTGATCTTAAGTGTGGAGTCCTTAGGGATCATGTTTGGGACCATTGCTGTTCATTATATATTCATCTAAGTTGTTTGACATAGTTGAGCATCATCTTCCAACATTCACTGAAGCACAACATGATGACACCCAATTATATATTTATCGTTTAAGCCTTGTGGTATGTTCAATCAGAAGCAAGCTGCAGATCTGCCATACGCGGAGAACTGTATCCGTTGAGATATACGGCAATGGATGTTTGCAGGATAAACTCATGATAAATGATGCAAAACAAGAATTTCTGTATATAGCCAGGCACTCAACATAACGCATTATCTAACCACTTACTATATCAAATATAAGAGTGAGATACTTACTATTTCATCAATGCAACGCATGTAATTTAAACCCTGGTTCGATTCAAGGTTATGCATGGATAAGCACATTACTAGTACATGTTCTGCATCATTCTATCATATTCATAACATCAGAAAATTAGTAAATATCTTTCAGGTTCTAGTTATCTTAATTCACGCATTTAACTAGTCGCCTTGACTATTGCAATAGTTTATTTTATGGTCTCCCAGATTCACAATTAATCAAGTACAAAAGAGTTCAAAAGTTTGCACACGGCAGCCAGAATTGTGTATGGTGCGTCACGACGGAGCCACATTACACCAATACTTCGTCAGCTGCATTGGTTACCAAATTATTTTCGTATTCAGTTTAAAATATTACTATTGATACTAAGTAGCCTTCATAATTTAGCACCTAGGTATATCACTGATTTGTTGCTATTAAAACCTATTCTCACTATTCATTACGGTCAAACACAAAGGTGCAATTAGTTATCCAAAAGGAAAATGCAGAAAACAACTGGGACAGGGCATTTTCTTCAGCGGCACCCCACTGTGGAACCAATCTTCGCTACTTGAAACAGCTCAGTTCACTTGCCATTTTAAGAGTAAACTTAAAACATTTCTTTGGTACCGCATTTTAAGACTCCCTTTAATATTTTGTGTTGTGACGAATTTTATGAAGGTGGTAATTTGGTTTTTAATGTAATTGTTTGTTGTTTTGCAACAGTTGGTGTCTAATCAGTTTTATCTATTAAGTTTTACTTTGCTTATTGTAATGCGCATTTGAACATTATGGAATCTAAGAACTGGTCACCGCTATTATTAATTATTATTACCTGGTTTCCGGCATGGGTATGAACATACCTGTTTTGAGCATGGGCATGGCATGAATCATACCCGTTTTGGCATGGGCATGCACATACCCGTTTTGTCGCGGTATGCATATACCGTTTTACCATGGGCATGCACATACCCGTTTGTCGCGGGCATGCACATACCGTTTTGGTCGCGGCATTATTATTACCTTGGCATGGGCATGCACATACCGTTTTGGCATGGCATGCACATACCCGTTTTTTTGGCATGGGTATGGTTATGCCACGTTTTGGCATGGGCATGCACACACCAGTTGGCATGGGCATGCACATACCCGTTTTGGCATGGGCATGCACATTACCGTTTTGGCATGGGCATGCACATACCCGTTTTGGCATGGGCATGCACATACCCAGCGGAGCATGGGCATGCACATACCCGTTTACCGGGCATGCACATACCAGTTTTGGCACGGGCATGCACATACCCGCCTTTGGCATGGGCATGCACATACCTGTTTTGGTACGGCATGCACATACCCGTTTTGCCATGGGCATGCACATACCTGTTTTGGCATGGGTACGCACATTCCGTTTTTGGCATGGGCATGCACATACCCGTTTTGGCATGGGCAAATAAAGTGGTAAGTCGATCAATCTCACAATGTCTGGGTTGATATATTCTCAGTGGCTTTGTTGATATTGAACATTTAATTCAATCACATTTATAATCATTGGATTCTGATAGGCTAGGTGGATTAACCCATAACAAAAAAATAACAATAATAAATACCAAAATAATTTAATAATACTAGATTAACCTCCTACTGTATGGGTCAAAATCAGTCAAAATGTTGGATACTGTTGCCAATTAGTGCACTGAAAAGTCAAACACTCTCAAACCTTACGTGTAGTAAGTACATTTACAGGTCAAAAATGAGTTGACCGTTTTGACTGGTAAAAGCATTGTCTGGTATTGTTCAGGGTGGTCAAAATGACAGTAAAAACCAGTCCAAATGCCCATGTGTACACATTTTGGGTCAACAGTCAAAACAGGCAGTCGACTGCTTTTTACCTCTAAAGTAGCTATATAGTAGGAGGGTTAATTAGATAAATAATTAAGTTAAAGTAATCAACAAAGTTAGTGAATAAATACAAAATAAAAGAGATCCTATAGATTTTTGCCACAAGCTTTGAATATGCCTTCATAGCCTGTGTTGACCATTTTATAAACAATTAGATGTAAATTAGCTTGGTGATTTAATAGTCATGTACAGATAGTGGAAATAAATATGAATTGAATGGAATTTAATATAATTAGTATAGCAATTTTTAATTAGAGAGCCCTATTTGGTAAAGGGACACCCCATTTTATTTTAATACACATGTAAAAAGGCACCCAACATTTAGACAGCCAGTTTTTCAATGAATGATAAATTCTCAAACCCCATGTTCAAATCCTGATTGAAGGAGAACAGTGTAGTCACAGCACATTAACAGCTCCCTTCTTTGTTTTTGTAGATGTACAAGAGCCTTTGTGTCTAGAAACAGAAACCTCTTGAAGACAAGATATGATATCAAAGAAACTACCAAGGTGAGTAGTCACGATTATTTCAACATCCTTTCGTGTCTCAGTTTTTTTACCTACTCATGTATCTATGGAGGAACCCTATGTTGCCTGTAGGATTAATGTTCATCCCCAGCTGAAGCAACTTCCAATCGGCATAATGAGTTTTTTGTGTTCGGGCACATGTACCCGATCGGCTCTTGCAGTGTCAAGAACAAGTTATCAGACTTAGGGCTGTGCGTTTTGATATTGGAACCGGATACCCGAAATCAAGAAACTTTGGATACCCAGATACCCGTTTTCATTTTCACCTCAACAACACTTTTTATTAATAGTGCAACAATTAATGTGGACTTCCCATAATAATATTCTCCATGGCACACACCTCACAGTGCATACATAGCATGCACTAATCCAATAACTGCAAACAACAGGCAAACATTCCTTCCTGCCAGGTAATTGGAACCGAAAACGGAACCAGGTAATGATAGTTTCGGTTGGGTGTCCAGGTACCCGGATACCCAGCACAGCCTTATCAGACTTGGACATGATTTTGCCAATGTGAGCCCTGATACTTTTGCCCTGACTGAAAATGGCTGGACTATACTGTCTTGAAGTCAGAATTATTTGATAATACATGTAATGTTTAGTACATATAATAGTTAGTACATGTTAGTACATGTTTTAATGTAGTGGGCATTCATACATTTTATATGAAATTTACAATATATTTATTTGTAGTATTTATTTATTTGATATGGAATGCACCCACGTCATGTAAAATCCTGCCAGACTATTGACTCTTTCAAGAATGTTCATATGTAAAACACACCTCATGTCAAGTGGTTTTTGATTAATTATGTTATATATTGCGTCTGTGCTTGATCATGCGTTTGTAGTATTTAATATTATGTATTTTTATGTTCTCTTTTATGGCGCCTTGAGCACTTTTTTGGTGAGACAGCAGGTCATAAATCATTTTTATTATTATTATTATTATTATTATTATTTCGCGTTAGCACAGCATGAAAAGAAAGATCTTGTTTTCCTTTCTGCCGGTTACACTTTCGAGTCAAGCTACGTCCCGTAGCCTTAGATCTCGAGTGTCTTTCGCAGAATCCTTGCTGTCCCTAAGAGTGCCGCCTTCTGTAGTAATTCTACTCTAACAGATGTTTCATATTGTCATGAGATGTTTCTCCAACGCCTTCAGGATTGTACCCAGTGTCTCACTACCACAGGAATAACCTTCACCTTGATCACAAAGCTTGCAGAGTTCTCTCAACCTCTGATATTTCTGTACCTTCTCCTTCTCCTTCTTGAAGCTACTCTACTATCACCCAGCACAGCTATATCAATAAGATGACACATCTTTGCATGCTTATCCAAGACAACAACATCCGGCCGTCTATGTTCTATAACATGATCTGTCTGGATGTTGAATGTCCCAGAGAAATTGACATGATCCGTTTCTTCAACCTTTTCGGCACATGGTCGTACCACTTCGATTGCACCTTGACACCGTACTTCTTACACAGATCCCAATGGATCACCTTGGCCAACTTGTCGTCTTGCCTTTGTACTCTGTCTGAGCATGCATCAGTATTCGCTGGACAATGTGAAATACAGTCTCCTCCGCCGCATTGCACATTCTGCACATAGAAGAGACATCTGACTTCTCGATCCTTGTCTTCATCACATTCGTCGGCAGAGACTGGTCTTAGCTGCAGTAATCAGACCTCAGTTTCTTTCTTTAGTTCTCCTCTCCTCAACCATTCCCAAGTCTGCTACTTGCCACTTCTTCTTCTGTACATCCCAGGAATCGGCCGTGAAGTGGTTTTTCCTGCCAATCTCGTGTTCTTTTCTTCTCTTGATTCTTATACCTTTTGGACCCAATTCGTCTGCCTTCATGTATTTCTGCGCAACCTTCAACAACTTTTCCTGAGTACTTCTTACATGACACTGCAAGCTCCTTCTCTCGATGTTAACGCTGTTCGATACACTGTTATCCGTCTTCCGCCCTCTGACCTTGGTAGATAGAGTCTGCTGACATTCGACCGTGGATGTAACATACCGTACATCGTCATCACTTTCCTCGTTTTCCTGTCAGCAACATCTAGATCTGCCTTTAGTCCACTCGACAATTCCCGCACTGTATCTCATTAGTGACACAGCCCAAGTGTTGATCGCTTTATCATATTCCTCCATTCAGCCTGGACTTCAAACACTTCTTCACTCGTCTTATATACTCGTCTTATATACTCTTTCTTAAGTCTCTTCGATTCCTGTGAAAATATATCTGCTTCAAGCACCCAAGATACTTATGAATTTTTTCTTCACCCAACGCCCTCAATTGTGTGCCAACTGGTAAAGCAATTCCATCCGAATGTACCCTTTTACCCCTCTTCATGGTCATCGCAGCATTTCTCCAGACCAAACTTCTCATGCCGATGTCATCGCTGAAGATCCGTAATAGTCTGCACGCAAGGAATCAATCTCTTTCTCGTTCTTGCAAACAACTTCAGGTCGTCCGAAGAAGAAGATGATTAATCTTGCATCCATCCTTCGTCATCTCGTATCCCGCACTAACCTTCCGCAAAATCATCGTCAAAGGAACAGCGCCAAAACAAACAACAGTGGAGACAGAGAATCGCCCTGGAAAATACCTCGTCTGATGTTTACCTTACCAAGACATTCATCACTGGCCATCAGATTTGTTCTCCATGTCTTCATGCTCTCACCCAGGAGACATTTCACCGCATCAGCTGCCCCTATCATATCCAAACATTCCATAATCCACGAGTGTGATACCATGTCGTATGCCTTCTTGTAATCTATCCATGCCAGGGCCAGATTAGTTTTCTGTTCCTACAGTCCTTTAGCACCGTCTTATCAATGATGAGTTGGTCTTTCGTTCCTCTTGACCGCTTCTTGCAACCTTTCTGCTCATCTGGAAATAACTGCTGATCTTCTATTATTATTATTATTATTATTATTATTGTTATTATTATTATTTTGTTTTGAATATTATTTTCCCTGTAGGATGCAAAGTTTCAGATTGACGATATTGATTGCCAAGTGATAGTTCAGAGTGAGAAAAGGTAAGCTTAACTGTCAGTCCACAAACAATGGATGTGTTCTAACATAAATAATAGTTCATCAGATAAGTAAAGACTGTTTGCAGGGAGACCATGTGAAATTCTGAAATTGAGTAGTAATCAGTTCTGAAAAGAACTGGAGTAACAACTCGATGTTTCGGATCGGTATGCTCTGATCGTCTTTAGCAGAATGAAGACGATCAGAGCATACTGATCGAAACGTTGAGTTGTAACCTCAGTTCTTTTCTTTCTAGGAACTAATTACTACCAATTGAGAATTTCACGTGGTGTCACCGCAAACAGTCTTTACTTATCCTTTTCACCATAAGTTACAAGTCTTATTTATCAGATAATGTCAAATAAGTCAAAATTAGGTAGAATCTTCGAGAACATGTACATGTGTATTTTTACTAGACAGCAAATTCAGTACATGTTCTAATGTTGACACTTATGATAACATCCTTTAATTTCCTTATTTTACTGTCATTTTTTGTTTAAATCTGTACAGTGCTCTGTTACGAGTTGAAAGATATTTAGATTACGTTCAAATAAGTCGCTTAAGTAGCTTTTGTTTTTTCATCAGAACTTTGCCAAAATTATCGTGAGAAACATGGTTTTACAGTAAATATATACTGAATTAAATTCATGGTGGGTCATGTAATAAATTTGTTTTGGCAGTTTTTGTATTGTTAAACCAAGCTTCTGGACAACTATTTTGTAAAAATATATCATTTCAAAGTATTCCTTCTAAAAGGAAATTATCAATGTTACAATGAAAACAAAAATCAGGAAATTGCCGGTAAAACACGGGCAGACATAAATAAAGGGTAATTATAAGTAAATACATTCTAGAGTGATGGATTCACCATTGGTGGTCATATATCAATAACTAAAAAATGCTTAGGTCAAATATCTTATTTGAAAGTAATTTTTATACTGATTGAAACAAATTGTCAAATAGCAATACACAGAGTATGTACAAAAATCTTTATCGAAAGTTTTAAAAAATTAAAAAATATTTTTTGGTGAACTAGATGTCTGAGTTTGAAAACGAAACAGCTATTGCTAACAGCCGATGTAGACTGTGACAAGTTGATAGCGTATACCAAGACAAAGGATATGTTACTACCAGCAGTATCCTGTATGCTGAAACTCACAGGTAAAACTCGGAATATATCTCAGAGGCACTAGGCACTGTTAACCCTCCTGCTGTAGCTGCACTTTAGTGGCAAGTAGCTAGAGGGGTCAAAATCAGTCAACTGCCTGTTTTGACTGTTGACCCAGATGTGCACACAGGGGCATTTTGACTGGTTTTTACTGTCATTTTGACCACTCTGAACAATACCAGACAATGTTTACCAGTCAAAAAACGGTCGACGCATTTTAACCTGTAAATGTAGTTATTACACGTAAGTTTTGACAGTGTTTGACTTTAAGTGCACCCAGATATACCTTGGCAAGTACATTATATCAACATTTTGAGTGATTTTGACTCTTGTAGTCACAGAGGGTTAATTGAAATAGACATTGGTTTTCTGTGATTTACTTCAGTGGATGTTGGTGGGAGGGAAGGGAAATTAAAACCATAAATAAATTATTAATAATAATGACAAAAGTGATTCTAAACAATTCTTACATTCTTTGTATCAGCATTTAACAGGGTTAAATGTGCGGCTTATTTATCAAGAAAATCATGACAATTAATTTACATTTTCATATTCATTTCCTAGTTGTTGACAAAAGTTTAGTTGGGAAGTATTTTGATGAAATTCTTGTGTCGGGTGATAAGCAATTGCTTTGATTTTCCCCACACTGTATACTCAGTGCTTTCTGAGTGTTTGTGAAAAACTTCAGGCAACTCAGGCGGGATTCGAACCCACGACCTCCTGCTTACTAGTGCAGACATCTTAACCTCTCGACCACCGAGCTTGCCCGATGTCGATTGGCTGGCTAGAATCCTATATATAGCAGCTGGTGCCGCGATATTTATAATTTGATGAAATTCTTGCATCGGGTGATGAAAAATTGATTTAAGTTTGCCCTACACCAACGTGTGTCTAGCACTGTATACTCAGTTCTTTCTGAGTGTTTGTGAAAAACTTCACAGGCGACTCAAGCGGATTCGAACCCACGACCTCCTGCCGCTTACCAGTGCAGACGTCTTAACCTCTCGACCACCGAGCTTGCCTGATGACGATTGGCTGGCTAGAATCCTATACATAGTAGTATATATATATGTTGGTGAAGATTGATTTGATTTTTCCTCACACCGACGTGTGTATAGCAGTGCTTCATACAATCGTCAGTGTTAGGGCAAAATCCATTCAATTATTAATTATTTTATTAATTTCAATAAAACTATAACATCTCAGACAATTCAAGGGATGTTTGTTACCATCATCAACTTTACACCAAGTAAGTTTTATGTAAAACTGTCATCATGTTGAGATTACCAATATGAGGGCTTTTAATAAAGGGACAATATTGTCATGATCAACTGGGCATAGAATCAGAGTGCTAGTTTTAGATTAACTAAAAAAATTATGTCATATTACCGTTGCTGCTGCATAAATGAGCCAGTAATTTTCATTCACTGTATTCAGCTTAAACTAGGACACCGATTCCATGCCCTGTTAAAAGTCTGCTCTGATCGTGACGATAGGTACAACAATTACCAGATTGTCAAACTAATAAATTATTATTTAAAGACTCACTTGGTTTAGTGTTGGTAGACGTATCAGTCATCCTAAATCTATATTTCATCAGAAGTATTTTTCTAAGCAGGAATTTTATGTTGATTTTACAGAAAGTTGCCATCCAGCAACTTTCTGTATTAAAGCTTAAAACATTAAAATTGCAGCAGTTTTCATCATTATCTCAATAACATGAGCACCTATTAATTGTGATGAAACTTTTCACAGGTTAGTTTTATGATATATTTCTTGAAATCTAGAGGTTGAAATTTACGAACATTATTAAATACCATTGTGTTTATACCTTCCCTTTAAAGATATCACTATTACAGAGGACAGGACAGTTTCTAGGGGCAACTTGTAAATACTCATTATTTGAAATGTTTTAAACTATGATGTTTATGATATATTTCCCAGATGTTCAAAATGAGCAACTTACAATCAAAGAAGTTACTTTCACCACAGACATCTCTGCATCATTACAGGTTAGTATCTTGTTTACACCATTGGAATTGAAGGCTTAAAAATGCATATTCCATCTGTTTCACCAATTCATTTAACATGAAATACATTATTTTCCTTCACGTTAGTTACGAGAGACAGGCGTATATTCCGGACATAGCCTTGAGGCATTGCCATGTCCTTCATCATGACGAGGAGACTGCTGTTTTGGGCAACAAACTATTCAAGAACATGTGAAACGGCGGAGGTCAAAACAGAGTTTACCTCTCGCTGGTAGGCCAGCATCCAATCCTCCAGAGAACCCACCGAGATAGTGAAGTTATATGTTAAAACACAATAGTAAATACTTTCCTACTGTCACGTTAGCAGTTTTCTAATGGTTGTAATTTTTTAATATTCTGAAACCAATTAAAAGAATTTCAACATTTGAATAGACATGCATGCTTATCTAAAGATACCGAGTTGATTATTACTATTATTATTTTAATTACCCTAAAATTTCCATCAACAAATGGACGGAAAAGTGAGGTAACTTTTTCCGTCCAATTTTTATGGAAATTTGAGGGTAAAAAAAAAAAAATAAATAAAAAAAATAAAATAAATCAACTCAAATTAGTTCTAGTATAAGCCTGCATGTCCATTCACATGTTGAAACACTTTTTGGTCGGTTTCAGGTACTTAAAAATAAATAACAACCATTGGAAAAACTGCTAACGTGACGGTAGGAAAGTGGCCCCCTTTATTGTGTTTTATGTCATATACCGGTTGTGAAGATTAGCTATTGCTTTGTGTTGGCTGCAGTTTTCCATGTTTAATGAAACTTTTTATTTAAGATAAGGTGTAGTAGCATTGGTAATTCATAAATAACTAAATGCACATACACGTTTTGGCATGGGCATGCACATACCCGTTTTGGCATGGGCATGCACATACCCGTTTTGGCATGGGCATGCACATACCCGTTTTGGCATGGGCATGCACATACCCGTTTTGGCATGGGCATGCACATACCCGTTTTGGCATGGGCACATGTTCGTTTTGGCATGGGCATGCACATACCACCGTTTTACATGGGCATGCACATAACTGTTTTGGCATGGGCATGCACACACTCCGTTTTGGCATGGCATGCACATACCCGTTTTGGCATGGGCAGTCAGTGGTAAGTCGATCAATCTCACAATGTCTGGGTTGATATATTCTCAGTGGCTTTGTTGATATTGAAACATTTAATTCAATCACATTATAATCATTGGATTCTGATAGGCTAGGTGGATTAACACCCCCCATAACAAAAAATAACAATAATAAATACAAAAATAATTAACAATAATTAGATTAACCCTCCTACTGTATGGGTCAAAATCAGTCAAAATGTTGATATACTTGCCAAGGTATATCTAGTGCACTGAAAAGTCAAACACTCTCAAACCTTACGTGTAGTAAGTACATTTACAGGTCAAAATGAGTTGACCGTTTTTGACTGGTAAAAGCATTGTCTGGTATTGTTCAGGGTGGTCAAAATGACAGTAAAACCAGTCCGAAATGCCCATGTGTGCACATTTGGGTCAACAGTCAAAACAGGCAGTCGACTGCTTTTGACCTCTAAAGTGCAGCTATATAGTAGGAGGGTTAATTAGATAAATAATTAAGTTAAAGTTAATCAAATAAAAGTTAGTGAATAAATACAAAATAAAAAGATCCTATAGGCATTTTGCTACAAGCTTTGAATATGCCTTCATAGCCTGTGTTGACCATTTTATAAATGTCATTAGATGTAAATTAGCTTGGTGATTTAATAGTCATGTACAGATAGTGGAAATAAATATGAATTGAATGGAATTTAATATAATTAGTATAGCAATTTTAATTAGGAAGCCCTATTTGGTAAAGGGACACCCCATTATATTTTAATACACATGTAAAAAGGTTAGAATTCCAACATTTAGACAGCCAGTTTTCAATGAATGATAAATTTCAAACCCCATGTTCAAATCCTGACTGAAGGAGAACAGTGTAGTCATGTTATTAATTAAATGCCCTTCTTTGTTTTGTAGATGTATAAGAGCCTTTGGTGGCCCAGAAACAGAAACCTCTTGAAGACAAGATAAGGAGCATTGTACAGAAACTACCAAAGGTGAGTAGTCATGGTGATTATTTCAACAACTTTTCGTGTCTCAGTTGTTGTTTTTTTACCTACCTATCTATGGAGGAACTCCTATGTTGCCTGTAGGATTAATGTTTCATCCTCAGCTGAAGCAACTTCCAATCGGCATAATGAGCTCTTTGTGTTCGGGTACATGTACCCGATCGGCTCTTGCAGTGTCAAGAACAAGTTATCAGACTTTAGGGCTGTGCGTTTTCAGATATTTTTGGAACCGAATACCCGAAATCAAGAAACTTTGGATACCCAGATACCCGTTTTCATTTTCAATTTCAACAACACTTTTTTATTAATAGTGCAACAATTAATGTGGACTTCCTATAATAGAACCATCTTGAACCCACATACATAAATAACTGATGAGTGTCAAGCTTTTTCTTTTTTATGCAGTAATGTGACATAGTTGAGCATCCAGTGCTGTCCATTATGTGGTGCCAGCATGACAGCCTCAAACCATTAGCCACATGTAATCTTTGTCATCGTGCTTATTCCAATACAGTCAAACTTAGTCAAAATAGAACATTATACAAATACGCATTTATCTGTTAAGCTGTATGCACAAGGTGCACATGGTAGACAATGTGCCAAATGAACAATCACAAATTTTTAGTTTAACCATTTACAGTAAGCGCTATTGACCTTCACCAAGAATGCATTTTTTGAAAAATCACATCAAATCTGAAATCTAAATCATAAATCTGCACTTTTAATCAACAGGTAATCAATATAATCAAGTGGTTGAAGCAGCTGCACATGCCCAAGAAAGATCGCTCCATTGATGAGCCTCTGTATGCAGACATACTACTCAGAGTGCAGGTAAGTCAGATTGGGCCATGTCAGAAATATTAATTGGTGAATGTGCTTTTTGGAAAATAAAATCAGGTCGGGAGGGAATTGCTTGTTTTTTCCCCCATAACAAGAACACTAAAACAAACAAAAAATTGTTGTATTAATTAGTTCTCATTTTGTTATTTTTAGACTGATTGTCAAGCTCCATGATGATCCATTTGAAGTCAAACTTGGAGACAACTACCAGGTAATTATTCATGGAATTTCAGAGTCGGCTAAATGGTTCATCAGATAATTTGTTTCAAAGCCCTCTAGTGTTGAATATTGTAGTAAAATTGCCCCTCAGATTACCTTCCCGCCCCTTTTGTGGTACATTCGTTCACTGCTGAGGTAGCTTCAAATAACCATGTGCTTCAGTCAGCTGGGTGCTGTAAGGTACACTTTTAAAATCGGCCGGGGGAGGGCTGTGCACTTTTTTTTCCTGTGGCTAGAGAGAGCCTTGTTGCTATGACCAAGTAAGCTTAAACAATTTACTTAAATCCCCCTGGGCAGTTTTACCATAATCTATTCCATGCTATTCCATCACTGAACTCACCAAACCCTTCCATTATTTTTATTGGTATTTATTTTCTTGGGCCAAAATGATTAAGTTACATTAATGCAGCCTTAAGCTGCCCCTAAATAAGTATTAAAGATATTACTGGAAACAGAATAGTAATTTGTAGTGTAATTTGTAGGACTAAATAAATTTTAGTTAAACTTGTGCTCATATAATTCTAGCTTTATCGTGTTCTCTGTTTAATTCCATGCTTGCTGTGGCCCAGACTACGACATTCTTCCCCAATTCGGCATTAAGAGTGTTTTACATACAATGGATGTGCATGACCACTTCTGACAGCCAATGATCTCCAGAGAAGCTGTGCACAAAGCTTATCAGCTACAAATACGCTTAATGTAATGCACTTTATCGTTGCCCTATTAGTGAGCGACAATCTAAAAATAATGTGCCCTTGGCAGCTCATACACAAGCCCGGTGGAGATGGAATTTGTAGGGCACCCAAGGTTTTCGAAACTGAACCGAAATTCGCTCTTTCATGCTGGGAAAATCTGTGAAGAGACTGTGTTGTATCATGCGCAGCTTAAAATTAGTCATTTGCAAAAACGCTCATGCTCTCTCTACATTCACCTCATACACATGATAAATGTGCAGAAAATGCATGTACCACTAAGGAAACCAATAAACTTTCAAGAATGATATTTTGTTTGTGGTTTTTGTAGTTGATGAGAGACGAGAGACTGGAGAGTGAGAGACGGAGAGAGCTCCTGGACAACAAAGTGGCCGAGCTACGCCAGACCCATGGAGAATTGCTGTCAGGTAGCAAAAGTGTGTGTCGGCATGGTGTTGGGCACTGTCTTTCCTTGTCTGCATCCAAACACTAACAGCATGCATTAGAAATTCATAAATGCTGAAGACAGTTTAGACAATCTTATTGGACAAAACGTAATCACATGGGGGGTGTATTAATGGATGGTAAAGACATAGCTTATAAAAATTCAGAGCAGCATGCATGTGCCAGCTGTTTTGTGCGACACGCAATTTGGATTTGAACCAATCATAGTGACGAAGATTTTTTCGCATTACCTGCCTGTACATATACTTTGAAAGCGTTTTATGAAAACATGAATTTGCCCATTTCTATTTGGCTTTATTAACGAAAATGAAATTGATATAGGCATTTATGATTGGGAATAAAAGTTTGATGCGCTTGGTCTTTACCACAGTTTAATGACCTGTTTTGTGTGTTTTATACATTATTTCCCCTGGTCACTGATGGGCCAATATCATTCCTGTAATCTTTCTCAGCTCCCTGGGGAGTATACAGCCCATTATGTGGAACCTTTTTTGGCGCTACAGGGCTAATCAAAAACAATTACCACCTCTACCCTCACAGGTACCCATTTATACTCCTGGGTAAAGGGAAGCAATTACAATATTAAAAGTAGCTTGCTCAAGGACACGAGCACCATTTAATTCTAGATCTAGAAGTATTTTGAAACATTTTCAAAGAAATCACAATAAAATGTATGTGGGATTTTTATAAGCCGGACTTTTTGTCTGCTTTTCCAATCCAGCATGCAGAGCTGCCAACTCTTCCGGATTCTGCGGAAGACTTCGCGTATTTGACGGTAATTTACTTACTTAAAATATATGCAAGGAGGCCTCTCCTTTTGGTGCCAAAAGGAGAGGCCTCCTTGCATATATTTTAAGTAAGTAAATTACCGTCAAATACGCGAAGTCTTCTGCAGAATCCGGAAGAGTTGGCAGCTCTGCAGCATGTCAAACAGAACAGATTGCCCAATAGGGTAGCACCTTTCCATGATGACTGTTGCTATCGGCCATTACCTTGGTCAAGCTTTGCAATGTTCATTAGTCCGCGCGGGTTGCATGACCGAGTTCTCAGCGTTGCTAAGGCTTAGGGCCAAAATGTGGATCATCCTACAACTAACAACCTCAAACCACCCTGAACTAATTGTACCCCTATCCTTGGACCAGTGGGGTCGATCTTTACACCCTGTCTTTTGTTTAATATCCCATTCCATCCCTTCCTAATAATGCCCGACAATGGTAACTGTTTGACTGCCTGCCTGTGTCTTGAGAATCATTAACATTTCATTTAACAAGACAAATGCACTGCATGTACTGATTCTGCTTGCAAAAACATTTTGGAAATTTTTAAGTATTGCACAGAATGATCGCAAATTGCTTGTTTGTTCCCATAATGTACTGTTTGTGTACTAAAACTGTCAGTGGCTCAGTTTTGGAAAACATGCATGCATTTGTCATAATTTTTGCATGTGCTATTTATTGCATATGGTGATGCAAATAAAACCAAATGGTAAAATTGAAATCTGTAACTGTATACAAATTGATAATATCAATCTTCCCAAGAAATGATATTTTTTCAGTTTGAATTTAGGAAAGAGTACTCTTTCCTGAATTTCACATTAGAATGAGAACAAATTCATCATTCACTATTTTCTCCAACAACATAACATAAAATGCTGGTTTTCATTGCATATCTTGATTTTTATTTTTTATTTTTTTTTATTTTTATTTTTTTAATTTTTTTTTTTGCCAACATTAATGGCGTACTTTCCCCTTAAATTAAACTCATTAACCTTCAATCTGGTTATGAAGAGTCATTTCTTCAACACTAAGGCTGTGCCGGGTATCCAGGTACCCGGATACCCAACTGAAACTGTCATTACCCGGTTCCATTTTTCAGTTTCAATTACCCGTAAACGACTTGTTCATATTGGTTATTTTATACATTTGGGAGAATTTACGTGTTTTTACAGAAATTGTTTATGGGTATCCGCGTATCCAAAGATTTCCAATTTCGGGTATCCGGTTCCCGAAATAACCAAAAACGCACAGCCTTATTTGGCACCATTAATAAATGACATGTTAACACTTTATCAACATATAAACACTTTCTTATGAGAAAACTCTTTTGACTTAATATTCAATGTTTTTTGCAAGATTTTGAAGAATATGTTGTCGAATATTTCTGGCATTGAATAAGATTTAAGCTTTATATTGACAGTCTGAGGAAGGTTTGTGGTAGCTCTATGGAAACTCCATTTTGAGTTTTTTGGAAAATGTGTCAGTTTAAAACAAATTTAAAACACCAGTGCTTCTCGGAACTTGAAATCATGTTAGCATAGTGATACTTTCCTCGCCTTCCACCTCCTGGAGACCCAGGTTCGAATCCCACTCGGACCAAAGTTGACATGTGGATTACGTTTTCAGTCCCTACTTAATTGCGTGTTTCTTTCCCCGGAGTATTTGGAGTTTTCCTCCCACATCTCAAACTGATCATTACTTCACCGTTTTCGTCAGGCTTACGAGCTGCAGTGCTTTGGAATTTTTTTAGGAATCCTATGAAAGATATAAAAGTGTTCATGTCACACCTGACTATTAACTTCTTATGTGTATGTTGTTTATACCTTGTCCCATTTTGCCTTTGAGAAAGAACCTGCTAGGTTCAAAACATAAGGCCAATATACAGTGTGTCTCAAAAAAAATGCAAACAAAATTTAACGGAATGCCAGACGTAGAATGATTAACCAGCATAGATAATATAGGTATGGTTTGAAAGATACACCTTTCCACTTTAAAATGAGACATCAAACGTCCAAATCTGATAATTTTTGACAGAGTTATGAGTACTTTTCCAAGAGAGGTCAAATTGACGATGGGACCAAGTTTTCAATTTTAGGCATTCGGACAAAGGTAGCCTAATTGCCTCTGTGTGGATAATTGCCTGGCCTACAAAAATGTGTTTAGCAAGTAAACACAATTCTAAACACTTTCTTGCTATCAGTTTGTAAACATGTTTACATGCTAAACATTTTTAGCATGAGGACGGATAGTGTTTAGCCATTGAAAATTGATGTTTAGGAATTGGACATGTGCGTTCAGCTAGTAAACATGTTTACAAACTGATACCAAGAAAAGTGTTTACTTGCTAAACAGTTTTTTAGAGTATTATGTGATGTGCTTAATTAACTTGTGCAACTGTGTACTGTCAATTCATTTTTCGTCAAACATTGATCATGGTTGGTGTTCAGCTAACTAACGAGCAGAGTTTTTTGTGTCACGGAGTACATCCGTACTGGAAGAGTAAATGGTGTTATCGATGCATTTATGCAGCGATTCCCAGATCGAGATCCACCTGCAGCCAGCACTATCTGGAGAAACCTGCGAAAGTACTGGAGGGAGGGTACCAGCCTCAATCTCATTCGAGGGCATTCCGGGCGACATCGGACTGGGAGGTCGGCGGAAAACATCGAATTGGTGGAGGCGCAGCTGGATGCCAACCCGCATGTCAGTGCGAGACGGAATGGACTGGGCCTACCACATGCCACGTTCAATCGCATCACTCGGCTGGACCTGGGCATGCACCCCTACCAAATGCGCGTGCGACATCGGCTGCTACCGCCGGATTTGCCAAGACAGTTGAATTTTTGTCAGTGGGTCGTCGACCAGCTGCAGGCAGATGTGCGATTCGTCCATCATCTTGTCATTGGCGATGAAGCTGGATTTTTTTCTCGACGGAAAAGTCAACTCACGCAATGTTTGAGAGTACGCCCCCAAACAACATCCACCTCCCTTCAATTACGAGCACAACTTCCATCGTGAGAAAGTGAGTGTTTGGGTTGGCCTCTGCGGCAGTGGCCTCATCGTCGGACCGGTGTTTTTTCAGGGCAACCTCAACGGCCGGCGTTACCTTGAGATGTTGAATGATGTCATCCCCATCCTTGAGGAACATTTCGAGGTTCAGGAGCGAGGTGTGTTTAGGTGCCTGTGGTGGGCTCAAGACGGCGCTCCGGCTCATCGTCTACTGGCTGTCCAAGACCGCCTTCATGAAGCGTTCGGAGACCGTGTCATAGCGTTGAATCATGTGCATGAATGGCCACCGAGATCTCCAGACCTCACCCCGTGTGATTTCTACCTCTGGGGATACTTGAAATCCAAGGTGTACACGACTCCCACTCCGGACCTGCAGACTCTCCGTGACAGAATAACAGCTGAGATTGACGTCCTACGGCAGACTCCAGATGTTGTTAGGAGAGCGATGGGAGACATGGAGAGACGATGTCGCCTGTGTATCGAGCGAGAGGGAGGGCATGTTGAGGGGGAAGGGATGTAATATCAACAGTTCATCCACATTGCAACACTTGCACATCTAAACAAAATCGATTATCACTGCATTTAAAATCTTGGTCCCATCATCAATTTGACCTCTCTTGGAAAAGTACTCATAACTCTGTCAAAAATTATCAGATTTGGACGTTTGATGTCTCATTTTAAAGTGGAAAGGTGTATCTTTCAAACCATACCTATATTATCTATGTTGGTTACTCATTCTACGTCTGGCATTCCGTTAAATTTTATTTGCATTTTTTTTGAGACACACTGTATAATTGCATTTATACTACAGGTCCTTTAGGTTGGGTAGCAGTTTGCAACAGCTAATTCTCTATAATAATAATTAAGAGGGATTTTCCTTTTTTGCTATTAAAACCCCCTGTTAAGATTCCAGTTTGATTTCCCATTATATTACTCGTTTCTTCAAATCTCTCCGCACAAAAGCAAAGCGTGTGGAGGAACTCTACATCTCCCTGGAGAGAAAGAACATGGATATCTACATCAAGCGCTCCCAGCGTCTGTATTCCAACTCCCCAGGCCCCCAGCCCCTGATGACGCTGACGATCACCGGAGCAGAGATCAGTGCCCTGACAGACCCCTCCATGAACGGCACAAAGAATATCGTCAAACTCATGAGAGAGATCGACAGTACTAGGTTGGTGGAATTTGTTTGATTTAGCTTGATAATTCATCCCTTCACTTTCCTAGCCAAATAATTCTAATCTGGCAAGAGAAATTCTAAAAAAAAATTGCTGAAAAACGGAAGCCGAAAGCTAAGACATCAAGTACAAATGATCCAATACCCAAAGAGCACTTTATGAACTCTCGTGTCAATGTGGACAATATTTGAAACAATTATATCCATTTTATATGAACACTTACATCAATGCAGACAAAAATTTAAAACATGTTGAATTATATCTGTCAACAACAAAATTGTAAAGAATTTTTTCTTATTACCGTCTCTCCATTACTTCCTCAGCCCTTATCCCATCGAAGGACTAGACTTCACCACACTGTTTTGTCGCCTTGTGCGAGGTCACGCCAAGTCGCTTGACCTCCAGCTGCGAGGCTACCCACAAAGCATTTGGAGAATCAATGATTGGCATTTCTGGGGGCGGTTGGTAGGCGCCGAGCAGGCGGGATCACCCAGAGGTAAGCTCATTCATTCGGCCGGACTTCTTTTCTTATATATGTCTTGAACATTTGGATTGAATGTTACATAAACAATGTCTAAATGCCCACCAAACTTTTCACTAAACTGTAGATATGAGAATTTATAACCAAATACAGGTAATGAGAAGTGGAATTTAAAGGTTTGCTGAAACAAACTCCCAAAATGTTTCATATCTGTACAATGGGGGTAGTTTTGTTAGTATTAAAAATCAAAACACCTTAAAATTTAAAGTCCATACAAAGTGCCTTGAATTTTATACTCAAAATTGTTCAAAATTGTTCAAAATTCCAGCGGTTGAAATCCGCGACATCTGTTGGACATTTTGCGGCCCGTGGCGGCAGCAAACATTTTTCCTGGTTATGACGCAATTTCACAGGAGCTCGAAAGGATCCGTCTTAACAACGGTCTGGCTGCCGCCGCGTTGTCTTTGGCCGTACATGTACATGTGTGTGTATGGGATTCCCCTTGACGTGCAACTCATGTATTGTGTGTGCGTCTGTGCACGTATGTTTCCATTGCAGTGTAGACATACATATACGTACATAATAATAATAATAATAATAATAATGACGACGACTTATATACCGCACGTATCCACCAACTGAGTGGTGCTCAAGGTGCATTATATTATTACCCCTGCTCATAAGGCTCATAAATCATTCCTGAAACCATCTCAACTCCCTGGGGAATATACAGCTCAATTGCTGCCATTATAGGGCTAATCAACCAACTCTGCCCTCACAGGTACCCATTTAACCCCTGGGTGGAGAGAAGCAATTATGGTTAAGTGTCTTGCTCAAGGACACAAGTGTCACGGCCGGGATTCGAACCCACATTCTGCTGCTAACACCAGAACTTCAGTCCGGTGAGCTAGACCGCTCGGCCACAACACTCCACTACATGGGGCAGGCTGGGTCATTGTCAAACTATTAGTCTGGTTGACAGCACCAGCAAGATCACCAAAGGATTATTTTTTTTATTGGCACAAAACAAAAACAATTTGAACACATTTTGCAGTGAGATTAACTTTCCTGATAACAAAATTCAACGAATCAAATACTGGACATTCAAAACTTTGGTTGCTCTTATTTGTTTGTAAAAAGCAAGAAAAATAGGGTACCATTATGTGCGCTTATGCCGGACTTGAGACCTTCCTTTGGTTTTTCCATTTTCGTCTGGATTTCGTCCATTCCTGGCTTAATTGATACGATTCTGTCACTTATATCATCAACTTTGGCATCAGTATAATCTCCATCAAATGACGATGATGAACAACACAATTGGTCAGTACTACTTTTGGAAAATTCTTCACAAACACTTTCGGAAGTCGTAGTTGGTAAACTTATTTTTGCAGTTGTACGCGATATGTAATATGTAATATGATGCTTTGTGTACAAAACGTACCGCAGTAAACAGTTGTAGTCGCCCTCCCGTAAATGTACGTCATCAAAATAGGCTCAGTGAAAGTGTCCCCGACGGCTTTTGTTTCGAGCCTGTCTATTCACGGTACTGGCAAAGTACATTTTAATGGAATTCTTATTTTTGATGATTCCTACTTAGAATTACTTACTTTTTAAAATAGGGTTGAAAATATTTACTATTTTGTATGGTCTTTAATATTTCAGATGTATGAATGAAAAAAGTGGAGTCGATTAGAACAATTTCTGGAAAAACTCATGGTATCTCGTATGGCGTACACTCAGCACCCACATTTAATCTTACTCTGTAGTGGGGGAGACCGCCAAAACTTGTGCATTTAGAGACTGCAGGTTTCATTATATTACCTGTTATTACCATTGATATGTAAACGAAGCTTTCTCTTGTATTCTCTTCCTACATAGCAAAGCGTGAGAGTGTTGTTAGAGTAGGGGAGCCATGGGGTGACGCTAAGGTAACTCGAAGCATGCCACCATTGAAGTTCTTCCATGACATGGCAACAGGTGACTATAAATGGAGCTGCCTCTTTAATCAAAAAATTACAACAAATAGACAGTGACCTACCTATCCTCCAAGTTTCCAATGTATTTTTTTTGGTCGGAAATTAATATTTTTTGTTTTGTTTTTGGAGTTATAAATACAGAAGTGGGACTTGAACCTGGGACCTTCAGATTACTGTAATGGTACTCTTCCAACTGAACTTCCTTAACCCTTTCCACTTGCCAAATTGTCATTATCTGTGTTCTGTTTAAAATTTCATTAAAATTATTCATTAAAATTGTATGACCATACTGAATCACCAAAATGTTATGTACAAAACCTGTTTTAATTATTGCTGGGGGATATTCCTCATGTTAATAGAAAATTTGCTTCAAAGTCAACCCCTAGTCTACAGGTCTATTTGAAGGTGATGATTGATTAGTTGAAAATTTTACTTTTATTCTTCAGATTAACTGATGGATTAAAATCATGAGTGAGTTGTCTGACTGTGCATGGGTAGGATATTCAAGATGAAATGTGCATTTTTAGACTATGTAGAATGATGAACATTTGACACAGCATATTGAAAATATTTTATCCCAAATGACCAGTATCTGAATACGCTCATTATCTATCATTGTTTTGGTGAAAATTTCAACAGATGTGACGGAAATGCACATAGCTTGGGGTCCATGCATCGAGCCCGCTTGGGCCCAGGTAGGGCTAGCCCTGGACAGGCTCAACAAGGCCACGGTGGACCCTAGTAACCCGATGCCCTTCTGGGACAAGTCCAGGCTGTTACTCCACGGGCGACTCATCGCCTCCATGCAAAAGTGTAACCTGCTGTGGTTGTCGACACGCAACCCGTATGTATCCACTGAACAGCTTGACACAGAGTGGCAGAATATCTACATGGATTGGACAAATGGTGAGGAATTTTGTTTGTGGTCTCATTTTATAGCTCAAACTTCATTGAGGGCTGAGTCTACTGTGGTGTTTTGGAGAACAAATTAGTATACACTTTTGGTACAAGCTCAAAAGCTTATTAGTTATGAAGTCCCTAAGTTCTGGAATTAGCTAGATAATTCTCGTAAAAGTATTCAACGTCTATTTATGTTCAAAAGAAAACTCAAATGTTACTGAGTAAATGCCAAGATATCGCAGACTTCACTCTCTGGGTAGACCTTTGGGATCTTTCTCAATATCTTTCTTTACTTCTTGGTGGTTGCTCTAACCTTTTTTGTATTTACATCAAGTCTAAGTGCTTTGACTTTTAATGTACTGCTGTTGTCCTGTTAATGTTCGTGACCCGTCTTTTTGTATTAAGTTAACATGAAAATAGTGAAAATGCCTTCCTAATTTTTTGTATTCATTCCAACAAAAAATTTATGTCCCCGGAGGACAAAAATTCATTAGCAAAATAATTTGATTAATCGTACTAAATTGATAGGCACTGCAGACAAAAATATTTTGAGTGATGTTTGATAACATCAACTTTATACCACTAAGTGAGTTTCATGTAAAAATATTTTTATTAACCCTTCTGTGACTGCAAGGGTTAAAATCAGTCAAAATGTTGATATACTTGCCAAGGTATGTCTAGCGCACTTAAAAGTTGAACACTTTCAAACCTCATGTGTAGTAAGTACATTTACAGGATAAAATGAGTTGACCGTTTGTGACTAGTAAAAGCATCGTCTTGTATTGTTCAGGGTGGTCAAAAGGTTAACAGTCAAAACAGGCAGTTGACTGATTTTTGACCTCTATAGCTACTTGCCACTAAAGTGCAGCTATAGTAGGAGGGTTAATATATACTTTTATTTTTGGCATGTTTGTGTTCAGCACATTTCCTAGTGAAGGGAGATATGGATGTTTATGTCCGCACTGCTTCCAAGTATGACGATGTCAGACTGATGCATCTACCAAACTTCAGACTAGAGTGAGTATCCACAAATACATCTATCTATCCCATCTCAAGATGTAATCTCTGTGGCTAAAAAATGTCATATTTGAAAAAGTGTTGCCTAATGGCATATTAGGTTTAAGGATTATTTAAAAACTAACAAATGAGGCAACTATTAACAGGCCTGGACCTTAAGGATTGAGAGGGCACAGCCACTTTGGCCTTGGCTGCCTCAAAATTTCAAGGCCAACCAAAAGGGACATTACGGCCAACTCAGAGGGGCACCTGTGGTGGCGAGGGTTAAGATCAAGGCCTGAATTAACTCATTCAAAGACAGGCCACTTGAATTAATTAATAACTATTAATTAATTTGCAATCAGTATATGAACTTGCATTTTATCGCAGAAGGGGCGTTGTCACCCAATGGTACCCAGTCAATCTCAACCCTATGTAGGTTTGAGCACTTGTATGCTTGCCTGGGTACCATTGGGAGTACCCTGGGTGACAACGACCCCCCCCCCCTTCAGTCATATTATGTGAATTTTTGTGTTTTGAGCTTTCTTTCATTTCCTTTAGCCTTCATCACACATGTAAATAAAATATACCATTTTCATTTGTGCACCCCCTTTTTCCCTTCACCTTGCCCACACGACTGGCTATTTATTCCCTGTTGTTGAATAAGAATCCAATGATCCACACTGTGGTTTCCGTTTGACAGGATTGGCATAGAATGGTTGTGTTTTGGTGATCCAAATGACCATCACTCGGTGATGCCCTGTGCCCCTGACAAAGTTCCAGATCATTCAAGGAATGAGGTAAGAGAAGTCCCTCTCCATGGCAGGCGTGAAACAAGATCCTTCGGATTATATAAATCACTTCCTCTGTCTCCATATTCAAGAAACTGCTCAAAACCCTGCTTTTTTATTTCCTTTTAAAGAGTGCCATGGTCGAGCAGTTCAGTGCATCGGATTTGTGTTCTGATGGCCGAGTCATCAGAATGTGGGTTCGAATCCTGGCTGCGACCATGGTACTTGTGTCCTTGAGCAAGACACTTTACAATAGTTTCTCTCCACCCAGGAGTAAATGGGTAACTGAGGGCAGAATTGGTTGTTGTTTGATTAGCCCTGTATGTGCCAAAATGGCAGCAATTGAGCTGTATACTCCCCAGGGAGCTGAGATGGTTTCAGGAATGATTTGCACCTGATGAGCAGGGGTAATAATGTACAGCGCATTGATCTAGTTGCTAGGATATGTGCGCTATATAATATATACAATCCTGTGAAAGAAATATATCATGAAACTAATCTGTGAAAATCTCACCATGTATTATTATAAATATGAATAGTCTTTACTTGATAACCACAGATACCCATAGATTCGAATGATTTTACTGCTGCTTCGTTCAAGTGAACATATCTCAAATTGTTTGTTTTGAAAAAACCAATATATGTATAATTTTCCAGTCCTTTTGAAAGATTCTCATGATTTTGGTGACATTTAGAACTGAACTGAGTTTCTTAGAATGGCTATTTTATGTTCATCTTTATTTAAAAAAAATCACACATCCATTGAAACAGTTTTGTTAAACGTTACCAGTGTCATATGTCGGCTTTAAATTCCAGTGTCTCTTTAGTGATCATTGCCTTTGTTTGTTTTCCCTGTAACAGAAGCACGACTCCTTTGCAGCCTTCTGCTCACAGAATCTTAACATGTGTATTTCACTGGACATCAAGGGACACGAAATGGTAACAAAATCATTAACATCATTCTGCATGTTGAACTCGTATGTTTGACTTTCAAAGATAACCTCTCCATCTGTAGAAACATTCTGCCCAGTTTTAGCACTCAACTCAAATGCATGATTTTGTTTGTATACAAAAATCATGAAAAAAACACTCTACTATATGGACCCTACTGATGAGTAGATTATTTGAGAGTGAACTAAGACAAAATGACTGAAGAGGGATTTGAACCCGCAGCCTCTGAATTACCCTACCAACACTCCAGGGGCAAATCCAGGGTCTCCAACAAGGGGGTGGGCGTGACACACGGCATAAAAGTGGGCCACACTGCCCCCTTTGTCCCCCTGGATGCAACAATGAAACACTCACTAACTGAGCTAATTCTTTGCTTAAATATTTGAAACAGAAAGCAATTCCAAAATTAACTCGTTCTCCATTTATTTATTTTAATCCTAGGATGGAGAGGAGCCAGACGTTGCTGCTTGTTTGTTTTACAGTACAACAATGAGATGGCTACAAATGTTCCAGGTATGTTTCTGTGTGCCTCTGATAAGAACTCCATGATATTGGCAAACCCCTGTACCATTTTTATAATTCGACTAGTGAACTCTGAATTGATTAATTCCCAGTAATTTTGTTTTGACACATGTATATATTAACCTCTACTGTTCTCCCCGTCACACCTATAATGCAATACATATATGAATTGAATTTGTCAATGCAATATTTGAATTTGATAAATTGTTGTGTGCCTGGAAGGACGTAACAGGAAGTGTGACCGGCAAAAGGTCGTAAGCAATTAATGTGTTTCAAGAAATTGTGTTTCAAGAAACCGAGTGTGAAAGTTTGGTAATTTTTCTGCCATTAATAAGTCATTGTAGGAAAGAAATTTTAGCAACAAATATATAACAGTTATGCTCTACTTTGTTTTTCAAAGGAGCCATTTTATTGCTTATGACCTTCTGAGACAAAGTTGTACTTTGTGTGCCCGGAAGAAGGTCATAGAGCCTTACGACCTTCTTCCGGGCACACAACGAAATATAATGTTGTTTCTCTAAATATCAACCCAGTGCATTACATTCTGCTGTGCCTTTTTAATCTATGCTTTATTTTGATGTAACTTGTTCATAATTTATCTTGATTGTAATTATATGTAAAGTCTAATTTTCTATTTGTGTTTATAATTTTTTAATGCCAATGTATCTGATGTAAACTAAATACTTGTAGTCCCTTGACTTTTTGTTTGGTGATTTTTAAAAATAAAATCTAATCTAATCTAATCTAATCCCATAAATATGTATATTCGGTAATCTTACATAATTTGCCCAATATGCTTACTGTGTTCCATAAATCCTTCAAATTTTGTTTTGAAAACAAAGTAGTGGTTATGATTCTAAACCATTTTCATTAATAATAGTTCTCTACTCATCATCATTATGGCTTCCTTTGTCCACAGGCCATCAGCATTGTTGGTGCAACTCGACCAATGAGACGAGGGAAGCTCTTCAACAACATCAGACCCAGAAAACCAACCTTAGGGAGACATTACAAGTAACCATCATTTCAGCATTCCCTGCAGGATTTCTTTAAGATATTTTTCCTTGTTTGTTTGTTTGTGTTTGTTTGTTTGTGTGTTTTTTTTTGGGTTTTTTTGTTTTATTTGGGGGGGGGGGGGGTTTGGACTGAAAGGAAACCCATACATGCCATATAGTCAGGGACCACTCGGAGAGGTTGTACATTTGTAATATAATTTGCTAGAGCACTGGTACATTCAACCACATGTCTAAGGTTCAAGTTCTGTTGCTATCAAGTTTAGTTTAGTTCTCTACCAAAATGTATTTATGAACCTCAATCAATCAAATCAATCATCAGGTATTTGTAGAGCGCCATCATTCTAGTTGCCTATTCCGAGGCACTTGGAGAAGTGGAGAAAAAAGATAAAAAACGAGAATTCACAGAATTTCACCTCGTCAGTTTTCTTCGTTGATTTCTAAGTGGATTATTTAATGATTTGATTTTGTGTTTGTAGGTGCGTAGAGTTCAAGACCACCTTCCCGACGGTGATTCTAAACTACTGGGCATCATTTGCCAGGCAGAGAGGCATAGAGATGTGTCTAGGGCAAGGCAATCTACAATCCCGGCCAAAATAGTTGGGACACGTGACAATAAACAACCCTACGCTGTCCCCGCTCTCCGCTCCCCTGCTCCCCCGCTCCCCCCACCAATGTTGTTATCTCCAGCCGGAGCACAGACCGCCCAATAAGAGCCAACATTGTCAGGGGGCCGGGGGACCCAGCGAGATTTGGCCGGGATTGTCTGAATTCCCTTGTAGTATAATATGTGAGCGAGATGCCCATTTTATCCATGCGCTTATTGTCTGTCTTTGTGAATTTTTTTTTTTGGTTCAGTTTATTTTATTTTATTACTACAGTAGTATTATTAAGTTTTCTCTGGAGGGGTGTTTGGTTTTGTTTCCCAAACATGAAATAGCGTCCAAAGGTTGAATTAAAGAAAATTATTTGGGGAACAAATTATAATAATGATAAAATATTATTGTAGATTTTACCCTAACGTGTGATAAATTATACTCTTTATACAAAAAGATACAAACGTTCTAATCGGGTGGGATTCGAACCCACGATCCCCGCGTTTTACAACAGGTGTCTTATCCACTATACCACCGTGAGAGTCACTCCCTTCCTTTCTTTTTTGGTTTCGATGGATTACCGTTGGATTTTTCGTCAAAATAACGGAATGAGGGGATGAAACCAAATTGAAGAGGCTTGTATGTTGTTTGTGTATCTTAATGTGCTTTTCGCGTTGAACACAAACTCTCTTTTGGGAACTTATGGACCAAAATGGCATGGTGAACCGTGTACGATGCACCCTACAATAAAGTTCTGATCATCTGTGTTTTGCGCGCAAGCGCATTGCAGCCATGCATCGTCCAAGGGTATCGAACTGGAAACGCTTGCAGGTTGCCACGGTGGTCTAGTGGTTAAGACATCTGATCTGAAATGCGAGATCGTATGTCTGGAATCCCAACCAAGTAGAATGTTTATGTATTTTTGTCCGCAACACCGACAATAATATTACTTTTTATTTATTTATTGTTTATTTAATTTTTGATTATTATTTTTGATTATTGGATGATGATTTTGAGGAGGAGAGTGACGAAGATGATGAGGATGAGGATGACGTCCAGCGTCACCTACATCATTGGCATCATCATCATCACGAGATGATCACCAACACCATCACTTGCCTTGTCCCTTAATGTATTGTCCTTGAGACAAAGACAAAGACTGCGGTTTGCCCGCGTCTGGTCACGGCTCCGTAGATAAACTAAGAGAAAATTCAGACAATCCCGCCAAATAGTTGGGACACGTGACAATAAACAACCCTACGCTGTCCCCGCTCTCTGCTCCCCTGCTCCCCACCCCCCTCCC